>JAVGWX010000015.1:63369214-63824214 GCA_036924085.1 Ariolimax columbianus
GAACCAAGCACTTCAACAGGAAAGCAAAGTAAGTCTAGGCTTATGACAGTCCAACAGGTGATCAATATTTTGGTTGATTCAGGCTCTGTTCAAGTGAAACAGACAGTGAGAGCTCGAGTGATGAGATGAAGGCTTTTCTTGGACTGAGGATCTATATGGAATACTCATGTATAAAGCCCAGCTATCATGATTATTAGACAAATGAGGGCTCTTTGTGTCTATTCCCGGATTTCGAAATGTTTTATGACTCGAGACAGATTCTTTGCTTTTTGCTGGGTGGATTGGCACACAAATGTGGAATATTGACGCTAGATGAAAGGTAAACCTATTTTCTACAATGTCTCCAAGTTACATCTTATTCTAACCACTTGTTTGCATGTAACTAACATTTTTCTATATCATATTGGTTTTTTCTCTTTAATGCTCTGGAACCCAGGAATGGGGGACAGTTGGGTTCAGGGCCTTAGGTCTGGTAGGGTTAATGCTCAGGAACCCAGGAATGGGGGACAGTTGGGTTCAGGGCCTTAGGTCTGGTAGGGTTAATGCTCAGGAACCCAGGAATGGGGGACAGTTGGGTTCAGGGCCTTAGGTCTGGTAGGGTTAATGCTCTGGAACCCAGGAATGGGGGACAGTTGGGTTCAGGGCCTTAGGTCTGGTAGGGTTAATGCTCTGGAACCCAGGAATGGGGGACAGTTGGGTTCAGGGCCTTAGGTCTGGTAGGGTTAATGCTCTGGAACCCAGGAATGGGGGACAGTTGGGTTCAGGGCCTTAGGTCTGGTAGGGTTAATGCCATGTCTGATCCATTTTTGTACTCCAATCCTCTACTTACTGGCGCTACATAAATATTCATATGCTTCTTATTTCTCCATGCCTTGTGCTCACAGTGATCATCATTATCGTTATTCCCAATAGGAGCATAGAACAACCACTGCAGCTATCCACCTTGTAGGATGCCAGCACTGTAGCATTTGTATTAGCATGTATGCACATTTTTTACATGATAATGTTGCCATCCTTGTGCGAAACCGTCCTTAGTCTCCTTTTATGACATGCCTAGAATGTTGTATTGGTCATGCTTTTTCATTGGTCATGCTTTTTCATTGGTCATGCTTTTTCATTGGTCATGCTTTTTCATTGGTCATGCTTTTTCATTGGTCATGCTCTTTTTGTCCACATGGGTGGACTATTTTAAATGAGTTTTATTATATTTCTTTTTTTGGCTTCTGTCATTTCCTCTCCCCTTGTGCATTGTCCACCACTGTTCTTGTGCGTAGAAATAGCTAACTGTCGCAAGATATTGCCCTATTTTATGTGGCCCTCTTTAGTGTACAGGAAATTGCCACGCTGAAGTGGCAAATAAAACTGTCAAACCAATATAACATTTCCCTTGAGTCTAATCCGGGATTATATAAACATCAGGTTTGAGGGTAGGTCAGTAAATGGGATAGCTGAAAAATGTTGTAGATAGTTTATGAAGGTGTCATTAGGTGGCAGCAACATCCAGCTTTGTGATTACTGTAGGTAGCAAAATCTAGCTGTCTCATGCACGTGTTCATCTCAGATACAAAATGAGACTTCTGAATTTAATATAAGCGTAGATGAGTTGAGATGGACGGCTTGGTGGGGTGGGAAGAAATAGGTTGTGATTTAATTTATATTCAGCTTGGCACAAAATGCTATATGGGGCACTGCATGGAATAATCGTGAATGTCATGAAACAAGCATGGATGAGTTTAGATTGGCTATGGGGAAGAGATGGAGGTAAGAGATTGGCTGATAGTGATGGATGGACGGATTTAAAAATAGACAATTTGGAAAGGGGAGAGATAGTTGTAGGTGGGGATAGAGTGTAATGGTAATGTGTGGTAGGACTGCATGAAGAGGAAGAACCTTTAATTGTTAAACTGTTGATCTGTAATCTGGCCAGACTATAAAGTTGAAAGAGGCATGTCAGCACAAACAGGTAACGCCTAAGTTGCTCTTTACAAAGCATGTCAAACTGCCTCCACAGGTTTCCAGCATGTGTCACCACTGGAGTCGTTTCCCTTGGACATCTGGAACAAAATGCTGGCAGTAATGTTAACTGCTCCATTTCAACTGGCACAACTTAGCATTCGGAGCATGAAGTCTAAAGGTAGTCAGATTGTTTTTCTTTTTGAATAATTTGTATTGAATTGCTTTGATGGTTACAATTTTACTGAAAGAATGTAAGCATCTTTTGAAGCTGACATATTTTCTCATTTGCCTTTATTGTTGTTTTAAAGTTTTTATAAATTCATTTTTGTGGGTGACAAATTATACGAAGTGCTTCACAAGATCACATATATTTGTTGATTCATATTTTCATGACAGATATTTAATTTTGTAATACTCATACGTTGAGCAGCATTTTTTTTTTTAATTGACTTATTTTTAAACCTGATAATTTGTGTATTCTATAATTAGCATTGTGAAAATGTTTCTGATGCAAGAAGAATATTGTAAAAGATTGAGATAGTCAATTGAATGATGTGCTGGGCGTTGTTCACGGCAAAAAGATTGAGATAGTCAATTGAATGATGTGCTGGGCGTTGTTCACGGCAAAAAGATTGAGATATTCAATTGAATGATGTGCTGGGCGTTGTTCACAGCAAAAAGATTGAGATAGTCAATTGAATGATGTTCTGGGCGTTGTTCACGGCAAAAAGATTGAGATAGTCAATTGAATGATGTTCTGGGCGTTGTTCACGGCAAAAAGATTGAGATAGTCAATTGAATGATGTGCTGGGCGTTGTTCACGGCAAAAAGATTGAGATAGTCAATTTAATGATGTGCTGATTTCAGAGCAGAGGCACTGAGGGCGGCAGTGGAAGAAATGGTGACACACAGTGAAAATGAGAGCCATATAGTCCTGCTTACAGATGCTCTCGCCGTAGTCACAGCGCTAAAAAGCCAGAAAAACACTGAGCTTAATGACTTAAGAGCAGCACTCTGCAAACTGTGCCAGCAGTCCGCACCAAAAAGGGTAGTGGTACAGTGGGTCCCATCTCACTGCAACATCCAAGGCAACGAGGAGGCAGACAGACTGGCAAAAGAAGGTGCAAGACTACCACAAACAGATACCAGTATGACGTACGAAGAGTCAAAACGGCTTATCAAAGCCAGATACATGACCAAATGGGAAACCGAACATACTGGTTACACCAAAAACGATGCCTATTACCAGTTGAACCGAAGAGAGCAGGTCGTTGTCTTCAGACTTCGCACTGGCCACAACAGACTGAGGTACCACCTATTCAACAAATTGAAGATAGGGTGTACCGACGAATGCCCGTGCGGTACTGGTAAAATGACCGCTGAACATCTGCTGCAGAACTGCCCGACATACGAGGATCAGAGAGAGCAGATGTGGCCATTACCAGTGGAACTGCAAGACAAGCTCTATGGCAGTGGCGACAGCCTCAGGAGGACCGCCGCTTTTTTCGAAAAAATAATGGTTACTGTCTGACTGCGTACGCAGAAGAAGAAGAAGAATGATGTGCTGGGCGTTGTTCACAGCAAATACATTTAAAAGTCATAAATAGTATTGATTTTTAAAAAATTAGTTATTAGAAGATTGGTCTACTCCAGGATTCTGGTAGTTGAAGACGTAGAAACTGCTTTATTCGGTGGACATTTTATGATGGATCCACAAATATGATCAATTCACTTGCCTATAAAATGTACACTGATTCCTAGACAATTTAACAAACTATGATTTTCATATTATATGTCCACTATATAATAAACTTTTTCTCATTAATCAGCTGTGTATTAATGCACTGTGTAGTTAATGACGTTATCAAACAATATATGTTTTTTTCCATTCCTTCGTTCTTCTCATCTTTCCGTATTCTTATTACAGGTTGGGGGCGTATTATTAATATAGCTTCTGCTCATGGTCTGGTAGCCTCCCCTAACAAGACGGCCTATGTTACAGTAAAACATGGACTCATTGGATTGACCAAGGTGAGCTGAGCTAGTGATCCTATGCTTGTTCTTCATGCTGTTGGATTCTATCAATCCTGCTTTTCACTCAAAATCTTTCAGCTCCTTGTGAAACACGGGTGTTCAACAAATGCATGCCAAGTCCTCCTGTCCTGAGCCAACTGTTCAAGCTCTGTCTACGACTTCTGTGTTTCCTTTATGTTTGTTTTAAGAACTCTTTTATGTGTGTGGTTTTGTCTGCCCCATCTCTGTTGCGCTGGAGACCGTCTTGTAATGCTTTCAGCAGGTTTCATTAATGTTTGTCCTATCCAACGACAGTGTCTTCATCTCATCTCATTTTGCCACTGCTATCTCTCTTATTCTGTCAAACAGTCCCACTTTAGGGATCTAATCAATCCCTTTATTCTATGCAATCATACTTTTACTTCGTTTGTTCTAAATCTCCCTCTACCAAGTCCTGAAAAGGGCTTTCCAAGTAGCAGAATGTAGTCCAGAGAATGGAATGCATTTTCCTAGTTGACAGCTTGACTATTTAATATAATAGAATATTTGCACCTTTCGGTCCAACACCGACTTCGGCAGACATTTTTGAGTACCGGGTTGCCTTCCCTCTTTGATCCCTTTTCCTTGGCCAGTCTGCTCCGTTGCAGCCTCTTATCCAGGATCACCACGTGGAGGTGTAGAAGGGTCTTTGCTATGGTTCGCTGACCGCTGCTGCTCAGCGTCTTGATCCCTATGCTATCCCTTGCTATGTTTGATCCCTATGTGGCAGTTCGCTCCAGTTTTAATCAGTATTGCTATTCTAAACTATTTAGATATCAAGTTGAGAGAACTGCATGTTCATGTGTTGGTATAATTCATTTTAACATTGTAGTATGTCTTCGACTAACAATAACCATATCTGTAAAATGGTAGGCAGGGAGTTTCTTGTGGTACACAATAAATAATAATAATTTTTTTTACATTCTATTTAAATTTAAAGAAAATTATAATTTAAATATGTTCAGCGAATTGGGTTTAAGAGAAAATGAATGTAAGTTGTATGTCACAAGAATTTTGATTAAAGAAAGCAGGGAATGTTTTGTTACCAGATTATAATGATTAGACAATATAGTTTTGTTGTTTTAGTCTGGCCTGAACTTCACATTAAGTAGCACACTTTGTCGTCAAAATAAGTAACACATCTACTTCAATCTACATTTTTTATTTTTTTTGCGTTCGCCTTATTTTTCTAATCCCCAAGGCAGTGTGCGTTGCACTGTAGTTTTTATTTTGTGCCTGTCGGCCCAGTGCATCCGACTTCAGCATGCATTTTATGTAAGGGTCTGCTTCCTCCTGCATTTTCTAAGGGTTTGCTTCCCCAGGGTAACGGCCGGTGCTGTGATAGGGATCGAACCCAGCACCTTCGGTTTGTGAGCCGTGCCACTAGGCCACGCCGTCCCCTCAATCTACATTTAAATATCAAAGACATCCGAGGAAGGTTAGAAGTGGAAAATTACCAGTTTTAAATCAAAGTTAAAATTGAACATGGATTTCATCTCCAATGTTACATACAGTCCTGATATTATAAATAGTGAAAAAGGTAGGGCGAAGCTTATTAATAATGGGGGAATTTGCCTGTAGAGAGGATAGGGGGATTTGCCTGTAGAGAGGATAGGGGGATTTTGCCTGTAGAGAGGATAGGGGGATTTGCCTGTAGAGAGGATAGGGGGATTTGCCTGTAGAGATGATAGGGGGATTTTGCCTGTAGAGAGGATAGGGGGATTTGCCTGTAGAGAGGATAGGGGGATTTGCCTGTAGAGAGGATAGATGAATTGTGACTGCCACCCCCGGCCAAAGACAATTCTACTTTCAACAAAGAGAAATATTTTTAAAGTAATAATTGTTGTTGTTATTCTCTTCCAGACTCTCAGTTTGGAGACTGCAGGCACTGGTGTCACCTGTAATGCAGTTTGTCCTGGTTATGTAGAAACTCCTTGTAAGTTCAGGATTCTTCTTTGATGGATAATATATGGTTTCAGGATTGTTTAAACAAATATGTAACGTGTATACTCTGGTATCGGTTCAGCTGCTGTTGAGAGCTCTAGCACTACATGTTCAGTTATTTTAGGTGGTAACTATGTTTGACGTTGATAGATTTTCAGTTCAAGCATTATACAGTCGCTGTGTACCTTGATCAGGAGTATGCCTACGGCTGTGTTGTCTATGGGACATTGATGCACTGTTTGAGGGAATGTGGCATCAATCCATGGCTGGTGAGCTGGATAGCAGCTGTTTTCATTGAAAGACTGTACACTGCATGGACATACGGGCCTAGCCAGGGTTCTACATTTGCACATGTACTGTTCAACGTCAACACAGTAAAAGCGGTTAACATTCAACCTACAGGCCCAGGACACACGTTGACGTTTGCAGATGACATCCTCACATACAAGACTGGTTCTGATAGGCATGAAAGAACATACCCAAGACTTTGCAGACAAGCTCCTAGATTAAAGCAGCTGTGATGTGGTGCTCCTTCAGCATCTCAATAGTAAAAACTGCTCTCCCTAACATAACCTTATATGGGTGTATCATTGAGAGGTGTGGTATCTAGGAGTGACCTTTGATCACAGCCTATCTTATAAGTGCCACGTTGATCAAACCATAGAGATACTAGAAAGGTTTGGCAACTCTAAAGGCAGTCTTCTCTTCTTCTTTCCGTGTCCAAGCACCACATTATGCAGTATGTTAAAGGCAGCGATAGCTGCCAACCTGGGGCAATTGCTAATTTTCACCCTATACAATCAGTTGGCTCTGTCATTTATCGATTATAGGCTGGGCATCATCATGGTCACAGTGGGAACAGCTTGAATACATTCAGAATGAAGGGATGTAACTTGTCCTTGTGGGCACAAGGGATACCTCCCATCGTGAAAATGAGATTCTTCTTCTTCGTACGCTGTGAGATATCAACTTGAATTTGTTCGAAGAAAGCAGCTGTCGACACTGCCATAGAGCCTGTCTAGTGTTGCCACTTGTGATGGCCACATGTGCTTTCTCTGGTCCTCGTACGTTGGGCAATTTTGCAGCAGATGTTCAGCGGTCATTTTCCCTGTGCAAAACGAGCATTCGTCAGTGCCACCTATCTTCAATTTATTGAATAGAAAATGATTCATGCTTGGACTTCTTACTTTTTAATGTCTAGACACGCACGCCCAGGTCAAAACCCACATGCCAGTAGCCGCAGGCAAGAGACACTGCACATGATCATTGCAGATATAAGAGTAAAATAATCAGGAGATGTTTGGCAAAGGCAGAGAGAATAATTGGTCGGGTAACAATAGTAGAGACCATAAACAAAGGAGAAGAATGGATTCACACTGAGATAAAATGACAGACTACCACCTGGTCATTATCACTGGGGAGCGAATGCAGATGCTGGTACAGGGGGCAAGCGGATCTCGTGGTTGTTTGCGAATGCCCACAATGAGTAGGTTACTCTTTTGTATGCTCTGAAAAGGACGTTAAGTGGCGGTTGTAGTAGCTTTCCTCACATCCCGAGCATGCTGGTGGAGGTAGACCGGGGTCCTCCAGCAGGCTACATGAACCATCAGTATCTGCACTTTGCCATTTACTGAAAGGGTGTGTGCATCTATGGATCTGCCCAGAGTGCAATGATGTTGATTCATAACAGAACATTGATAGCAAAGAGTTCTCTAATAAAAATGATATCAGCTGCTTTTTATGATTTTGTTTTTGTATTTGATTGTTCTGTTGTTGCATTTTGATAGTTCTTAATACTTTTAAACTTAGTCATATGAATATGCTAACACATCTGTAAAGGTTCATATTTATTTTGTTCCTTTCGCAACCAGTGTTCACAAAACAGGTTGAAGACAGAGCTAGGGACCAAGGTATTTCTGTTGAGGATGGAAAGGTAAAATATATCTGTTGATAGCAAATATTGTTTGCTAGGTACTTTGTGGCTGATACAACAGCTTGTCATGTTCGCTGTGTTATCTTTGGCTCAAATTCTGTATGCTATCTTTGTAATTTTGGTTTGAGACATGTCTGAATCCAGTGTTCTTGTATTCACACCTGTAGCCCATGGTTCTATCTATTGCTTTCTGCAGTTGTTGCTAAATTTATGTTTTTAATAGTTCTTTGGTTTGTTGGGTTGTCTCTTGTTTGTTCCTGTTTTTGCCAGTTTATCAGCACTTTCACTGCCCGTGTGGCCTGATGTCCACTGTAAGTTAATACTGATGCCATAGTATGCAAACAACGTTATAGATTTGCTATCTTCAAACTCCTCCCAGGATTTTTGTCTTGCTGTTGGCAGCATTTTGTTTGCTAACATTCTTAAAGTTAAATATTTTTGCTTGCCCCGCTTTATTCTTAGCATCCAGGTATTGCATACCATTCTCAAAAATGGGTGATCTTCAAATCCAAGTGAAAAACAGAAGAAATCATTTCCAAAAGGCTAAAACAAATATCAAAATTGCCATTGTTTTTAAACCAGGCAAGACGGAAGTCGAACTCTCTACAATCAAATGAGCAGTATGTTCAGACGATTTCTACGTAGCCGTTTTGATTATTTATGATTAGAATGGCCATCGTTATGTAGCGACATCGTAAGTTGTATTGTGGCAACTTTCGTGATGCAATTTACATTGTTTCCGTCGCTTTGGAATGATGGGCATGTGGTAAGGTTAAACGCATGTTTCCGTCGCTTTGAAATGATGGGCATGTGGTAAAGGTTAAACGCATGTTTCAATCGCTTTGAAATGATGGGCATGTGGTAAAGGTTAAACGCATGTTTCCGTCGCTTTGAAATGATGGGCATGTGGTAAAGGTTAAACGCATGTTTCCGTCGCTTCGAAATGATGGGCATGTGGTAAGGTTAAACGCATGTTTCCGTCGCTTTGAAATGATGGGCATGTGGTAAAGGTTAAACGCATGTTTCCGTCGCTTTGAAATGATGGGCATGTGGTAAAGGTTAAACACACTTTTCCCCACTATCACATAATCAATTATAGATTGTTCTAGTCATTCTGTTTGTGGTTACTTCACTGTTGAGGAGCATGTTTCCACCATAGTTAAGGTAACCCATGTCCTTTTTTTCTCTCTATCTGTGCTTACCTGATGACACCCAATTTTGATCTCATCTCTTCCATCATTTCCTCTACCTTGCCATTAAATTTCTTATATTCCATGCTCCATAAATCTTGGTCGTTAGTTCTCCCCAGTTCGTAGTTTTTAAAATCAGTCTAGTTTTTTCGGTTCCTTCTTGTAATAACTTTTTAAGAAAAATAAGTGATTGGTCTGTTGTGTTTGCGTGGGTGAGGGGCGACCTCCACATCTGTCTGCCCATTTTTTACCACAGCTGCATATTTCTTATTCAGCAATCTGCTAACGAGCCTGGTAGGAGATTAGGTTCCTCTTCCAGAATAAGGGAAATAGATCCTGATTATTTGAGAGTGAACATCAAAGAAGGAGATGGGGTCTGTGCCACTAAACCGTGTTACCTGGGCATGAAAGGGGAACAAAGAGTAGTAGCCTGCCTGGCTACTTCATCCTGTAGAAAGACAAGCCACATAACAGAAAAGAAGACCTTTACACCCAATGGAAGAAGAAGAGCTGCTAAGAGTCAGTGACACTTTGTTTTTATGTGCCGAGCTTGCCGTCCCCATACATAAACATGTAGGATATACTGTAAACATATTTCATTCGTGCAACATATTTATATACTTTTTATTTTTTTTAAATTGCAGAAACAAATACTGGCTGTGCATCCGTCAGGTGAGCCCGTCAAGATTTCTGAGGTTAGTACCATTTGTTTACCTGTATTAATCTGTTTGCCAGATAGAGATAAAATGCAATGCTTTGACCGGGGAATTTTCTAATTGTTCTTATTTCACAACCCATTTCTTCTCTTCATTTTCTCACTCTTTTTATTTACGTACGTGTTTTTCCCATTTGTCAAATCTTTGGGTATTTTGGGGGTTGTTTCCGTATATCCAATATATAACAACGCCAGCATGTAAATTGTAGGTGAACACATTATCACCAATCTAATTTTTGCTGATGACATAAATACTTTTTGCTGGTAATGGAAAATATCTGCAAGCTCTGATGACCAGGCTTGAAACCACATCAAGGAGATTTGATTTGATTTGAAATCACATCAAGAAGATGTGGCATGAAACAAACATCTGTAAAACACATCTAATGATGGATAACAAGAAAGGAATCCATGAAAACATCACTATTAATCATGAAAAGCTTGAGGCATTTACACAATTCTTCTTCTACATCCCATCTCAATCTCACGCTGCCAATCCCTGAGAAGGGCATTGCAAGTGGCAGGATGTTGTAGTTTACAGCTTGACTGCGATATTTACACCATTTGGTCTGACACATCCGACTCAGCATGCATTTTTGAGTACAGGGTTAACCTTCCCTCTTCGATCCCTTCTCCCTAGTCAGTCTGCTCTGTTGCATCCTGTAATCCAGGATCACCGCATGGAGGTGTAAAAGGGTCTTGGCAGATCTGGTTCATCTATGGGTTGTGCTCAGCATCTTGGAATAGGCAGTGACAATTCTCACCTCACACAGCCAGCCACTATGGCTGATCACATTAATGCAGACATCGATGTTCTCTACCTGTATGCATTGTCTTGAAACATGGACATTAAATGCTGAGTTAGTCCTAGAGTGTAAAATTGTGGGGATGAGATACATAGGTCATTTCATATATAAATGTCAACATATATGCAGTACAATTTCACAGTTTATCTGGCCATATCGAGACTTCCTGTCCGTTGTTGTTTGTGAATGTCCACAATGAGTAGGCTACTCTTTTGTGCGCTCTGGAAAGGACGTTAAGTGGTTGGCTGTAGTAGCTTTCCTCACATCCCGATGCGTGCTGATGAAGGTGGACCGGGGTCCTCCAGGCAGTTGTGCTATGCTTGACTTCATCTGCGTGTCACTCACTACTACGGGGATCACGTCGTTCCCTCGCCTTGTCTGCCATGAAAACAGCCCGATTCCGGGGAGGGCTACTAGGAAGCCGAGGTGAGGGTCTTGTCCAGTATGTTTTGCCTAACCCTGAACGTGTCTAATCGTATATTTTGCCTGACCAGACATTAGTCCACCTCCCCTCCCGTCCATTGTAAAAACACATATAGTAAGATGCACTAGACATATGATGTTCGGAAATGGACAAGCAAAACTTTGAAAGATACTTCTTTGACTTTCATCCTGAAAAGCACATAATGTCGCAGTTTGCAGCGAGGCTGAGATATCTGCACCTTTGGCAGACATCCAATTTCAGCAGGCTTTTTTTTTTAGTATCAGGCATGTATTCCCACCATGATCCCTACACTACACTAATGCAGTTTGTTTCCAGGGCCACCACTTCCAGGCGCAATAGCGTCCTAGTCAGCTCTGGTTCACTGGCCCTGTTGCAAGCACTGTGCTGCATATTAGGCCCCTGAAAAGTACTGAAACACTAGCAGTATGAGGTGGCAAGCGATAGTTCATATGTAGTGAAATCCTGCTATAGTCGGATGTGTCGGACCAAAAGGTAAAAATATCGCAGCCAGGCTGTAAACTACGACGCAATACATTCTGTTCTCCTGACTGTCGTGCTGCTTACAAAGCCCTTTTCAGGGCTTGGTAGCGGGAGCTTGGCTTTGTTCGTTCCCAAACTTCTACTAAATCCTGAAAAGGTCTTAAGTAGCAGAATGTAGTCCATAGAACAGAATGTGTTGTCGTAGTTTACAGCTTGACTGCGATATTCACACCTTTCGGTCCAACACTTCTGACTTCAGCAAGCATTTTTTTAGTACCTGGTTAGCACTCCCTATTCGATCCCTTCTCCTTAGCCAGTCTGCTCTGTTGCAGCCTGTTATCCAGGATCACCGCATGGAGATGTAGAAGGGCCTTGGCAGCTATGAGTTGCTGACCGCTCAGCATCTTGATGAATAAACTATTAGATTGAGGATGAAGAAGAATATGTAGGGAAATGTGATGACCTCTTGGCCTAGTAACAAAATCAGTCACTGCCTTTGTTTGCCTACCAAGTCTATTTACATAATCTTCTTTACAGGTGGCAGAAATTGTGGCCTTCTTAAGTACCAGCTCAGCAAATCAAATTACTGGCGCATCCTTGGTTGTGGATGGAGGCTGGACAGCCCGTTAATCACGTGTGATACTAAGGATTTATTAACGGACAACTACCTATTTTGACGACGTGGCTTGATGCAGAACATGACGGAGCAAAGGATCATTGTTGATTATTTTATGTATTCAGTGTTGATACTTTAAATTAAATTTACTAACTTTCACAAAATACACTGAGGTTTAATGACGGACATGTATCTTTATGATAACAGAAAACTCTTTAATATGACACAATTTAGTATTAGTAAAACAACTTAGTTTGCATAATCTGGACAAAACTCAAAATAACTACGGTTAATAGATCATTTGCTTCATTTTGTAATACTGTTAAGTTGAAGCCAGCCCACAAGAATTATTGTAAACAGCTAAGATTACTCTAGTTTAATGCACACAAGAATTGTTGTAAACAGCTAAGATTACTCTAGTTTAACACACACAAGAATTGTTGTAAACAGCTAAGATTACTCTAGTTTAACACACACACTAGAATTGTTGTAAACAGCTAAGATTAGTTTAACACACACACAACAATTGTTGTAAACAGCTAAGATTACTCTAGTTTAACACACACACAAGAATTGTTGTAAACAGCTAAGATTACTCTAGTTTAGCACACACACAAGAATTGTTGTAAACAGCTAAGATTGCTCTAGTTTAACCCACACAAGAATTGTTGTAAACAGCCAAGATTGCTCTAGTTTATCACACACAAGAATTGTTGTAAACAGCCAAGATTGCTCTAGTTCAACCCACACAAGAATTGTTGTAAACAGCTAAGATTACTCTAGTTTAACCCACACAAGAATTGTTGTAAACAGCCAAGATTGCTCTAGTTTAACACACACAAGAATTGTTGTAAACAGCTAAGATTACTCTAGTTTAGCACACACTAGAATTGTTGTAAACAGCTAAGATTACTCTAGTTTAACACACACACAAGAATTGTTGTAAACAGCTAAGATTACTCTAGTTTAACACACACACAAGAATTGTTGTAAACAGCCAAGATTGCTCTAGTTTATCACACACAAGAATTACTACTATTGTGGTATCTACTCTCTCTAAAATGCATATACATATATTTAACCGTTCACAGAATTAACTATTTTGAATGTATTAACCAAGGGCCTGTGTATCTCTCCATATAATTAGCCTATCTTGTTTAACCATTTACAGTCAGACCTAATTTGATAGATTTGTTTCTTACAATTTGATGCAAGTGCTACAATTCTGTGTCAAATTATTTTTTATTTTTTTTTGTGCATAAAAATAATGAATATTATTAATTGATCTAAAATTCTGATCTAAAAATATGTAATTAAATTATATATGACATGAAGTATTGAAAATAAAAAAGATATTAAATGTAATTAATATAGAGGGGAAATGCGATATCATTCATCTTTGTGTTTACTCACCACATCTGTTGAATTTCTGTATTATTTGATCAATAGCATTGTGGCACATTCAGAGTCTGAATCCGACGTACTGAAAAATCCGCGTACAATCCAGACGCAGGATCATTGATCTGAACAAATAATGTCACATGTACCATATGTGTAAGTACGGAACTAACAATCAATTTTACATTAACACTTAGTATACGCAGCCAAAAACCACGATTTTACACGCCTATTTTTCTACAAAAATGTTCACACCTAACTGCTGTGACAAAATTATTCATATATCTGTTATCTTTTATTGTGTGATCATGTTTTATATATCAAAATGTTCAGGAATGATTGCTCTTTTTAGAAACAGTGCAAAAAGATGTCTGTACAGTGAAGTTGCATGCAAAAAATTATGTAATGTGTAAACAAAAATTAAAAACAATAAATAATTTGTCAACATTTTTTCACTTACCATTTCATTCAAATGAATCCTTCACAATGTTAACACACAAAAATTCTTTCTTTTGATAATATATCCATATTTACCCAATATTGGGAAGTTTCATCACTCTTGGATCAGAAATAACATTATTATGACCATTCAGCAGTGTTTGGTAAATTGAAAAATAAAATGGCACAAATTCTCTAAGAAAAAAAAATTATCTATGTACAGCTGATTTTAATTTACATTTATTTCAAATGATGCTGTTCAAAACAGTGATTTGGATGAAGAAATGGCTGGTCTGGGCATCCTTGACAAAAAAATGTTGTCCTAACTCTAGCATTTGGAGTACTGCAAACAATACATTGACGACACAGTGTAGACTTTTTGATAATGTGTCTTTTTCCACTGTGTCTGTTTGCATGGCTGCTGATGTAAGGTTCCACCTGCAAGCTGGGCGTCTCTGTAGCTGCAAAAAGGCGAAGCTCAGAAACTAATTGCTTTTTAAATTGTAGATAGGGCTGCTTTTTTGTGTTTGCAGGCCTCGTCAGGGCATGCAAAATAAATGAATTCAGCTGAGCTACTTCAAAAATCCAAAAGAAAATTTTCTTCCACCATTTCCTTGTTCTTCTAGTGAAGGTACCATATGTTGCGGCACACTGATCAACCTTATCACACCCATTCATGCGGTAGTTGTAGTCATCAATCATTGATGGTTTATCCTTCACTACACCAGAACGACTTGTTAAACGTTTGGTGGTCACCGAGGCTTCACTAGAGACAAGCAAGCATTGTTTTTTAGCCTTCTTGTCTCTGAACATCACGCAGAGAAATGTTCTTTCTATATGGAGAAACCATTTCATTTGTAAAAAGGACAATTTTGTTGTCTTGAAAGCTTGTGGAAAATCTCTGCGGTTTATGTTGACCGTACCAGTGTAGTAATGGCCATTACTGGTAAGGTACTGCAGCAGCGGATAGCTGGTGTAGTAACGGTCAGCATAAATGTGATGGCCTTTCCCACAAGGTTCTAAAAGCTTGTCAAATATTTTGACGGCTTGTTGACTGCTTGGATCTAGGTCTGGATTGTAAGATGTATTGCTGCCAAAATATATCAATATGTTGACAACATAAGCAGTGTTGCTGTCGCAGAGGCCAAAGGTTTTGACGTGGTATTTTTTTGGCTTTGATGCATTGAACATCTTATGGGCCCACCTTCCCTTCCTTCCAATGACCATTTCATCCACAGAAAGTTCCTTGAATGGGTAATAGGATTTTTGAAATTGAAGTAGCAAGCTCTGCACAAATGGCTCAATTTTGGCTTTGCCCTGCGAATCAGGATTGCTTACATGAAACATTGTATGGTACAAAGCTTGGAACCTGTCCCTCATGAATACCTTCCTGAACCAAGGTGTTTCTGTAGTCTCATCATGTGCCCAGTAGTCACTAATTTTAGGCTTCTTTAAATAGCCGATAACAGTAATGACAACAAAGAATTTATGTAGCTCAGGCACAGTCACTGGTGACCCTGTTAGAAAAACTGACCGTACTGCAGTTGTTTCTTTCATTGCCAGGCACCGTTGGGCCGCATAATCATTTACTGACCTGACAAGGTCTTCCATAATGGCATCAGTAAATAAAGCTTTAAAGCAAAATAAGGGTGATGCATTCTCTGGAATAATGTCAGGATTGACACCAGGGATTCTTGGCTGAGGTGGAATAAACCGAAAGGTATTGTCTGTGCTGCCCTCAAATACCTCCCTCCATTGCCCTTCATCACTAACCTGAGCGTCTGCCCTAGTAGTTGCCATTGGGACAGGAGACACTGTAGATAGATCTACTGTACTGCTGGTACTAGGCCTAGGACCAGGATTCCTATCAAGTACAGATCTTGACCTTGCTCCTCGTCCTCTCTTAGGCATAGGACCTTTACCCTTTCCTCTACTATGGATGAGAGACTCCTCCTCTTGCTCACTCGAACTATCCCTGGTGGCACTGTACAATGATGTATTTCTAACATCCCCTTCTTCTTCTGAATGAGAACTTTCACTGTCAGTGTCAGAAGTCATGTCATCTGTATCTTCTTCAGCCCAGATTTGAATCATCTTAGTGGCCTGAACAGCAGAAAATCGTGCGCCACGAGAATTGGTAGAGGAAGCCATTTCTTCAAATGAAAAAAAAAGTTGAAAAAAATCGCTACTTTCGTTAGATTATTGAACAAAATGTGCCAAATTAATTCTCAAAAGCTTACCAAACCACGCCGTAAGATGCTTAAAAGGACAGGAAATGACGTTGCAGTAGTTTAAAATGTTGGATAGGAAATAAAAATATTTAAAACTTGGCGTTGGTACATTTCGAGCGACAACGCCCATTTCATGGAAACAAAATATCACTGACGCACTTTCCGATAACAATTTATTATGAATATTTCCTTCCGAATTAGAACTGTCCATGCTAAATATTTCTTTATCTACATGTCTGTCTATTTCAAGTCATGGTTGAATTATCTGTGAGACACGTACTGCCGAAAATCGTGTCCCACGAGAATGGGGAGGGAGGACGCCATTTCTTCAAGTAAAAAAAGTAGACAAAATAACTTTGTTTACATTTTTATTTTTTAATTTAGTAGTACATAATTGATAATAATGTTAACTCACGCTCTAGAAATGGAATCTGAAATGGCATTGTTGTGGGTTTATACTTGCTGGATTTGGATTAAACCCATATTAAATACATTTAATACGTTGCAAAGAGTGCGAGCCACGCTATTTGGCTTAATGTAATTCCGTGGCTGCCTAATCGACACGTCATTTGGCGGGTCGGAATTTAAGGGTTAAGTTAAATATGCGCATAGCCAAATATTATACCATATTGAAGGTTATTTAAAAATCCAGACACATGTGTTACATAGAAATTGTGGTCCAATCAGACAAACAATTGTCTTGCGTGCCGAAGGCGACACACCTAACAAATTGAGCTGTTAAGGATTAAGCACATTGGAGCTTTTGTTGTTAAATTTCATGTATATTTGCCTTGTTGAAACACATTTACATTTTTCCTGTTGATGTACCCTAAAACCTTGTCCCCGATGAGCGAGCGAGCACACTTGTAGTACGATGGTTGGTTCATGTCTGTTGTGGTTGTATCCCTAACTCTCAACTACCTTCAATAGCCTCACATTTAGCTCAGGGCCTAATATAATTCATTCGCAGCTGTTTTTGTTTATTTTATAATGTGCCAATATTTTGTTACCAACTGCATTGTTATTTAATATCTGATTGTTTTATGTCATGTTACCAATTTATTTTTAAATACATTTTTTTATTGGGTGTCAAAATTCAGCATCTGCCAACTGTCATATAAGTTCACTCTGAATGTGGTCTCCAATGTGGAATGTGTATACCTTCTTTGAGTGCATGAAGAATGATAAAAGATTTGTATTTGTTTATTTTTTTTTTATAGCAATTTCTACGTTTTTTATAGAGAAAAATTGAATGAAGGTCAGTCATATAAATTAATAGTTTCTAATGTATTTCAAATACGTGTATTTTTATGTATATATACTGCTATAAGGATAACACATATACGTGAGTGCATAATTTGTTAATGCTTTTCATATGCACGTTTTTAAAGGTATGTGTGTTCAAACATTTTGAAAGTCACTCCATTAGTAGTTCACCCTTTCATGATCTTGACACATGAAATATAAGTTGTATTTGCTCCTTAATATCTGTATCATGTCTAGGACTGATTGGTTACATTTATATCTCATGGTTGTTTATTTTATGAGGAGGTTTGTCAGAAACAAGAGAAAAGGGAATCACAACCATCAATCAGAATGGTGTACGTTACCAGAAGTGAACATGGGGGGGGTATTTTGCGCTTGTCTGCCCAGTGTATCGAACTTTTATGTAAAAGTCTGCTTCCTCCTGCATTTTCTACGGGTTTGCTTCCCCGAGGTAACAGCCGGTGCTGTGATTGGGGATCGAACCCAGCACCTTCAGATTGTGAGCCATGTCACTTAACTACTAGCCCACGCCGTCCCCAAACATGTAGTAATCTTTAGACTTTGTTGAGATATCATCTGTAAAATGTGTGAAGGACGGGAACTTGCAATGAATGTTTATGTAACACTGATTGAAAGATTGGTATAAAAAATGTTAATTCAGTATTGATCAGAGCGACTAAACTTTTGAGAAGAGAACGAGAGTGCAGATGGGATGCCCCTTATCAACATTCTCCTTCTCGCTATCATTGACTGAATGATGCGACAGACCACAGAGGACACCCCGAAAGGAATACGATGATCATTGTTTACTAGACTGGAATATGGCTTGGCTTGGCTTCGTTCATTCTCAATCTCCCGCTACCAAACACTGAAAGGGCTTAAGTAGCAGAATGTAGTCCGGAGAACGGAATGTTTTGTGTCGTAGTTTACAGCATGACTGCGATATTTGCACCTTTCGGTCCAACACATCCAAGAAAGAACGATAAGAGTGTGTATAGTCATCAGTTCATCCGGTCGTTTGGGCACACATGAAGACATGAAAATCCCACGCCAGCTCTCTCTGTCTGTCGCCGCCTGACGTATCTCACCGGGACGAAGGCCTGGCCACTCAGTGATGTTGTCCACCCATCTCTTCCTTGGACGTCCTCGCCCTCTCTGTCCCGGTACGGATCCAAAAAGTATCGAGTTGGGAATTCCGTTGGACCTCGCGATGTGCCCGCACCAGGCCATTTTTCGTCTTTTGATAGTTGTGAACAGATCTTCAAAAGGACCAATAGCGTCTTCAACTCTCTGACGGATGTCTACGTTCGTGGCACGATCCTTATATATAACATTTAGGAGTTTTTAATAGCACCGCATTTCCATTGCACGTATTCTGCCCTGGATATCTGCTGTAATGGTCCAGGTCTCGCAGGCATACAGAAATATTTACAGCATCAAAGAGCGCAGTAGTCTGACTTTTATGCCGACTAAATATTAAAATGAAAAAAGGCAGAAGTCATGACATTGAATATTCTGATTCATGTGTCAATTAAAATATGAGAAGAATTGGTGTGGCTGAAACATTTACATACCTTGGAGACACAATTACTTCAGATGACAGAATGGACGGAGACATCAAAAGCAGAATGAACAAGTCTAGAGTAGTCTTTGCTAGCTTAAACAACATTTGGAAGTCATGGCAGTACAGCACAAACTAAGAATATACAAGAGTTGCATGCTTTCTGTATGGTGCGAAGTGCTGGAGAAGTGCTCCTATGTTTAATATTTCTTTTTCACTGCTGCTGGAGTTGCTCACTCACCTTACCTGTATCCCTAGGTTTCTTTCCTATCTTCCTAATATTTTTCTCCTTTAATTATTCCATATTGAATCTACCCATGAGGGGATGGTGTGGACTAATGGTTAAGTGACACGGCTCACAACACGAAGGTGCTAGGTTGGCTCCCCATCACAGCACCTGTTGTTGCCCCAGGGAAGCAAATCCTTAGAAAATGCAGGAGGACCCTTACCTAAAATTCAAGACAAAGTCGGATACACTAGGCCGACAGACGCAAAATAAAATAACAATGCAACGCACACCACCTTGGGAAAGAGAAAAATAAAGCAAATGCAAAAAAATAATTTTGTTGATCTACTCATGTCACTTATCTACATTAAACTCCATGGAGCACGTGGCCGAATGGTTTTGATGCCTGCCTGTCAACAAGGAGGACAGTGGATCGAATCCCCGTTAAGGCAGTTGTTTTTCTGTTGGGGTGTAACAAACAAACATAGCCAGCACATGACGTGACGACAATTGTAACAAAGTGGCCTGTAGTCCTCAGCCTTTTAAGCTCCTCAACTACCCCAGCAGTGGAAAAAAATGTCATACAACAGAGTTTTCTTTTTAAAACTCCATCTGCTAGCTATCAGACCATTTTCGAATTACTGAACATGCTATATGCAGATATCAGTAACCTCATAATAATCACTGCATTTTTGATTAGATGTATTCTAGTTAATGTCTGAAAGTTTATGATCCAGCAGAAGAATCTCATGAGTGTGTATTTAAGACGTATAGAACGTGTTAATTAACTATATGATTGTTCATCGAAGCCTCCTGATTAGTTTCCTAACCTAATTCATTAATATCAGATCTATATGATTGTTCATCGAAGCCTCCTGATTAGTTTCCTAACCTAGATCATCAATATCAGACCACTTATTACAGCCTGTTGATTGTTACTACATTTGTTGATTGTTATCTGAAACAGCTTGATTACAAACGAAGCACCTGTTTGCTATGTAAATTACATCTACACTGTTCTTATGTTGTATTGCGTATGTTAGTGTCATTACTGCGATTTTTAGGTATTGGCTCTGAAGTTGTTTTTCGTCACTGAACAGTTAGCAAAGTTTCATAAACAAAATTATCTACCTGTCATCATATTTGCTTGCGATGGTCAACAATTGTTAATTTAAGCTTTTGGGAAGAAAATGTTTTTGTTCACTTATGTGTGTCCTGTGAGAGTTTATGTTGTGGTTAGCGAGCTGGCTTCGCATCTGAGTGGTACTGGTTTCATTCCCCAGTTGAGGCGGAAATGTTTTTATCAGACCGCAACGACTCCCGGGTCGACCCAGCCTTAAATGGGTACTGGTTCAGTCCGGGAAGTAAAAGTGGCGAGGGAGAGGAGATGGCTACAGCTCTCAAATAGCAGAGCCTTTGAAATGTGAGATCACTAACACCTCACTCCCCTATGGCAGTAATGCTATGGGTTACTTTACTATTGAACATAGAAAACCTTTTTGCTTTCTATCATCTACTGATGAATCCAGGAGATGTACAATCTTGCAGCATACAACTTTATTTCAAAACACAAAAGCATACATTTAAGTAAACCTAAACATCTGTGTTGTATGGTTACACTTCTTGAAAATAAGTGCAGGTGTATAGAAAAACTAAGCAGAGACATTTATTCGTTATTTAACTTGCTCATGCTAATTTTGTTCTGCAAGACTTAGGGACATCAGTGCATTAAACTGAGCTATTTGCTCATCTTTTTACATAATTTGGTCGACCAGTATTGCTGTTAATGTGTTATATTCCATACATTTGTTAATGGGACCGCGTTTGTACTGTGTCTTTCTAAATCATTCTATATTAACAATACTGCACAACATATTTGATTTTTTTTTGTCATGCTTCAAATTGTATTGAAGGAAAAGGAAAAAAATAACATCCTAAAATTAAACAACTGAATGGTGTAAATATCATCATTAATCGAATCACTGAATTGGTTTTTATGTCGCATTTAAATCAGGCTTGAAAATATCAAAAATAATGTATTTGTGGATACATTCAAACAGTTGTGGCTTCCTCTATGATGTCATATATTTAATTTATCTAACATGCATATTGTTTTAATCCCACTTTGTTGTCATGGATGTGTTACAATGTTGCTTATAGATACAATGAATGCATATTTTTATTCATTTTACGATATCAGCTACAGTACAAGATGTTTATCTTTTTACAACGCAAGTTTTTTAACTGGGGGGGGGGGTGTCTTTCCTTTTTTTCCACCTAAGCACATACATTGTGTCTCGTTTTATTATACACATTGTGTTGTTATACTTATCATTTCTACTTTCTGGAAATCAAAGTGGTTGGAATATTGCATAATAATACTTCACAGCATAAGCGCTGCGATGGTTCGGCAGTCAGAACTTGACATTGGTAAATTATTGTGTGTCTACGTGACAGCAATGTCCTGCTTTATAGAAATGGCTACGTGGACATTTGAAGATTGCAGTCTGTCAGTGGTTAATTTGGTAAACATCACATCGTAGAAATGAACAGATTTCTATCCAGAGCTCTTCTTCTGCGTTCGTTCTCAATCTCCCACTACCACACCCTGAATAGGGCTTTGCAAGTAGCAGGATGTAGTCCGGATAATGGAATGTGTTGTGTCACTAGTTTACAGCTTGACTGCTATATTTGCACCTTTCGGTCCGACATATTTGTCTTCAGCAGAGTGTCCAGAGTTATATGACCATTAAGAGTTCTGTACATATATTTCAAGCAAATATACTTCTTTGGCAAATGTCGGAAGAAATAACCTTCATGTGTCCACGGTGTAATTGTATACACAAATGTCATGATATTGTTATCGTTAGAAAAGATGCAATTACTTAACACCCTATTCTCCAATTGGACTTTTTTTTAAAGATCTGCATAATGTGTACTTAATGTTGTATTTTGGTGTGGGGCTTTGGGATTCTCTTTGATGCTTTTAGAACAATTGCTTTTTTTATGTTGCTGGTTGTTTTTTGGGGATTTGTTTTTCATGTCTCTGGTGAAGAGATAGATCTGACAGTCTTAAATTATTTGGAGTGTTTTTTACAAGTGCCTTAGTTTTGACTTAAACGCCTTTTTTTTTTATTATTTAAATGACTTTGAAAAGTGCTGTCAAAACAGGATTGTTAATGATATCTGCACATTTCATTCTCTACCATCTGTTCCACTAACAATCTAAATACAATATGTCATCTTGTATCTGTCCGTGAACATTGACACACAAGCCTCAATACACAAAGTGGAAGAGTTTTAAACAAATGGGATAGACACTTTCATATGAACCATTAGTAACGCTGCTGCTATAATAACACTACCCCTCATCTACCTATTCACTTCTCTAACTTTCACGAAGACATAAAGATGTTGCTGGCAAGATTGTTGTCTCTAATATGATGATATAGCCTCTCTGCTACATGACCTATTCTGTAACCTGTACTTCCTAAACCATTCATTGTGGCTTCAAAACGAATTATTCCAGTAATAATAATCTTCTTCTTCTTCATCGTACGCAGTCAGACATCAACCTTTATTTTTTTCGAAAAAAGCAATGGTCATCCTGAGGCTGTCGACACTGCCATAGAGCTTGTCTAGTGTTGCCACTGGTGATGGCCACATCTGCTCTCTCTGATCCTCGTATGTCTGGCAGTTTTGCAGCAAATGCTCAGCGGTCACTTTCCCGGTACCACGCGGGCATTCGTCAGTGCCACCTATCTTCAATTTGTTGAATAGGTGGTACCTCAGTCTATTGTGGCCAGTGCGAAGTCTGAAGACCACGACCTGCTCTCTTCTGTTCAACTGGTAATAGGCATCGTTTTTTGTGTAGCCAGTATGTTCGGTTTCCCATTTGGTCATGTATCTAGCTCTAATAAGCCGTTTTGACTCTTCGTATGTCATACCAGTATCTGGTTGTGGTAGTCTTGCACCTTCTTTTGCCAGTCTGTCTGCCTCCTCGTTGCCTTGGATGTTGCAGTGGGATGGAACTCACTGTACCACTACCCTTTTTGGTGCGGACTGCTGGCATAGTTGACAGAGTACTGCTCTTAAATCATTAAGTTCAGTATTTTTCTGGCTTTTTAGTGCTGTGACTACGGCCAAGGCATCTGTAAGCAGGACTATGTGGCTTTCATTCCTTTTACCTGTCACCATTTCTTCCACTACCGCCCTCAGTGCCTCTGCCTCCGCTCTGAAATTGCTGGTGTATTTTCCAGTAGCGAATGACAGTGTTATGCTCCTGCCCCTTCGTTCTGTGTTGTGTTTGTTACAGAACCGTCGGTGTATGCATGGGTCCAGTCCATGCTTGGGTAGTTTTTCGTTATGTAGCTCATGGTAGTATCTTCTTTCTTTTTCAGTCTGGCAGTTTTTGTTTCCAATACCTGGTATATTTTCTACCACCTCTATTCCAGTAATAATGATACTAAGTTGTTGAATTAATAGACTAACAATATTATACGTGTGTAGATATGATTCCGTCTAGGTAGTTTACCCACCATTACCTGCACAAATGGACTGAGGTTTTGGTTAACAACATTGGACTATCTAATTCTCTTTTTCACAGCTCCATTTTCATTTCAAAAGTTCTCCTTCCTGGGTTGCGCTGTAGAAACTCGCCATGGAATTATCATTAAGTGTGGTCTGTATATCCCCTTTATCTTTAATAATCTAATGTGCTGTTTTCTGAGACACCTATAGGTTTTTGTAATCGCAGTGAAGAATCTACAACAAAGATCTGTTCTTAGTCTTCTGGAGTTTCTTGATGTATATATTTTGTAATCAAATAACATCCAAGAGTGTATATCCCCTTCATCCTCAATAATCTAATTGTGCAGTTTTCTGAGACACCAACAGGTTTCTGTAATTACGGTGAAGAATCAACAAAGAGCTGTTTTCTTGAAGTATACGTTTTTATTTTATAATCATATAACATCCAAGATTCTCCGTGTAACTACGGATATATCTCATCACGCTTACTAATAGAAATAGTTGCATTACCATGGTAACCTATCCAACATCCAACATGATCTAATAACAGGATTGTCCAATGATAATTAAGTTACATTTACCTCTTAATGCGGATGAATTATACAAGATCCGACACCATATCTGTTGATCCCATTGTTTGATGAATCCATCAGATATTTGCAATAAATTATTTGTTGAATGTTATTTTACAACTTTACAGGCTGGGCCATGTGTTAGAGCTCAAAGATTTTATTTGTATTTAAAAATACTTATTTGAAATATACAACGCATTTATCAAGTTTTTGAAGACACATTTTAAATTTCAATTGATTGGATAATAACTTTAAAATGTAGAAATAAATTCCCCAGTGACATCTCTGTGTGTTTGTAGCTTATTTATTACGATACCCATTTGTATTGTGTGTTTTTGCCATCCTTATGCATTGTCTGAAGTTCTATGCCACAAGACTGTGTTTGCTTAAGTTTTTACCCATATCTTAATTTTATTGTTAGTTTTACATGTTAGTAGATTCAATATTTTTGTGATTTGTGCCTAATCTGATGATCACTGAAAATTGTGTGATGTTAGCATTTTTGTTTTTTTCTATCAGTGCTGGAAGAGTTACTTGGTGTGTGTGCTACTCTTAATTATAGTCACGGTTTTATTTGTGTCATATTAGTAGCAGCAAAGTTGGTGTCTTTTTTATATTTAACTTATTCACTCCGGATCATTTTGTCCCTGTAGATGCACTATTTTCTTATGTAAAATTCAAACACAGCATCGCTTAGTTGTGATCTATTTATATTCAATAAAGGTTCATTCATTAACCAAACTGTTCATAATTGAGTCCAGAATACAGTAGAATACATATATTTTACAAATGGAGGTGAACATTTGTGTATGAGGGATTATAGCTACATAATTGTTAATTTTTTTTAAAATTATGAGGGGAAAATGTCCCTTCTCTGCACATTATTCAGCTCTAAACCATTGCATTAATAAAATAACGAATTTCTTCTGCGTTCGTTCGCAATCTCCTGCTACCAAGCCCTGAACAGGGTTTTGCAAGTAGCAAGATGTAGTCCAGAGAATGGAATGCATTATGTCGCTAGTTTACAGCTTGACAGCAATATTTACACCTTTTGGTCCGACACATCTGTCTTCGGCAGGAACGACTTTCTATTCATGGTAATCCACAAGGGAAGAAGTTTTAAAAGTTACACCTAATTTGGTGCAGGTGTTTTCACAGTATTCACATATTGCTGAAAGTACGTGAAGTTGAAAAAGTGCTACAAAATTCAAGCCCTCACAATCAACACCAGTGCAAGTGTTTACAATTTATGCACATCAACAAAGAATGTTCCTGCTGTATTCAAAATATAAAGACCCACACATTCATAGTATACACACTAGCATGATTGGCAGGATCTTGAACCTTCACTGAATTTGTGAACTGTTACTACCATTGCTTGAGAAAAAAGATGGTACCGCCCCTTAGTCAGTAGATTTAGTTTCACTTTTATCGCTCAGCTTAAAACTAAGACTAGATCAAGAAATTGAAATGTCGCTATCAGAACGATCAATATCTTCGTCATAACTACCGTTAGAAATAATATAATCTAACTATTACTGAACTTGTACAATAGAAACTCTATTTGGTGTGACTGAATGGCATCGGTTAGAACCATGGCTGACCCATAGAACAAAAATACAACACGTTTTCTATTAAACCCACGCTATGTGTAGTAACACTTCCAGAAATAAAAAGTACAAAATCTTAACTTCCGTGAAGAACCAAAATAAAACATTTAGAAAAACTAGTAATGGGAAAATATTTGATAATTTTTATATTTAATTTTTAAAAACATTTTTTTAAAAGCCACAAAATGACAAAAGCCAATACATCGACTCGTGGGAGTGAATGAGTTAAAGGATATGGGTCCCTAATTTATAGATGCTCCTGGAGTATTAAAAATTACAGTAGTGTCTTTCTCTCTCTCTCTCTCTTTGAACTGTGCAGATTCCAGGAAAGGATAGTTAAGGGAAACACTGCACAAATGTTGTCTTTACATGTGATAGGCTTTATTGATTGCACGAGCCTTATAACCTAACATCTTTGACTTTTTTAGAACCCAAAAATACCGTTTTGACCTAGTAGCATGCTGAATATACTATATCTTCTTAGTCTTTTGCGTTCGTTCTCAATCTCCCGATACCAAGCTCTACAGTATGTAGTCCAGAGAACGGAATGCATTATGTCGCTAGTTTACCTATATCAAATCTATAAATTTTAAGTAAGCACAATTTAGAGTAAAATAAATGCACATTTCAGAACTACCAATTGACAGTTGGTTCATGTGCTTTCCTGAAACCATAACATTCATTAGAGACAGTCTCTGGTTAGCTAAAGCCTGTATACCGAGTGCTGTGATTGGTCAAATTGGTGCCCGTGTAGCATCATGTATTTGAGGTATAGAACGTAAAGAAAGATATTCAGTTGCAGTTTTGTGTCATTAAGAAAGGGACTACTGTATTTATTTATGTTTTGTGTGCTTATAATAAATTTGTGTTCCTGTACAACATATCAGAGATTTTTGAGAAGACAATTTATTTTTGATAGATTACAGTATTAATGATAACAAGCATGCTAATAAATCTCTTGGAGCTTTATCATTTGTCATTTGATTTTTTTCGTTACACCTATTTTTTGACTGAGCTCTTTTTACTTCTTCTTTGTTGTCTTTCAGTTTCTGTGAACATGAGAGTGAAAGTTCGTACATCCTTAACTATGACAGTTATTTCTATTCTAAATAATGCTTTTATTTTGGTAACAACCTGTATGTCCTACCAACTACCACAATCATTTATGTTTGAATTAACTTTTCAACTCATTTTGTGTCTTTATATTCGAGCATGACAAATAACATGTTTACCAAGTAACAAACTTTCTTAAAGTTGGCAGATGGACATAAATCTTTGAAATCTTTCTAACTATAATACATTCCTCAGATATTAGACAACAATAATAAAATCTGGCAAAGATGGGCCCGTAGCTGGCTGCGAGTCTACATTTCTCTACTGTTTTGGATCATTATGGATGCCGCCAGACCACGGATTTGCCTGGAATTCACACTAGTCCGACGACTTACACTTGTGTTCACGGATACGTGTAGTTGTTTTCCGTCTGGACTTGTTATTTCGTTCTTTTTTTGTGATTTCTTCCATCCGTTTATCCTGGTCTGGACGTCGGCTGAATGGCGCTACGCTTAAACTAGTTATACCTGTGTCGTACCTCACAGGTTAGTTCTGCCGGTTCACCTTCACGAATATGGCGTGTGGGAATTTTAGATGCCTCTATGATGAACTGAATACAGCTGGGGAGAGATGCCAGACTCACTCACACGCTGAGTGTTGTCCATACGACCTCTTGTGGTTATCGAAAAGGCACGACAAACTTCGGTGGTAACGCTGAGGCAAAATCTGCATCCTATGCTATCTCCAGTCGTCTCGATGAATGTCTAGACACTGGCAAAAGGTAGCTTAGGCTCTGTGAGTGAGGTTGACAAAAGGCGCAGTTTCTTCCTCACTTTAATCCAAATCTCCGCGCAAGTCACCCATTTCAGCGGACACAGCAAGAGATACGACTGTCCACATGGCTGAACAAAGAGAGTGGTCTTCATCACTTGTGATGGACAAACTACAAAAGACAACAAAATCAGCCTCAGGATGACCGCTGCTTTTTTCGAAAAAATAAAGGTTGACGTCTGACAGCGTAAGAAGAAGTAGACAACAAAATGGGGCAGAAGAGACAACACAGTAAATGAGCTGACAGCAGTTAGAGACTCATAGCTGGCTGCTTCCATCAGGGCCAGCAAACCAGAGCTGTCCAAGACCCTATTCCTCTTCCAAGCAGAGGCCCAGGAAACAGAGAGTGCAGTCGGAAGGCAAACATGGTATTTAAAAAAATCACATAAAACCGGATGTGACAGGCCAAAAGGCGCAAATATTACAGCCTCAATGTCAACTATGACAATGACATCCTTTTCATGATGAATGACAAAGAAAACAAAACAGTAATACTTGAACTTGATGGCTAAAATCCTGAACAGATGGCAGCAATACTTGAAAGAACTTCTCAGTTTACCAACTGGGATCAATGACAAACCAACGTACAAGGATGTTGTCTAAGTCTTTACCCTGACTATGAAGGAGTAGGAGGAGAAAGTTGAAATTTGGCACATATGTAGCTCATTCAATTTGTACTGGACTTGAGAATTATGAATTTCCCTCCTCAAAGGGTTTACTCAGTATATTTTATGGTGCAATACAACATATTGATCGTATCTGCTACTCTAATGGTTTGTTAGAACAATGGAGACATCAGAGGCCAGAACTGGGATAAAATTCTTGATGTTGCAGGAGAAAAACACCTATAGAAATAAACAGGGAGATGGAACCAGTGTTTGAGGAATTCTGTACTTCCTATGGTTATGTATAAAACTGGTGGCTGCTGATTTTCCAAGATCAGGAAGAACATCCTCAGAGTGCAGCGATGAAAATGCTGCAAGAGTGAAGAAAATTATTGACCAGGATAGGAAAATAACAAATGCAGAGATATCTAGGTCAGCAAAGCTGAATGAAAGTACAGATTTTAGAATTTTACACAACATACTGAACATGAAAAAAGTGTGTGCCCGCTGAGTCCCGCGTCTGCTGACATGTGAACAGAAACAAACGAGGGTTGATTGTTGTGGCCAGTTGCTCAAAATGTGTCGGTCGAAAAACATGTTGTTGACCATGGTGACAGTAGATGAAACTTGGGTTAATCATTATGACCCAGAATAAAAAATGTCCAGCATGCAGTGGAAAACCCTGGGCTCACCAACACATGTCAAGCCAAGAGCACAGAAATCTGCAAGAAAAGTGATGCTGACTGTTTCTTTTGGGACGTCAAAGGTGTCATATTGAAAGATTACCTGCCTCGTGGCAACACGGTTAATGGGCAATATCATGCAGATCTCCTTACCAAACTAATAAAGACTGTGACCAGAAAACGGGGGATAGCGCGCACTCAAATTCTGCCTTTGCTTCAAGACAACGCGCCCTCCCATAAAGCCAGGCTTGTGCTGTAAACAGCCAACGATTTGAATATTGAAATTCTTCCACACCCACCATATTCTCTGGAATTAGCTTCATCAGACTTTTTTTCTTTTCATAACACTTAAAAAACAGCTGAAAGGAAATCATTTTTGACAATGACGAAGATGTGATAACTGGTTTAGTTCGAAAAATAGGTTACTTTAGTTATTCTGAAGGTCTTTTCAAGGTCACGCAGAGATGGCAGAAATGTATAAATTCAGATGGTGGCTAAATTGAGAAGTAATAAGCACTGTGTCAAATTTCAACTTTCTCTTCCTACTCCTTTATGGTCACGGTAAAGACTTGTGACAACTCCCTTGTAAGCAAGGAGTTAGAACCAACCATCACACTATCAGAAATGCCGTACAAACTGCTCCCTTCGACAAATGTTCAGCGCCAGGGGAATTCCTGTTGAATTAAGTAAAGCTGCCGATGAGGTGGGGATATTGTGGCTACAGAGATTGCATAACTTAGCATGAACCACACAGGAAATGCAAGAAGGTTGGAGAAATGCAATTAAAATTCCAATATGGACAAAGAAACTGCACAAAATATAGAGGAATATCGCTGCTGTCACACTAGCAAAATCTTTGGGGGAGAAAAGATTACATCATCTAACCTCAGCTGAACGATACTCAGATAGGCTTATCAGCCGAAGACGGATGTGTCGGGTCGAAATGTGCAAATATCGCAGTGAAACTTTAAACTAGCGACACAACGCATTCCGTTCTTCGGACTACATCCTGGTACTTACAAAAACCCTGTTCAGGGCTTGGTAGCGTGAGATTAAACACAGAAGAGATGGGCTTTATAAAGAACAGAAGCTGCACGCATGCAATTTTTACTGTCAGACAATTGGTGGAGAAAACAATTGAATGCGACCAGGAACTGTATGTTCGGTTTGTAGATCAAGAAAAAGTTTTTGGTCCGGTAGATAGACATCATCTATGGAAAATATTGGTACACTATGAAGTTAATAATCACCTAATCAAATTATGAAAAGTCTCTACACCAATATCCAGTGCTCTATTAAAATAATAAGCAGACTCTCAGCAAAATCTCATATCAAATCAGTAGTACGACAAGGAATGTGTGTTTTCCCCTTTGTTGTTCATTACATATGTAGACCACATTTGTCAAACAGCCAAACCAAATGAAGGTAGCAACACTAGTGAACTCTTAAACAAACTTATTTTCATATACCATCAAGAAGTCATACCAACTTCAGAACTACAATTGCAGCAACATATTGATAAACTAAATACATGTAAAGAATACATCATGAAAATCAGCGTAGAAAAAAAAACTGAGGTCATGAAAATATCTAGAGTAGCCGGAGAAATCAATATCATCTTTGAAAACCAGAAAATCAAACAGGTGAAAGATTTCACATACTTATTGAGCCCATTATCAGAAGACAGAAGAATCACAGCATAAATTCTACAAAGATACAAAAGGCAAATCAAATCATTGGAAAATGCACTCCAATATTTATTTGCAAGCACGTACCAATAACTACCAAAAAAGCTTTATTCAAAACGATTTTCGTCCTGACACTTTGTTATCAATGTCAAATCTGGATACTAACATAACATTCTTCTTCATCGATCAACTGATGCTATGCTTCTAGTCCGCGTGGGGGTGTAGATGGTTCTTGGCAGTTTGAGTTAGCTGGCCCTGACAAATAAAACTACTGGTTATTGTGTTCCAACGGTTGGAAAAGCTCTGTTTCATTGTTTGGTCGTCTATTGTTATCTGTAGAGATGGTTTCGAGTCTGCTTTGATAATTATATTTTGATAAATGTTGTAGTTTTCTGAGTGTCAATCTCCAATCCAAATACGTGACGTGTTCTTTATTAAAGTCACAACTTTCTGCAGTTCTTGCACGCTTTTGGCTAACAGAACTGTGTCCTTTGTGGATTGTATGGCCTAAGAGTCATGAGCTTGGTCCACAATCCCAAACGTACCTGTTCAAATCACGTCTCGATTCGTTTGACAGACCAGGCGTGTTGACGATGGTTTTTTTTTCCGTGGTACGACCGTTCTTCTTCCCATTCTCAGTCGACACAGCCTAAAATTCGTAGCCTGTGGAGCTACGGAATTCATGCTCTGTCGCCAGCACTTTCAGCCACGAAAGGAACTAAGGAGCACATATAGGGCGTCAAGAAGTAGCCATTTACAACTATTATTGTCGCGGATACCTGAGATTATTTATTGATACTCTGTCAATAATAAGTCTGGACCTTTTCACAATCTGTTGAAAAATATTCTGAGTAAATTGTAAACAGACAAGAGGCAATACATATCCTTGTGATAATCTTCTTTTTAGATCTATACAAGGTTAGTAAAAGTTACCAGATCTTACAGATACCTGATACTTAACTTACTTTCCGTGTCCAGCAACCTCAAATAGTCTTCTCCCAAAAACCAACCACTGTTAGTGCTCTTTCATTTCCCATCAGGTCCTCCACTGGCACATGATTCCTGCATCCTAGAATATATAATCATGTGTTCCTGATCATGGACGACCCCATATTAGCAATATTAATCGTCTGCAAATCCCCACTTTTTCAGGTTAGACCCACATCTTAACACCTGTTCTTAACCTGTTCAGAGATCTCCCACGTAGTGTATGGCAAATCATGTCCTGGTTCTTCTTTGATCTCCATCCAACCTTCACCATTCTTTTGGCGCCACCCTTTCTTTGCGGTTTCTCTCTGGGATCTGTTATGAGGGCTGTACAGTCCGCATTAAACTGTTCCTTGATTTCAGTCGTATTCCTTCTGCTGTATGTCCAAAAAGAGGTTGTCTCTGGTCACATGACTGATTTTGTATCTCAACGAGATACAACATGTATTCTAATATCTGATACCAGCGATTGCATAGACTTTCTCATTTGGTGTCGGTTTAAGGCATGTCTCTTTTACCGCCCCATCGACCTGTTTCGTGTGTGTAACTGCATTCCGTCCTCTGCCGCTGAGAGACATAATGCAAGAGCTGATGTGTGAAGCACCGTTGGGGATGCTCCCCATGCAGTGTTTGTTAGCTTGCGAATTATGTTATTTCTTGCACATACTTTTTGTTTTACCACATTGTAATGTGTCTTTTACGATGTTGTGCGGTCCATTACAATGCCTACATACTTGGGCGTATCGATATGTACCTGTCCGCGCCATTTAATATGAAGTTGTCGTTTTGCTTCTCTGTTCTTCAAGTGCAAAGCACATAGCTTATCTGTGTTTTATTATGGTTGATTTTGAGGTGGTTTTCCTTATAGTATTCTGCCATTCTGTCTAGAGCTTGTGTAAGTCCCAGCTCTACTTCCTCAAAACGCTTTCCCTGCGCACATATAGCAGTGTCATCTTGTTCCTGGACTAACCGGTTGCTCATCTGTGTATACATTGTATAGCATAGGGGCCAGGACACTTCCTTGTTCAAGGCCGTCCTTATGGTTGTGCCATCTACTGTCTTTATGTTTCAGTCCCATAGAAACGTCTATTCTGTAGAAAGTATTTGACTACCTGAGTTATGCGCCAGTCCTTAGTGACTTTACATATTTTTGTCAGCAATAGTTGATGGTTTACTGAGACACCCGATGATGGTGGTGATTTGGATACCGTCTGAGCATCGAAGGTTGGCTGTAATGAACCTCTAACACTCTCTGTCTCTTGCCTTAATGGTACACTTCTTCTTCTTCTTCTTCTTCTTCGTTCTCAATCTCCCACTACCAAACCCTGAAAGGGTAAGTAGCAGAATGTAGTCCAGAGAACGGAATGCGTTGTGTTGTAGTTTACAGCTTGGCTGCGATATTTGCACCTTTCGGTCCAACACATCCGACTTCAGCAAGCATTTTTTGAGGACCGGGTTAGCATTCCCTCTTCGATCTCTTCTCCTTAGCCAGTCTGCCCTGCTGCAGTCTGTTATCCAGGATCACCGCGTGGAAATGTAGAAGGATCTTGGCAGCTATGGTTCGCTGGCCCTGACGCTAGCAGTCCGCTTTGGGTCGCTGACCACTGCAGCTTACTTATGCGCTGCTCAGCATCTTAATCCCTTAATGGTACACTCCAACATACTATTGTTTTAGCCAACTCATGATGCTGATTTCCCACTTATAGCGCTGTCACATTATTTCCTGTTTTGCTTCAAACCTTTCCTCCAGTATTGTTTTCAACAGTGTATCGTGTTTCTTTAAATGCCCACATCATTTGTTTTGCCTAATTGTTAATGTCTTTCTGTGTTTCTTTTCCTATTCTTTATTTGTTTGCTTTTCTTTCCACGATTCTTCTAGTCATTCACATTTCAAGTGTCTCCATTTTGTCCTCCAACTGCTTGGTCGTTGTCCACGTTTCCGCACCGTATAGTAAGGATGGAAAAATGTAATATCCGATGACACATTTTTAGTTTATTTGTTATTTGCCTGGATGTCAATATATTTCTCATGTTAAATGTGTGTTTGCCCATTACTATTATCTTCTTCACTTCCTTTTCACATATATCATAATTTAAGTTATTTATACTGGGTTAGAAGACACTGCAGAGTCTGTATACAACCAGTTTGTTATCCTCTGTCTTAGGTACAGGTAACTGTTTACTTGTTCCAGTATCCTTGCTTACAATGATCGTTACTGTGGACTTCACTTTCACGTCTGTTTTCGGAGTTTTCCTATCATAGTTATTGTTTTCCTAATGTTAATGTCCAATCCATATGTTGACTGCCCCACCAATACTGTGTCATCAGCATGTCACAAATTGTTGCTTATTCTTTCATTGGTGTTTATTCCTAGCATCCATTCAATCTGTCTGAAAATTCTCCATGTGTAGATGTTAAACAGACACACTTACAACACATACCCCTGTCTCACACCTATTGTTACACCAATATATTGTAAATTTTTTCCTCAGACAACTATCGTGTGAATTAAACTGTTGGTAAGAGTGGTTGCTCCTTAGTTTAAATTTGAAGTCTGAAAAAGTAGAGACACTGAAGCCGGGAGGCAGACGTTGGACAAAGATATCAACAGAATAAATACAGCAAAACGTACTACGTTGTTATTCCCTGGAGGATTTATATATATCAGTAAATAATGGAACTGGATATTTTAGACGTCAGCACCTCGCTAGCTGAGTCAGACAATTCGCTTAAAATTCTTCGTCCGTTCAACAGTCGTAGAAATATTTACAGCCCAAGAACAGTATTGGTAAGTAAAGTCTGTAAAGTATTAGTAAGTATTAGTAAGTTAGTAACTTGTTTCAATCAAGTTGTAGTTTTCGATGCTACTTCTACTGCACTGAGATGTTCACATTTACTGATTTAGCAATTTTCTTCTGTATATTATTATTATACTTATAGTTTGTCGATTGCCACTTAAGTTTCTCAGGTTGATGAAGCACTGCCCGTTTCCAGCCTTTCACAGGTGCACGGAGTAGACGTGAGGTCTTGGTCAGCGTGTTTCTTCTTCTTCTTCGTACGCTGTCAAACGTCAACCTGTATTTTTTCGAAAAAAGCAGCGGTCATCCTGAGGCTGTCGACACTGCCATAGAGCTTGTCTAGTGTTGCCACTGGTGATGGCCACATCTGCTCTCTCTGATCCTCGTATGTCGGGCAGTTTTGCAGCAAATGTTCAGCGGTCATTTTCCCGGTACCACACGAGCATTCGTCAGTACCACCTATCTTCAATTTGTTGAATAGGTGGCACCTCAGTCTATTGTGGCCAGTGCGAAGTCTGAAGACCACGACCTGCTCTCTTCTGTTCAATTGGTAACGTAATAGGCATCATTTTGTGTGTAGCCAGTATGTTCTGTTTCCCATTTGGTCATGTATCTGGCTCTAATAAGCCTTTTTGACTCTTCGTAGGTCACACTAGAATCTGGTTGTGGTAGTCTTACACCTTCTTTTGCCAGTCTGTCTGCCTCCTCGTTGCCTTGGATATTACAGTGGGATGGAACCCACTGTACCACTACTCTTTTTGGTGAGGACTGCTGGCATAGTTGACAGAGTACTGCTCTTAAATCATTAAGTTCAGTATTTTTCTGGCTTTTTAGTGCTGTGACTACGGCCAAGGCATCTGTAAACAGGACTATCTGACTTTAATTTCTTTTGCCTGTCAGCATTACTTCTACTGCAGCACTCAGTGCCTCTACCTCCGCTCTGAAATTGCTTGAGAATATTCCAGTTGGGTCAGAGTATTTGATTATATGTTGCATCCGACGCAAGTCTTTGCACACTGGAACAAATATAATACACTGCACTAGAAAATTCTCAAGAATTTATCACATATGCCGGCAAGCACTTTGTCACATTGCGTATTTTGTGGATACTTGTGGTTCCTGTAACATGCTGGTTGTAGCCAAAATGTAGACTAGCATATTTCATTTGGAGACCCCGCTTGGATGGCAAAGAATGCACTATATCAATGCCGCTTCCTTCCACCTTAGTGAGTTTAAGCACAAAGACCTTGTTATCCCACATGCCAAGACAGGATGAAATGTCTGAATTGAGTTCTTGACTACAACTCAATATGTTGCGGAAAGGCAGAAAAGTCACAGGAAAACCTAAAGAATATGATGTCAAGTACACAAACACCTGCAAATTTGGCATTGACTGCAAAAAAAGTAAATAGATCGACAGACCTAACAACATTCTCCTGATTCATCCTCTCAGACACCCCTCCATGCTCACCCCACTTTTGATACACAATTATGCTGTCCATGTATTGCCAGTTAATCTATTACAATGTCAGCATCCTTGTTGATGTCATTGATTTACTACAGAATGTCACCTCTATCTATATCCGGCGTCCCAGCTAAGGCGCCTTTGAGGCGAGAACTTCAGCTCAAGACAACTATGGTAACTATCCACACAAGCTCCTGAATGCTTGATTCTACTGTTGTCACTATCCACTTAAGCCAGCCTTTTTGTACTTTCCAAAGCAAGCAATGGGATATCTTCTTCTTCTTCTTCTGCGTACACAGTCAGACAGTAACCATTATTTTCTCGAAAAAAGCGGCGGTCATCCTGAGACTCTCGCCACTACCATAGAGCTTGTCTTGCAGTTCCACTGGCAATGGCCACATCTGCTCTCTCTGATCCTCGTATGTCGGGCAGTTCTGCAGCAGATGTTCAGTGGTCATTTTACCAGTACCGCACGGGCATTCGTCGGTACACCCTATCTTCAATTAAGCAATGGGATATGATGACTGCCCTTGTTAATGAGGTCTCAGATGGTTACCTCAAAGCCGAAGTCACTGTGTTGATGTCCTTTTTCTTACTGAAAGCTGCTGTCATGCATACATCACTTCACTCTGCCACAGCTTAACCTTTCACTGTTGTAGAGAAATGCTATCCTGTTTTCTCACAGATTCATCAGTATATAAAACAGTATCATTATGCAGAGTATTATGAGCTGTTCAACATCTAGCACTGCTTATATGTTGCACCATTTTCTGCATTCCGTGCCAAAGGTGATGATGACACAGATGTAGTCTGTCATTTCATTGCGAAAATATGTGTCGTATCTTGTGGGGACGGCGTATGCTAGTGGTTGAGTGACACGGCTCACAAACCGAAGGTGCTGGGTTCGCTCCCCATCACAGCACCAGCCATTACCCAGGGGAAGTTAACCTTTAGAAAATGCAGGACGAAGCAGACCCTTACATAAAATGCAAGCTGAAGTCGGATGCACTGGGCCGACAGGCGTAAAAATTAAAAAAACCGCTGTGCACTGTACACCCCCTTGGGGAATAGTAAAATAAGGTGAACGCCAAAAAAAAATATCTTCAAAATGGGGGTGCCACTTGAATATCTAAGTGTAGTCGCATTCCATCATTCTAGATATGTCACCTTTCAGTATGAGCCAACCTAGCACATAAATGGCTGCTATAGTTAACACTGGTAGCAAATAGCATGTATGAAAATGAATGATGTGGTAGATAACAATACAGATATGCATCCCTTACCATCCACGATATGTTCTGTGAAATAAAGTGTTATTTGATTTGAATATTATCTGAACATCATACTACATACTTAGTAGGGTTCAAGATGCAAATATCGCAGTCACGCTGTAAACTACGACACAATGCATTCCGTTCTCTGGACTACATTCTGCTACTTAGGCTCGTGTCAGGATTTGGTAGCGGGAGATTGAGAACGAACCAAGCCAAGCCATATACTTAGTAAAGTTATATGGGATACAATTCAAAGCAAACAGCATAACTTTTATTTGTAAAAACTGGAAGTTCAAATTAATATAATTATAGGCAGTGCATACATAGCCCAGTGGCATAGAGGTTTATTATGACTATCAAACCATATGTTTGGGATCAAGATGTTGAGCAGCGCATGAGCTGCAGTGGTCAGCGACCCATAGCTGACTGCTAGCGTCAGGGCCAGCGAACCAGAGCTGCCAAGACCCTTCTACATCTCCACGTGGTGATCCTGGATAACAGGCTGCAGCAGGGCAGACTGGCTGAGGAGAAGGGATCGAAGAGGGAATGCTAACCCGGTACTCAAAAAATGCTTGCTGAAGTCGGATGTGTTGGACCGAAAGGTGCAAATATCGCAGTCAATCTGCAAACTACGACACAACGCATCCCGTTCTCTGTAATACATTCTGCTACTTAAGCCCTTTCAGGGTTTGGTAGCGGGAGATTTAGAACGAACGAAGAAGAAGAAACCATATGTTTTGTATTATAGGCTATAGATGTACTGTACATACACCTAATATTACAATCAATTTAAAACTCTGTACAAGAAGCATGAGATATACGTTATACATATGGAGAAGCTGTTAGTTTATGTACTTCTGGTTAATTTAGTTATGTACTATTCTCCAAAAATGATATCTTAACCATGTGGTTGGACATTGCCTGAACTGATGTTATGCAATGCATAACTACTTTAGATTAGAAGGCATTAAAATATTGATTGTGGGACGCCACAATTCTTCAATTGTTGAATTGTTCAATTCCCCATTGTTGCACTTTATCACAAAATGATGGCCGCGCTGCTTGACTATGTGCCGTCATATGTGAATGATACCTTATTGCCGTTGAGGATGAACTGTTCGAAGACTTCATTGTATGAAGGCTCTGATTTTGTGAGGGGAGTGTCCAGTTCCCCTCCGTCGATGCCATTTACACCTGATAGACTGATGTGAAAGACTCTTAATGACGTGGGGGAAAATTATATGAGTTGAAATAATAACAAGGAGATTACATTTACTGTCTAGCAGAACCATCAATTCTACACTCCCCAAAATGAGCCCTGATATCCAGTTGGGTGAAAAAGGTGTGGTAAAAAAGCATTGATGCAAGAGTCCAAGCTTGTGTGATAACAACAGACTGATCTGTGTATGTGCACTAAGAGAAACACCACACGTACAAACTCCCATGTGATTATACTTGACCCATGCATTGCTGCATTCACAGGTCATATCTTCAGAAAACTGCCTGAATATTCCAGAAGATCTGAAAACATTTACAGAGGGTGAAAATTCAGTAAATGTGTAAGTAATATACACAAAATTAAGTTTGTTTAACATGCTACTGAATTCCCAGGTGAAAGATCACTAGTTCATCTAGAAACTGAGCCTTGGTTACTTGAATTTTTCTGCGTTTGTTTGCAATCTCCCAATACCAAGCCCTGAACAGGACTTTGCAAGTAGCAGGATGTAGACAGGAGAACGGAATGCGTTGTGTCACTAGTTTACAGCTTGACTGCCATATTTGCACCCTATGGTCCGACACATCCGTCTTCGGCTGGCTGCTGGAATTCAAAAAGCCATATTTTCTAATTTGTTGTCTTAGCCTAGCTCCTAAATGTTTGCTCCAAATTGAAGGGTTCGTTTATGACTTCTGTTGTCTGATTGGCAGGGTGGTTAAAGGTCTTGAATCTCATGGCAAATATACCAGGTTCACTCCCTGGGACTGATACGTTTCAGTCTACCCAGCTGTAATTGAGTATCTGACTTATAATTTAGATGGGAAGGCATATAAGAAGAGAACTGGTCACACACCTCACAAAAAGCTGACAGCTAGTGCCATGATGTCACTTCATCATTGTCTGTTATGGGACTATCATTTGTCCCGAGTGGTCCACCGGGGTCTTTGCGTATGACAAAAGCAAGCATGTCGTAAGAGTTGACTAACTGTGTGACATTGCATAACATCGGCCATGGTTAGGTGGTTTGTTAACAGCAGCATAGATTGCACCAAACAGGCTGTGGGTCTACTTTGCTCTAGTGTTTGTCTATTAAGATGGACTCATACATCGGTCAACTACCCTCCAAGACACTGGTTGTATACAGACTCTGCAGAGTCTTCTAAACCAGTATAAAGACGTTAAGTTAACCTTTTTTTTAGTTACTTCTGGTATCAAGTAATGCGAAAGTCTTCTACTTCTTCAGCGTTCGTCCCGAAATGAACGTTATGTTATGTTCAAGTTGACAGCGAGTCTGCAATATCTATGCATTTCAACCCAACACATTTAGTTTCAGCACTGCACATTTTTTAGACTGTTTGACTTTCCTCTTTGATCCCTGTTCTCTCAGCCATGCTGTATGGATGCAGTCTGTTTCCAGGACCATAACTTGGGGGTAGAATATCGTCTTAGACTGCTCTGGTTCGCTGAAACAAGCAGTTAGTTATGAGTTGCTAACTGCTGTCATCTTATTCACTGCATCGTCAACCTCCATTCACTGCATTGTCAGCCTCCATTCACTGCATCGTCAGCCTCCATTCACTGCATCTCCAGCCTCCATTCACTTTATCTCCAGCCTCTATTCACTGCATCTCCAGCTTCCGTTCACATCATCTTCAGCCTCCATTCACTGCATCTTCAGCCTCTATTCACTTACCTCCGGCTTCCATTCACATCATCTTCAGCTTCCATTCACTTCACATCTTCAGTTTACATTAAATTCATCTTTAGCCGCTCATCCTAGTGTGAAGTTGGACATATTTCTGGGCTATAATTAATTATTCATGCAACAGTTTTTATATCATTATAGCAGAGATGGAAAAGTATCTACAAACAATGCTAAATTAAATTTGCAACACTGCAGTTATCTATGACATGAAAGTGAACATAGAGAAGACCAAGACAATGATCATAGCCAAAGAACCAACCAGTGAAAGTTTAACCATAAAAGGGAAAGAAGTCGAGCAGGTATTCTAATTCCCATATCTTGGTCAAACCATAACAGAGGACGCACGACGCTATAGAGAAATACGACCTAGAATTGTAATGGCAAAGAAAGTGTTTAGAGAGAAACAAAGAATCCTTACATCCAATAACATGAGTATGTCTCTAAGGAAATTAATTTTATACATATATGTTTGGACTGTGGCAATGTATGGCTCTGAAACATGGACTATAAACAAAAGAGAAGAAAAATACTTGGAGGCTTTTGAGATGTGGTGTTACCGAAAGATGGAAAGAGTGAGCTGGACAGAGAAGAAATCAAATGAAAAGGTATTGGCGGAGATGGGAGAAGAGAAAAAGTTGATACGAAAAAGAAATCAACTTGGCTGGTTGGGACATAAATGCGGAGAGAGTGCTCAGTCAAAAAGGTTTTGGAGGACATTATGAAGTGAAGGAGAAGGAAAGGAAGACCTAGAAATTCCTTTTAGTCTCAAGCTTGCGGAGATATGGCTGTGAAGATGTATGCTGAGCTTGAAGACGGCTGCATAGGATAGGCAGAAATGGAAGGACAAAATCCATGAGCTTGTTGATCAGTCTTAGGACTGAATGACCTGATGATGATGATGAGGTTTTTATAATTAGCCTGTAGCAGAACCATGAATACAATAGGAGGGCAGGAAAGGGGTAGATATTTTGTTCCCTTTAAACAAATACTTTAAGTAGATAAGATTGCCAATCCTGGAAAACAGTCAGAGTTCTAGATTACCTAGCTACAAGTGTGTAATAATACTTCTATTATATATAATATGTTTTGTGGTCATATTAATTTAGAAACTTCTTGGTTTGTAGTGAGATTACAAATTATTAATAATCTACAATTTTTTTCATCGTAATAAAAGTAATGGTTTGTTTTGGTGTCTCAGGCGGTTTACCACCAAACTGCCACTGCAGAATTATGACAAGCACCCACCAATAGATGCTGTAGTGCTGGTGTATAAGGTATTCAGCAAAGACAGGTATGTAACCGTAGAAAAAAGTTGTTTAATTAGAAAGTATAATTACCTTATCTGAACTCACCTGTTAAACTTGGTCATATGGCTATTACAATGACCTTTTAAATCTTTGCTTTGGACAGCACAGAAGTACTGGTATGGCATGAGTGGACTGCTTCAGTCCTTTGTTTCGAAAGGCACAGAAAGACTGGTTGTGGACTGCTTCAGTACTTTGTTCTAGAAGGCACAGAGAAACTGGCTGTGTACTGCTTCAATTCTTGTTTTGGAAGACATAGAAACACTGGCTGTGGTCTGCTTCAATCCTTATTTCAGAAATCCTGGCTGTGGTCTGCTTCAATCCTTATTTCAGAAATCCTGGCTGTGGACTGCTTCAATCCTTATTTCAGAAATCCTGGCTGTGGACTGCTTCAATCCTTATTTCAGAAATCCTGGCTGTGGTCTGCTTCAATCCTTATTTCAGAAATCCTGGCTGTGGACTGCTTCAATCCTTATTTCAGAAATCCTGGCTGTGGTCTGCTTTAATCCTTATTTCAGAAATCCTGGCTGTGGACTTCTCCAATCCTTGTTTCAGAACGCACAAAAGGACTGACAATGTCATGAGTAGATAGTAACTGTAAATTGAAGTTTTTCAGCACTGAAGGTCAAAAGTTAAAAATAATAATATAAGGTATGGCTCAGTTACATCACCGAAACAAGATGACTCATATGCAATGGGCAACTGAGTTTTTTTCAGTACAGTTAATAGATGTTTAACATTTCCTTTTCAACTCTATGTTTAATATATTTGTAAGAAGTAGTCACTGTATCAGCTATTAATATCTATTGTTCCTTTCCAGCCTCAAGACAATTAAAGATAGCATACCTTTCATTGATGTTCGTTACTTTGTGGGAAAATGTTTCATATTGATAACATCTGGTAAGCTGCAGAATTGTATGTGTGTTTGTTATTTTTGTTAAAACTATATATTATAAACACACGCATTACTGTTATTCCTTATATGGTGCTATGTGCAACAATTAACTTGGCTTGGCTTCGTTCATTCTCAATCTCCCGCTATCAAACTCTGAAAGGGCTTAAGTAGCAGAATGTAGTCCAGAGAACGGAATTCATTGTGTCGTAGTTTACAGCTTGACTACGATATTTGCACCTTTCAGTCCAACGCATCCGACTTCAGCAAGCATTTTTGAGTACCGGGTTAGCATTCCCTCTTCGATACCTTTCCTTAGCCAGTTCTGCACAGCTGCAGCCTGTTATCCACGATTACCGTGTGGAGGTGTAGAAGGGTCTTGGCAGCTCTGGTTCACTAGTCCTGACGCTAGCAGTCAGCTGTGGGTTGCTGACTGCTGCAGCTCATGCGCTGCTCAGCATCTTCCAACATTAACTTGAACAGAGATGCTTGGTTATTTTGTTCTGTATTTGAATATCAGCTTTTGCTCATTTAGTTACATGGACACTTACTTGCTCCTCTTCTACCCTGGGGTGTGGGGAGGAAGACAAATGTCTGGTCAGGCGCAACATACTGATCAGACATGTTAACCAGGGTCAGGCAAAACATACCGACTGACCAAGACCCAAAACTCGGCTTCCTAGTAGCCCTCCCTGCAAGCTGGCTGTTTTCATAGCAGCCTGGTTAATGGGGTGAGGGATTGACGTGATCCCCGTAGTAGTGAGCAACACGCAGATGAAGCCAAGCATAACACAACTGCCTAGAAGACCCCGGTCCACCTTCATCAGCACGCTCAGAATGTGAGAAATGCTACTGCAACCCGCCACTTAACATCCTTTTCAGGGCACACAAAAGAGGGAACCTACTCATTGTGGGCATTCACAAACAACAACCCTGGGGTGTAAAGGTTTGCTAGAAAGAGCGCCAGACCAATCTATCTGCTGTCTTCTTCTTGGCTTGGTTCGAATCTAGTCCACAGTGTCTTAAAGACAGTTCTATGTTCTGGGTTTTTTTCTTCTAATACGTTCCATATGTCGTCAACTGCTACTATCATTGTCCTTATTTATGTCAGCGCAGAGCTGTTGACGGAACACGTCTTTCTTTTTTTGATCTTTTACGGCTATGATGTTTATCTTGACCCTAGATGGCTCTTTGGAGCGATGTATATGTTTTGGTTTAGATTGCACTTTGCTAACGATCAATGTGTGATCGGTGTCGCAGTCATCGCTGTGGTGCCTGCGAACAAGAACGTAGTCGAGTTGATGCCAATGCCCTGATCTTGGGTGACGTCATAAAACTTTGTGACAGTTTTTAACCTAAATATAGGTGTTGGTAACACACATATGATTTCTTGAGCAACCTCTGGCCGTTTTCATTTATTTTGCCTGTACCATGATGGCACAAGCACATACACCAGGAGAGGTGCTCTGCTCCAACTAGCGCATTGAAATCACTCATAATGATTCATGCCTCATCTTTGGGAAATGAGTTTGCAATTCTCTGAAGACTATCGTAGAATTAGTCTTTTTCTTCACATGTGCTTGTTAACGTTGGAGCGTACGCACTGACTATGTTTATTTTTCCTGCGCTCGTGTGAAGACTGAGATGTATTAACCGCCCTGATTCACCTGTCAGTGTACTGATGTAGTTCAAAAGTTCTGGGTTTCTTTGTATCGAAGACCCTGCCAGAAGGTGTAATGTTTTTTTTTCTTGTACCACTGCCTTCAAGTCTAGTTTCCTGTAGGGCAATAATTTCAACACCCAGTCTTCCGAGCTCAAAGTCTATGGTGGCAGTTTTTCTTGTGTATGTGTCCTGAGTCACTTTGCGGATGTCAATTCCAGGACACATGGTACTAACATTTCAAGTTTTGAAAGACAAAATTTACAGTAGCGCATTTTCTCCATTCGGAGGGAGGAAAATATCTTGAAAAGATTGGTTCAACATAAATGGAGAAAAAATGTTGCCACTTATTGAGAAGAATATGGAGGCTCTCATACAGTTCAAGAAAATTCGTCTCAATGCACAAAAGACAATCTTTGCAAAGTCAAACTTAAAGTCCAAAGAGAATCCAGAAGATGAGCAAACGAGTACTGGTCCAATCTCTGATCGTCAATACAAGAAGCCCCAGACTCAGGCAACATCAAACGAGTACTGGTCCAATCTCTGCTCTGCTCCTCAATGCAAGAAGCCACAGAATCAGGCAACACCAAAGCGATGTACTTAAAAGCTCATTGGGTCCAAAAAGCTCAAAAATAGCCCCATTAAAGTCAAATTGTGGTGAACTCTTCTTAGACATAAATAAGCAGCTAGACAGATGGATAGAACACTACCCAAGCCTTTACTCTGAAGTAAGTCTAATTCACCCAGAGTTAGTCAGTAGAGTACCAAAATACCCAGTAATGCCTGAACTCGACGTCAAAAATATCGCAGTCAAGCTGTTAACTGCGACACAGCGCATTCCGTTCTCCGGACTACATCCTACTACCAGTACTTGCAAAGTCCTTTTCATGGCTTGGTAGCGGGAGTTTGAGATCAAACGAAGAAGAAGACTGTTTCTGAGATGAGCATTATATCATCTGTGAAGCGGATGTGATGAAGTAATATTTATTATGATAATTATTATTAATATGCTTATATGTGTTTTATATTATAATCATTATTCATTGTTATCCTGTCCATTGGGCCACTTCTACAGTCAACATTCTAGAAGTCTGTGTCTAAGCATTTATGTAGTAGTGATTTCTGTTGCACTTTATTTTAAATGATGAGGTTGTCATCCCCATGTGCAACCCTATTTAGCTGTCCTTTACAACATGCAGAGTATGGTGCAGTGGTCCTATTATTTCCTCCCCTGTAAGGTACCCCTGAACCAGCATTAGCAAATTATTATTCAGTACATACTGACCAGGATGCCATGTAGCGTTCCCTGGAAACAGGCTGTTTTCAAGGCAGCTTGGGTGACGAGATGTGGATCGATGTGATCCCCATAGTAATGAACGCCACACAGATGAAGCCAAGCATAGCACCACCTTCATCAGCATGCTCAGGATGTGAGGATAGCTAATGCAACCTGCCACTAAACGTCCTTTTCAGGGTGCACAAAAGAGTAAACTTACTCAGTGTGGGCATTAAACAACAAACATCCACTTACGTTGTGGGGAGGTGTAGTTTTCTGTTGTATTCCATTTTTTACGCTGATGTTGATTTTTTTCCGTGTTCATTTGACATTACTGGTCACATTTCCATACAGGTCATCAATTGTTTCATATTTTGCATGCATGTTGATTTTTATTTGTTATGAACATTTTCTGGGGGTTATGTGGTTAGCAGAGCGGCTTAGCTAGCGCCTGACAGGCTGCGGGTCTACCTTGCTCTAATTTACGCTACCACTTCCACCAGTCTCAAAAATAGGCGAGCGTATATTCCAGGGGCTAACAGATGCTGGGATTGACCTGGCAAAAAATATGAAACAAAGGAGGTCGCACCTCCCAACGACATCTAACGACATAAGTGGACTGAAGATAGATAGAACATTTTCTACAGATAAGTTAACTGTGTTCAGACTAGAGATATTTATTTGATTTGATTTATAGCAAAAAATGTACATTTATTTGTTTTATGTTTATGCCAGATACGGATTTCCACCAATCAGAAGTATTCGAGATTGAAGTTTTAGCAAACTCCTACCAGTTACCAATTCATTACATCCCAAAAGTTAAGGTACGATATGTCCCTAGATTGTGGTGTCGGCTATGGTTTTATTTATTGTATACGGATGACTTATCCCATTGTGAAGTCTTGTCTTGTTTAGTTTGATCTTGTCAAGTCAAGTCTAGTTTATTTAGTCTAGTCATGTCTTATCTTATCTTATCTTGTCAGCATTCTCTGTTTATTTTCATGTTTCTTTTTTGTGATGATGATAAATAATTCCTTTAGCTGTGAGCTGGTAGCTCTTGAAAGCCCAATGTCTTCTGGACAAAAGCACACATTATCCTCAGTTGTTATGTTGTGTAAGGTGAGGTGTGGTCAGAGTAGCTGGTTTCACGTGCCAGGTAGCGCTGGGCACAGTGTCAGGAAGTGCTCGATTGGTTCCTTGTGGTGATGACGGAATCTACAATTTAGTTCCTGCATAGGGTATATTCTATTCTGATGTTTGTTGGGAGGAACGTAGACTGTTCTCAGCTTGAAGATCAATTAATTGCAATGCTTTAAACTTGTTTCACCAGGAATCAAAATTTGCATGTGATCGTCATACTCAAGGACTTTGTGTACTTGAAATCAACTGGTGATTGGGGGCAGTTTTTATTGGCTTATTCTTTTATCGCCTTATTTTTCTGTTCCATAAAGCGGTGTGCGTTGCACTATGTTTTTATTTTGTGCCTGTTTGCCCAGTGCATTCGACTTTGGCATGCATTTTATGTAAGGGTCTGCTTCATCCTGCATTTTCTAAGGGTTTGCTTCCTCGGGGTAACGGCCGGTGCTGTGATGGGGAGCGAACATAGCACCTTCGGATTATGAGCCATATCACTAAACCACTAGCCCACACCATCCTCTGGGGGCAGTATGATTCCACGTAAAAGAATACACAAAGCAACATGGGTGTCACCAGAACACAGAACAGAAATCCAGATTGACCATTTATGTATATACAAAATGTTCAGATCCTCATTACATGATGTAAAAAGTATGTTGAGGAGCGGACGAGGCATCAGACCACCATCTTCTGATAGCCAAAATAAAGATAATACTAAAAAGATACACAGCAACATATAACCACAGACAACAGTTCAATGTGAAATTCTCAGGAACAAGGAAATAGAAGATTAAGTTAAAAGTTACAGTATAAAATAGGTATCAGGTACTACAACATCTCTCTCTCTCTCTCTCTCTATATATATATATATATATATATATATTGCGTATTTTGCCCATCCCTGCTCTAAATGGTCCAGGAGCCACATTTCTGTTGCTGTAAGTCATATTATTTTTAATTCATTGGTCAAGAGTCAGACTCATAATGCGATTTGGGTTATAAATGACACTGCAAGAATTCTCACTTCCTTCACCGGTGGCTTGTTTGTTAGATCATATAAAATTTTCTATAAACCCACTTCAATTATCATAATCCTTTATTTGAAGATATTAGGAGACAAGTAGGTACAACACCAGTGCTAGACCTCACCAAGAGACAGCAAACCAAATGGTTCGGCCACATGATACATCAAACACCACATATTATCCCTCAGATATCTAGCAATGCTATACGGATACAATGGATATAAGGGCCGACCACACAAAAGATGAATATAAAAAATAACAGAAGAAGTGAATCTCCCTGTGTACGAAGCACATACTAGGGCCCGGCCAAGAAACCTCTTCATAACCTGATGCTGGTATCAAGATGCTGAGCAGCGCATTAGCTACAGTGGTCAGTGACCCATAGCTGACTGCAAGCATCAGGACCAGTGAACCAGAGCTGCCAAGTATTCTACACCTCCATGCGGTGATCCTGGATAACAGGGCAGACTGGCTAAGGAGAAGGGATCGATGAGGGAATACTAACCCGGTACTCAAAAAATGCTTGCTGAAGTTGGATGTGTTGGACCGAAAGGTGTAAATATTGCAGTCAAGCTGTAAACTACGACACAACACATCCCGTTCTCTGGAGTAAATTCTGCTACTTAAGCCCTTTCAGAGTTTGGTAGCGGGAGATTGAGAACGAACACAGCCATGCCATAACCTGATGCTGAAAGGCACAAGCACATACTAGGGCCCAGTCAAGAAGCACAAGTAGGACAAAAAGAAGAAGAAGCATCCTTTGTTTTCTACCTTTCATCTTCCATTATGTTGCATGAGTCATTCTAAATGAAGATAGGACGGTTTGGTCTAGTGGTTAAGAGACACGTCTCACAATCCGAATTGGGGTTTGCTTCCCAATCATAGCAATTACCCAGAGGAAGCAAACCCTTGGAAAATGCAGGAGAAAGCAGATCCTTACATACAGTGCATGCCGAAGTTGGATGCACTGGGCCGACAAGCGCAAAATTAAAACATAGTGCAACGCACACTGTCTTGTGGAACAGAGAAATAAGGCAAACAAACAAAAAATTCAAAATGAAGCATTGGGTAACCACTGTAGCTGACCCCCTATCAGGAAGCCTGTATCAATCAAATCACTTATGTGAGCTCTATCAGTGATTGTTTCTTTGGCAAGTCACTTTACATAATGAGATTGCTGACCCCATACACACCCCACTTTAGTTACCTTTTACTATATGCTTGTAAGGTTATAGTGGACTTATTCCTTCCTCCTTATGCGTTGACTTGTATAATCAGTGACCATGTTACTACAATTGACACATTAATCAAGTTTTCAATTTCCCCCAGAATCCTGATGGAAGTGGACCTCTTCGTCTCCAAATACCATCCAGTTTAATGAGGATCTACTGTCCTGTTGGGGGTGATGTGAACAGCCTAATTATAAATGCTGCTATGGCAAGTGGCTGCAGTGTGTGAAAAACAGATCAGAAACATAATGATCATCTGATCCATATGACATAATAGTGAAGAAAATCCTACACCACCATATTGTGTGGATTGTCTTCCATGTTCCCAGTTCAGATGTTTAAAGTCAGTTTTCTTAGTAATGGAGTGCTGAGTAATATTTTCAGAACATTTTTACAAAGAACACTTCTTCTGCGTTCGTTCTCAATCTCCCACTACCAAGCTCTGAACAGGGCTTTGCAAATAGCAGGATGCAGTCCAGATAACGGAATGCATTGTGTCGCTAGTTTACAGTTTGACTGCGATATTTGCACCTTTCAGTCCGACACATCCGTCTTCAGGAGATGAAGAACACAATTGACTGATTCTGTGTACTTTCTTTTCTTCTTAGGCGTTCGTCCTGAAAAGGACGTTGTGCCACAGTTTACAGCGAAGCTTTGATATGTGCGGCACATTCGGATTCAGCTGGCTTTTTTGGTACCGGGTTTACCGTCACGCTGCAATCCCTATTCTCTTTGTCAGACTAAACTAGTGCAGCCTATTGCCAGGACTGTCGTGTAGAGACAGAATAGGATCTTGATCAGCTCTGGTTCGCTGACCCTGATACAAGCAGCCAGCTATGGTTCGCTTACACTGATGCAAGCAGCCAGCTCTCTTTCGCTGACCCTGATGCAAGCAGCCAGCTATGGTTCGCTTACCCTGATACAAGCAGCCAGCTATGGTTCGCTTACCCTGATGCAAGCAGCCAGCTCTCTTTCGCTGACCCTGATGCAAGCAGCCAGCTATGGTTCGCTTACCCTGATACAAGCAGCCAGCTATGGTTCGCTTACCCTGATGCAAGCAGCCAGCTCTCTTTCGCTGACCCTGTTGCAAGGAACCAGCTCTGGTTCGCTGACCCTGATAGAAGAAGTTGCTGTCAGCTTATTCATTGTACTTCATCTTCAATCCTCACCCTGCACACAATATTTTGTATAATTTCATAATTATGTGTGTTTAAAACTGCTTTGTGTTGATTTTATTGTTATTGGTATACCATTACATTTACTTTCTTAAATCCATGTAAAAGATGCATGCGGTCCCTTGCCCATCAGCCTGTTGCACATTTTTAAGGCATAGTAGCTGAGGTTGTATGATGGCTATTCATCTAGGTTTCTGACCAACTATCTATACTGAATAATATTTTCATGACCATGAGCAGCATATTTTTGTATAATTCTTTCTGCATTCCTGGGCAGTTGAGAACTTTCAAAGAAATGTTTCTTTCTTTTGTGTCTCGCCCCTAAATTATAAAGTAAACATTTTACATCCAGCAAATTATCTTCTTTTTTGGTGTTTTTCCTGCAAAGGATGTTGTGTTGTTTACACTGAGGGAGCCATATCTGTGCCCTTCAGCCCGACACATTATATTTCAACTGGCTTTTTGAGTACCTGTCTTCCCACTACAATCCCTATTCTATTAGCCAGACTGCACTAGTGCAGCCTGTTTACAGGACCGCCGTTTTTAGGCAGAATAAGGTCATGGTCTGGTTTTACTGACCCTGATGCTGTCAGCTCATTTACTGTGCTGTATCTTCAGTCCAGCAAAATGTCAGACAAGTTAATAGAAAAATGAATTTGTATTTCTTATTCTATGTGATTAAAAATTGATGATTTATATATTCATGGTGTATTCTGTCTTATTCTCTGATGATCTTATTCTCAACAGTGAACAAAGTAGTGACAACAATAGCAAAGTCACATTTTTTGACTCAGAGAACATATATACTGAATTTATGCACCTACGGTTCCTCGTCAACAACAAGCTCCCTCTATACCTAGAAATAGTTGCATTGCAAAGTTGCTGTTGCATTTGCTCACCTCACAACACGTGTTAGGGAAACCTAGAAACTCACAATTACAACCAAGGCCATGGTGTAATCACCACGCTCATATATGGCAGCGAGACTTGGAACAACCTATTACAAATAAAAGCTTAACACCTTCCATTTATGGCGCCTGCAATCCATTCTTCACATTACGAGGGACAGGATGATAAATGCAGAGGTGCATTCTCATACCGGTCTCCCAAGCATATACACTCTCCTTTCCTTAGACATTGACAATTATGATGGCATAGAAGATGGCCACATTCCCAAAGATATCCTCAAGAGACCAATCAGCCATATGCAGTTGTGATTCAAAGATGTGTGTAAGTGTGATATAAAAGCCCTGGACATTAGTCTAACATGCTGGGAAGACGAAGCTGCAGACCAATCCAAGTGGATATCTATTCTGACAGGCCACTTCATGCTTAGTGAAAAGAAGCTCTTGAAACACAGAGAGTGAAATGACAATGGCATGAGGAGATGTTGTTGAATGCCCACAATGAGTAGGTTTACTCTTTTGTGCGCCCTAAAAAGGACATTAAGTGGCGGGTTGTCGTAGCTTTCCTCAAATCTCAAGCGTGCTGATGAAGGTGGACCGGGGTCCTCCAGGCGGTTGTGCTATGCTTGGCTTCATCTGCGTGTCGCTCTCTACTACCTCACCTTGTAAGTCAGACTGTTGTTCTCGACAACAGCCCGTTTCCAGGACGACCAACGAGGTCAGATGAGGTCTTAGCCAGTATATTTCTCCTGACCCTGGCTAAGATTGTCTGATCAGTGTGTTTTGCCTGACCATACATTAGCTTCATCGTCCCACCGCAAGGAGATAGAAAACTAATCAAGTAAAGTAGAGAGTTTTGTTTACCACTCCAAGGTCTTATCATCCGATATTCAGTCATGACTGAAATGGGCTACTAACTTATCTAATTCCCTCAATTTGTTTCAAGCATCCATTGATGAAAGCTTCAACCGTTTCAAACATTTTTGCGTGCTGTTTTCATATTAGATTTGCTAACATTCAATAAACAACACACTCAAATATATGCTTTTTTATTTACAAGAACGTATAGTTGTTCACACACTATGTGAGATTAAAGTATAGTACATCTATTATAGTGCAAAACAGCACCATCTTAATTAATTCATCCCTTTTCTGTCTCTGATAGTAGCAAGGGATCACCACTACAGTTTTGACTCTCCTTACAGGAAGCCTGCACCACAGCATCTATGTGCTCTTGCTGTGGTGATTTCTGAAACTCTTTGTTGTATATGTTAAGGTGATCAGCCCCAGAACCAATTCTCTAATCACTTTGATACAATATGTATTGTTGTGTGCAGTGGTCCTGTTCTTTATTTCACTATAAGGCAGCTCTGGTATCCTCATTGAAGTAGATTAAAGTATAGCCGATCTATTATTATATAAAACAGAGTATTAAACTATAAAATATCACAGATTATTTCTCTCTTCTCAACTCTTCCATTGTCCATAACTTCTTAAATGTCATTGTTTCTTTCCCACCTGTGTGTGTTTCTACCGCTCTCAACTTCCCCCTGATTTATCAGTCCAACGTGAAGGTTAACTGGTGTATCGTGTCTCTGGAAAGTAGTCGAGTTCATCCATATTATCCAAGTCTGAAAACTGCTGCAAGTGGTACTTGGTGACCTGTTAAATCACATTAGAAAAAGTATGTGTGAAGTTTGAATTCATCTTGTATATCTCCTAACTCTAATAAGGACAAGACTATAAAAATAGGGCAGGCAGTACTGACTATTGGACTTTTCACCACCATTAACATATACTGTGTTTGTCACTCGTAGGATACACACTATTTAATAGGTTAGCGCAGAATCACTCAGTTATTCTATCATCGAAATAATAGGCCACTATTACTAAAAGTGTTTTAGGCTAGAGCCCACGTGGAAAGATGAAATAAAGAACAGTAGAAGTGGTTGAAACTTTATGGGTCAAACTGAAGAAATAGAAATCTGTAGCAGTTGCAGGTCTATCATTTGAATGTCAGCTTAAACTGCTGACTGGACTGGAAAGGGTTTAACTGCTGGCTGGACTGGAAAGGGTTTAACTGCTGGCTGGACTGGAAAGGGTTTAACTGCTGGCTGGACTGGAAATAGTTAATAATTGAACAAAACCTCTACCTGCTTCTTCAGTGTTCGTTCTCAATCTCTCGCTACTAAGCCCTGAACAGGGCTTTGCAAGTAGCAGGATGTAGTCCGGAGAACAGAATGCGTTGTGTCGCTAGTTTACAGCTTGACTGCGATATTTGCACCTTTGTCCGACACATCCGACTCCGGCAGGATCAACCTGATAATCTGTGGCACACAACAGTTGCAGGTCTATGAAATTAATTTCAGCTTTATAATGGGACAAAAACTCTCCTGCTACATATAGTATGAAGACAAGTTGGTCTTCAAAGCATAGTCATGTTCAAAAGCTAATGTATAGTAAACTGAAGGAAAAGCATTTTTTGCATTGATACAATGATTATGCCTTAATCAGTCCCTTCACACATGAACATTGAGATGTTAATAAAACAGATATGCAAATCCCAATGAATGAAACAATAGATAGCCAAGGTAACATTTATTGAGGGCCTACTGTATATATATTAATTAAGAAGTGTTTATGAAAGTTTTATTATGGCAAATGTTAACAAAAATTATCATTATCATGGAGCTTGTCCTTTGTAGAACGTCGCTCCCATCACAGTCCATCTGAAAGAAACTCGTTCCCTTGCCAAAACCCCAGCCTCCGCCACAGTCATACTCGGGGATGTAGCATGTCCTTTGTAGAACGTCGCTCCCGTCACAGTCCGTCTGAAAGAAACTCGTTCCCTTGCCAAAACCCCAGCCTCCGCCACAGTCATACTCAGGCATTCCTGGATATCTTGGGTGCCATCGTCTTCTTGGTCTACCCCTTCCTCTTTTGCCTGGCACCATACATTCCATCACCTTTCTCTCAAGACCATTGTGTCTCTTGGTGTGACCAAAGTATTTGCATTTTCTAGCCAAAATGGAATTGATAAACCAGTTCTCCTCTATACTCAACTCTTGCCGAATGTCTGCATTTGTTTTTTTTCTCTGTCTAGGGTATTTTGAGGATCTTTCTGTAACATTTTGACTCGAAGGATTCGATTCTTTGTCTAGAAGTTTTGGTAATCGTCCATGATTCACAGCCATAAGCTGCCACTGGAAAAACACAGGCTCACAAGACTTTGACTTTTATCATTGTGTTGGTGCTCTGCCATAATTTCTTCAGGCTGTTCAGTCTTTGCATTGCCATAGCTAGTCTTCTTCTGATTTCCTTCGAGCAGTCACCACTTTTGTCAATTCTGGAGCCCAGATATTCAAAATGTGTGATCTAATCTATTTCCTCACCACCCACTGTAAATTTATGCTGACAATGTGTTTTGTCAGTGGTCATTATCTTTGTTTGATTTATGTTTATGAACTGGTTTTGATCTTTACTGTGTCCATTAACGGCTGAAAGTAGCTGCTGTAGCCATTCTGCACTTCTTGATAGTATCACTGTGTCATCTGCATATCGTAACTCTGGAATCTCGTACCCCCCAATCGTAAATGGGTCGAAACTTTCAATGTTCTCGTCTTCTCAAACATTTCTCATTATACATTCCGCATATATGTTGTACAGATAAGGTGAGAGGATACATCCCTGTTGAACTCCCTTTTGTACTGCAAACCAATCTGATGTTTGCCCAGATACTCGGACAGCAGCTTGTTGATCTTAGTATAATGTTTCAATGAGATGAACTATATTCAAAGGAAACCCCATTTCCTTCATGATTCTCCACAGATTTTGATGTTTTACCGTGTCGAAGGCCTTGGTGTAATCAATGAAACATATGAATATGTCTACATTAAACTCTCTACATTTTTCGTACATGTTCCTTACATTGAATATGTGGTCTCTGGTTCCTCTGTTTTTCCTAAAACCTGCCTGGACTACGTGAATTTCAGATTCAAACCTTTTCCATATCCTTCTTAATAGGATTCGCAAGAGTATCTTGCTATCGTGGCTGATCAGTTCGGTAGTTCGTGCACAACTTCAGTTTACTTTTTTGGGGAGGGGAATATAAATTGATTTCTTCCATGCTTCTGGCCACTCTGCACTGTGCCATATTTGTTTACACAGCTTGTGATAGACTCGAGCACATGCCTCTCCTCCTGCTTGCATTAGCTCTGCTGGGATATCATCGCATCCTGGGAACTTTCCCCTTTTCAGGCTTTTAATTGCAGAGCGTACTTCTTCCAATGTTGGTTAAGGTTCTTTCTCATCCTTTGGTAGGATTGTAACTGAACGCTTTGTGCTATCTCCATACATGGTTCTGCAGTACTCTCTCCATACATGGTTCTCCAGTACTCTCTCCATCTATTCAGTATGTCTTTGGTTTCCGTTAATGTGTTATCCTCTTTTGTCATTTATGGCATGTAGAAACAGACGGAATTCCCTTGCCAGTGTTCTTATTGCCTTAAATGCATCTCTCTTTCTGCCTTGTTGCTGTAGGTTTTCTTCTTCTGCGTTCATTCTCAATCTCCTACTACCAAGTCTTGAACAGGGCTTTACATGTAGCAGGATGTAGTCCGGAGAACGGAATACGTTGTGTCGCTAGTTTACAGATTGACTGCGATATTTGCACCTTTTGGTCCGAGATATCCGTCTTCGGCAGGGTAGGTTTTCTATATCCTTACACGTTTTCACTATGTATCTTCCTTTATCTTTTCTTATTTCTCTTCTAACTTTTCTTGCATAGTTTTTTATATGCTATGTTGGTACCCTTACTTCCCATTTGTTTTAATTGCTGCCTTTCTTCAATGAGTTTCTGTGTTTCCTTTGTTATATAGCTGTGTTTCTTGTGCGACATCTTGGGAATCATTTCTTTCGCTGTCGAGATCAAGATATCCCTTGCGTACGATGACAACTACTCAGATGTCATCTCTTCCTGTACCGCAAGCAATGCCTCAAATTTGTTTTCTACTTTGATGTTGTATTCAGTAGGTATTGCTGTTACATCGAAGCGTATTGGCTGGCAACCTTTGTTGATCCTGCGTAGTCTTGTTTGGAAAACTGCAAACAGTAATTCATGGTCCGTATCGCAGTCTGCTCCTGGCTGCATTTTTGTTGCCAGCACATTTGATCTCCATCTTTGTTGCACTAGGATGTAATCTATTTGGTTTCTGCTGTTGCCATCAGGGGAGGTCCACGTGTATAGTCTACGTTAATGTTGTTTGAATAAGGTGTTGGCAATGGAGAGGTTGTTTTCCGTGCAGAATTCAACTAGTTTTTCTCCTCGCTCATTTCTGTGTCCCAAACCAAAAGGTCCTCGAACACTTCTCTCCTCTTCGGCTCTTTCCTCTCCGACTTTCACATTGAAATTGCCAATGATGATCAAGATATCTCTTTTTTTCAACTTTTTCCATCGCTTCTTGTAAGGTGTGATAAAAATCGTCCATTTTGCAATTGTCAGCTGCTGATGTTGGTGCATACACTTGAATTATTGTTAAATTTCTTGTCTTTTTCTTTAGTCTGATTACAATTATGCGGTCGTTGACTGGATTGTAACCGAGTAGTGAAGGTGCCGTCTTCATTGACAGAATAAAGCCGACTCCACTTTTTCCATCCTTGTCCATTCCAGAGTATATGAATGTTTCTCCTGAGGAGCTGGTACAGTGCCCTTGACCAGTCCATCTGTGTTCAGAGACTCCAGGAATCTCTATCTTGGTTCTCTCCATTTCTCTTCCAATAATGAACAACTTGCCCTGGTATAGGCTCCTGACATTCCAGGTGCCTATTCTTAGTTTTCTTTTTAGTCCCATTTCAGAGTTGTCCACTGTAATGCAGTCAGGCTTTAGGCCGTCATCTCTATTACTTGTACTGACTCTGAAATTGGCCTCTTCCCCAGTTGGCGTCGATGATCTGAGGGCCTCACCATCAGATTTTTTAGTTTCGTTTCTCTCGACTGTCATGAGTTTCTTGGCATTTTACAACCAATAGTAGTTAGCCATTGCTTTCTGGACATTGTTCTGGCCGCTTACCAACTATGGTCTCTGGTGCGCCCTTAGCCCGATACCAAGGCGTTTCCAGCTCCCGCTTTTAGAGTCGTTGTCGCACAGGTCGATCTTCCGCCTCTTCCACCAGCAGCTGTGTGTACTTGTCAGGGGTGGACTCCCCTTCTTGTCGTTTCACTCACGTAGTTTAGTCGGCCAGCCAAAGCCGTTGGGGGGGGGGGGGGGGGGCTGCCGTACACAGGCAGACTCTATGAGCCAAAATTATAAAGAAAATAAATTTACTATTCCAAACCAAACTTATATTAAGTCTTCTACATAGTTCGTTACCTGAAAAAAATACCACTGGAGTTTGCATAATTTCGTTTTAGCTTTGGTCATTGGTGAATTAAAATAAATAAACAGCATTTTAAGTGTTTATCCATAGCATTTGACGTTAAGCTGTAAGGGATCTCCGTGGCGAAGTGATCAAGCCGTTTGCCTCATGTCCAGACGATCATAGTTCGATTTCGAGCTGCTGCGGTCGGTTCATGATGGCAATTTATCAGGAGATCCCTGGGTTCATAACTGGAGTTACGGAGTTCGTGTTTTGTGCAATGCTCTCGGTAACATCATACCGTTCTGTGGAGGGATACCCACGGCAGTGAAGTCGAACTCTCGCCTTTAACCTTTTAAGCTGTAAGGATCAAAATAGTCATTTTTAGGTTTTCTTCTTCCTTGCTCATCTTTTAAACAACAGCTATTTCCTTGTAATCACATTGGTGGCCTGTTTCCAGCTTCTTTTGTCACAGTTTATCTGTCAACTGGTTTGAAAAAGACCATACTATCACTCTGCTCTGTTAATGGAGCTGACAGACTTGCAGAACACATTCTATTATTTGTTTTTCAAACTCATCAGTTACTTGAAGTTAACAAAGATGTTTCACAAACCTGGTAATTGACCATTGCTCGGATGGCAAAGTACCCAACAATGACTTCAAGGCCAACAAAGATAGCCATTAGGATGTGCAGTGCTCTCTCAAGTGGCAACAGAACAGCACTGTCATTTATGTTCAGCAAAAGGATTAGTGGTGTAGTAAGTAGAAGAGTTAAAAGCCAGCTGCCTGCCAGTTCAGGTACCTGAATGAAAAATAATAGAAAAGACACATTGTACTATTTGTAAAACTCATTTGTTATAATAGTTTATACAAACTAAGAATATAAAAAGCTGCATACTGATCTGTACAGGGCTTAGTAATGGAGAGTGACAGAAAAACATCTCCCATGAGTACTTCTTCTTTCATTCGCTTGAAAATATGTCTATATCTGCAATGTTGTATAAACTTCACTGTCTTTTTAGTTCACATACAGGTCCATAAAGTTTCTCTTCCAGTGTTGTTTCTATGGGTCAGTTGGATTTTCTCGGTATATCATATTCGGGCAGTTCTGTAGTATGTGCTCTGCAGTCTGGGGTACCTGTCCGCATGTACACGCAGCTGAGTTGCCATCCAATGAGTACAAAAAAATTATCATTATAGCATTTTTTCCACTGCTAGCGCCAGATAGAAAATGCCTGGACCATACTGGGGGTTTTAATACATGTCTCCAGACTAAAATACCAGTATCCTAACCACATTGTCATCGTATAAGTACAAAGTATGGGAAATGAGAGAATAAACTTACCCTTTCCATGAGGTTTCCCAAATATCCAAGGTAAAGACGAACAATTTCAATGATGAAGTACACGGTGTAGATGGCAATGAGAACAATGCGGTACAAATCAATTAATCTGTCCCACTGAAAAATTATAAACAAAAGACATACATAAGTGCTTATAATGTGGTGGTTTGACAGTAGGTATTGCTTTTTTGCAAATATTAAATAAGTAGCCCCTTTACAGTCATGTCTGACTATAGGTTGGACTAGCAACTTTCCACTGAGTTTTTGGTTTTCCTTTTTCTTGCGGTGTTGTCTTTTCACTTCTCTGTGTTGCATGAGCTTATTTTCACCCAGCTTTAGGTGGCTCTTCACTGTTACATCTCCATTTGTATCGTTCTAAAGATGTCAGATCCATGTCTCAATTACATGCGTCTTTGAACCTCAGCTGTGGTTGACCAGCTGTTCTTTTACCACACGCCAGCTACCCATAGAGAATATCTTTGGGGATGCGACCGTTTTTAGTATCACAAACATGACCAATCTATCGCTGTCTTCGTTGTCGGAGGAGGGTGTACTAACTTGGAAGAAAATCAAAATACAATATAAATAATCATCAATTTCATACCACCTGGGTTTTCTCACATGGATTTTGAAGTCTCATACTGGTGAGGAAAAAGACACCATACTATGTATTTCATAAAATGTGACTGGTGTAAATGGGGCTGGCAACCTCATAATGTAAAATGAAGTGCCATAGAAACCAGCTCTACAAGAGCTTCTAAATCCTGCTAGGATGCCAACTGTGGTGGTGGTCCCATGCTCCCTCTGTAGTGAACAAGGGCATATCTTCTTCTTCTTCTGCGTTCGTTCTCAATCTCCCGCTACCAAACCCTGAAAGGGCTTAAGTAGCAGAATGTAGTCCAGAGAACGGAATGCGTTGTGTCATAGTTTACAGCTTGACTGCGATATTTGCACCTTTCGGTCCAACACATCCGACTTCAGCAAGCATTTATTGAGTACTGGGTTAGCATTCCCTCTTCGATCCCTTCTCCTTAGCCAGTCTGCCCTGCTGCAGCCTGTTATCCAGGATCACCGCGTGGAGGTGTAGAAGGGTCTTGGCAGCTCTGGTTTGGAGGCCCTGGCGCTAGCGCGCTGCTCAGTGTCTAGATCCCACAAGGGCATATAATAATGACTCATCTGGAAGTGTTTAGATAAAATAACCTGCTGAAGTCAGATGTGTCGGACCGAATGGTGCAAATATCGCAGTCAAGCTCTGTAAACTATGACACAAGGCATTCCACTCTCTGGACTACATTGTGCTACTTGCAAAGCCTTTTCAGGGCTCGGGAGATTGAGAACGAACACAGAAGAAGAAGATCAAATACAATCCCTATCTGTTAACATCTTAGTTGTTAAGTTTAGATAGATATTCTCAATTGTGTAGCCTTTAGTCCTTGGTAAAGATTGGTCTTTGTGTCCTTGTAAAACTGACACATACTTCTGACTAAATATTTACGGGATCAAGATGCTGAGCAGCGCATGAGCTGCAGCTGTCAGCGACCCAAATCTGACTGCTAGTGTCAGGGACAGCAAACCTGAGCTGCCAAGACCCTTCTACACCTCCATGATCCTCGATAACAGGCTGCAACAGAGCAGACTGGCTAAGTAGAATGGATTGAAAAGGGAAAGCTAACCCGGTACTCATTAATGCCTGCTGAAGTCGGATGTGTTAGACCGAAAAGTGCAAATGTCGCAGTCAAGATGTAAACTATGATACAACGCATTCCATTCTCAGGACAACATCCTGCTATTTGCAAAGCTCTTTTTATGGCATGGTAGCGGGAGATTGAGAACGAATGAAGAAGATTAAATATGCGATGCTGTTTAATGTTTTAGTTGGTATTAGGGGTGTGGTGTTAAACTAGACTGTGTTCTGATCCCGACGCTATTCAGAATAGCGCTGCGAATGAAAATGCATTTGGTGACGAAGATGAAGGAATATGCCTTCACACTAGATCGGATGCTCAGCTGTTTAGTTAATCTTGCACCGTTCAAGGTCAAAGCAAAGTTCAGGGAGGTCACTGGGGCAAGAAGTAGTGCGACACCAATTATTACCAACAATATTGGCAGCTGCGTACAGATTCATACCTTTCTTCTTCTACTTTGGCATTCATTCTGAAAAAATGTTTTGTTCCGTTGTGCCTTAGTTTACAGCAAGGATCAGATATATTCACTTTTCGGCCCAACACGCCTGGCTTCACCACAGCATTGTTGTAATTGGGTTTGCTTTCTATCTGCAATCCCTTTTTCTTCTTCTGCATTCGTTCTCAATCTCCCGCTACCGAGCTCTGAACAGAGCTTTGCAAGAAGCAGGATGTAATCCGGAGAACGGAATGCATTCTGTCACTAGTTTACAGCTTGACTGCGGTATTTGCACCTTTCGCTCCAACACATCCGTCTTCGGCAGAACCTGCGATCCCTATTCTCTGAGCCAGGCTGCACAGGTGCGCTCTGTTGCCACCACTTGGAGGTGGAATAAAGTCTTTGTCCACTCTGATTCACTAACCGGGATGCAACCTATCAGCTGAATCGCTAGCTACTGTCATCTCATTCACAAATTTTCTTATCTCAAAACGCACATTTGGGAAAATCAGAAACTTATAACTTCTTCTTCTTCATACGCTGTCAAACGTCAACCTGTATTTTTTCGAAAAAAGCAGCGGTCATCCTGAGGCTGTCAGCACTGCCATAGAGCTTGTCTAGTGTTGTCACTGGTGATGGCCACATGTGCTTTCTCTGGTCCTCGTATATCGAGCAGTTTTGCAGCAGATGTTCAGCGGTCATTTTCCTTGTAGCACAAGTACATTCGTCAGTGCCACCTATCTTCAGTTTATTGAATAGGTGCGGAATCTGAAAACCACGACCTGCTCTCTTCTGTTCAACTGATAATAGGCATCATTTTTTGTGTAGCCAGTATGTTCTGTTTCCCATTTGGCCATGTATCTGGCCCTAATAAGCCTTTTGGACTCTTCGAATGTTACACTAGAATCTAGTTGTGGTAGTCTTGCACCTTCTTTTGCCAGTCTGTCTGCCTCCTCGTTGCCTTGGATGTTACAATGAGATGGAACCCACTGTACCACTACTCTTTTTGGTGCGGACTGCTGGCATAGTTGACAGAGTACTGCTCTTAAATCATTAAGTTCTGTATTTTTCTGGCTTTTTAGTGCTGTGACTACGGCCAGGGCATCTGTAAACAGGACTATCTGGCTTTCATTGCTTTCGCCTATCAGCATTGCTTCTACTGCAGCCCTCAGTGCCTCTGCCTCCGCTCTGAAATTGCTTGAGTATTTTCCAGTTGCCACTGACAGTGAGAAACTTATAACTAAGACCAATCCCATGATTTACAATGCAGGTGTCTATCAGTGAAACCGTAGCAAAAGTTGGGCAACATATGCCAAAATAAGAGCAAAGGCTTAACACCTTCCATCTAAGACATCTGTGATCCATCCTCTGTGACATCTCATGAAGGGACAGAGTGACAAATGCAGAGGTGAATTATCGCACTGGTCTTCCAAGCATGTACTTTCCCTAAGCAGTAAACGGAATATGGTAGCTTGGTAATGTTCGCCACATGGAAGATGGCCACATCCCTAAAGATAAAATGTTGGCGAACATTAGCTGAGGTTCAAGCATGTATGTAATTGGGACATGATGGCACTGATATCCCGGAAAGACAAGGCTGCAGTACGATCCAAGTGGAAATGAACCCTGAAAAGCCATCTCAGACAGGGCAATAAGAAGAGCTTGCAACATGGAGAAGTGAAAAGGCAACACTGCAAGGAAATTAAAAACCAAAAACTCAGTCAGTCATGACTGAAAGGGGTTACTATGATCTCTAATTAATAAAACTTAGATTTGAGTACATGCCACAAAGAACAGTATAAATACCTTCAGTTCCAAAATGACGAGACAACCAATAAACCAAAATGGGAAATAGAAACAATTAAAGTACAGCAACATTTGCAGCGGAAGATTCGTCACATACTCTTGATCTGGAAGTAAAGAAAGCAAGACATTACAATTCTTGGAAATATACTGCTTTATATTTTTTTCATTCTTCTTCTTGATAATAATGTTGTCATACATAATTATTGGAAAATGTAGTTGGGCAAATTTGACAATTACAGGCAATTAATAGGTCATCTTCTTGCATGTTTCATTGGCTTCACTTTACTGTACTTTAGCCTTCCACTCCTAGAGTTGAGCACAATGGCGAGCTCCATCAGTAAAACTGGTCATACTGTTAACTCTGATTCATAGTAATTAAAGTAATGATAGCATTGAAAGGACCTAAGCACTTTATATTTTACAGTGCATGGTATATACGGAAATTGTTCAGACACTGATCAGAATGCAATAAAAGTTACCAGCTACATGTATCTACAGTGCCTTGGTTGCAAACCAAGAAAAAGATGGGAAAATGGTGTCAATCAGACACTGAAGAAACATGGAATTCCAATAACATTGGTGACAAAGGTGGCACACAATAGAAACACTATCCCACGGCATCTAAAGACAAAGATATTAAATACTCAAATGGATAGAATATGATGATGACAGACCACATATGAGTGCTAAGCAGGTTTAAATTACCCAAATTCCACTTCTATATTATACGTATTATCTGGCTGAAGTAGGAAAATGTTAATATTTTGATTAATCTTTTTAAAATTAATTTAATGGGATCAAGATGCTGAGCAGCGCATGAGCTGCAGTGGTCAGCGACCCATAGCTAACTGCTAGCTGCAGGGCCAGCACAACAGAGCTGCCAAGACTCTTCTACACCTCCACGCGGTGATCCTGGATTACAGGCTGCAGCAGGACAGACTGGCTAAGGAGAAGAGATCGAAGAGGGAATGCTGACCCGGTACTAAAAAAATGCTTGCTGAAGTCGGATGTGTTGGACCGAAAGGTGCAAATGTTGCAGTCAAGCTGTAAACTACGACACAACGCATTCCGTTCTCTGAACTACATTCTGCTACTTAAGCCATTTTAGGGCTTCGTAGCGGAAGATTGGGAACGAACGAAGCAAGCCAAGCTAAATTAATGTAATCAAATTTTATGTGACTTGTCACTTGGTTGTCGTCAGGTTGTGAAATCAGAAACAGAAGAAGAAACATTCTAATTCTTCAAACAATAACATGTACAAACTTGTGCCAATTGGCATTGCAATGAAAGCAGCTTGCTTTTAAACTTAAGAAATATTTAAGAGACTGCTACTTTTTCTGATAATGTGTTGCTTTATTTCATCTCTTGGTTTTGGTACAGCAAATAACAGATCTGTTACGGACGTCATTGTCCGTCTGAATGTGGTATCCATTCTTGTCAGTGTGGCGTCCATTTTTGAACAAGAGTCACGTGATATCAACAAAATTCTGTTGTGCAAATAGTGCCGTTGTCAATTGTTATCAATAATAATACTACCTCAGTCCTGGAGGTGTTCATAAATTGTGAGAATGTAGAGACAAATGTAGCACGATTAATGGAAGGCGGCTGGCCACCGTGGAAGAGATTGGGATGTGACCACATATACCCCAAAGTTAGCAATGAAGACATAGAACTCAAATGAGCACAGAACTTAAGTGATCACATAGTGAGAAACACGGAATTTCAATAACATCGATGACAAAGCTGGCATGCGATAGAAACTGTAAATTGTTAGAGTCAATAATCAAAGAAAACATTGTCATTGTAATGCATTTAGACAAGTTCAATCTAATCAGAAATAGTCAGCATGGGTTTACTAGAGAGAGATCGTGCTTAACAAATCTATTAGAATTCATGGAGGAGGTTACTATATGATAGATAAAGGGGAGCCATTAGATGTTATGTATTTAGATTCTGTAAAGGCCTTTGATAGAGTATCTCGTCAAATATTATTTAGAAAGTTAAAATCACATGGAATAGGTGGGGTAGATGCAAAATGGATTGAAAATTGGTTAACTGCGACATTTGCACCTTTCAGTCCGACTTCAGTAGGCATTTTTGAGTAATGGGTTACCTTGCCTCTTCGATATCTTCTTCTTAGTCTGCCTGCTATGTTGCAGTCGGTTATCTAGGACCATAGCGTAGAGGTGTATAAGGGTCTTGGCAGGCACTGACGCTAGCAGTTAGCTATGGGTAGCTGACCGCTGCAGCTCATAACGTAATTTAACTTAACTTAACGTCTTTATACTGGTTTAGAAGACTCTGCAGAGTCTGTATACAACCAGTTTTATTTACATTTCCTTGCTCTAAAAGCTATGTGCATCCAATTTATCCTTAAATGCATAAACTGTCCCTGCCTCCACTACTTCGAGTGGCAATGCATTCCAAGCATTTACCACTCTCTGACTAAAAAAATATTTCCTAATATCTAATCTGGACCTCTCTTTAGTTAATTTGTAGCTATACCCTCTTGTTCTTGTGGGTGGCTATATTTAAAAAAATTTATTATAGTTTAATTTATCCATTCCTCTGATCATCTTATAAACCTGTATTAAGTCACCTTGAATTCTTCTCTCTTCTAGATACTGTAGACCGGGTTTTCTGAGTCTTTCCGCATAACGGTAATTCTGGAATCCCGCTATCAGTTTTGTCGCTCTTTTTTGTATTCTTTCCAGCATGTTTATATCCCCTCTATGATAAGGACTCCACACCTGTACACAATACTCCAAACTAGGTCTAACTAATGCTTTATACAGTTTGACTATCACTTTCTTGATGCTATGTTTAATATTTCTTTTTATCATACCTAACATTGTGGGGACGGCGTGGCCTAGTGGTTAAGTGACACGGCTCACACCTAGAAGGTGCTGGGTTAGATCCCCATCACAGCACCGGCCGTTATCCCGGAGAAGCAAATCATTCGAAAATGCAGGAGGAAGCAGACCCTTACATAAAATGAATGCTGAAGTCGGATGCACTGGGTCGACAGGCGCAAAATAAAAACCACAGTGCAACGCGATGGGGATTAGAGAAATAAGGCGAACGCCAACAAAAAAAAATATACCTAACATTGCATTTGCCTTTTTCACTGGTACCTGAACTTATTCATTTTACTTGTATGATTTATTATAACTCTAGATCTCTTTCCTTGTATATCTTTCTAATATTGTTCTCTCCCATTCTGTAATTACGTTCCATATTAGATCTACCCATGTGGATGACTAAAATTTTGTCTAGTGCCTCATCTCCCAAATTCAAATTTTGCTAAGATGATATGAAACCCACAGACTGGGTAGGAATGGGCATAATGGTGGCGTGATTATCCTCTCTCAAATATCGAAATACCTTACAAAGTGATTTCCATCATAATCCAATCAACCACCAGCCGGAACAGAAAAGGTGATAAAAGACATCCCTGACGAACCCCAGATTTAATGTTAAATTAATATTTGAGGTGTCCCTCGTGCAAAACTCTACACTACATGTTCTCGTACGTCTGCTTTTGGTGATCTTTTGCGGAATTCCGTAGTATTTTAGTAGTTTCCAGTGTATCCCCATCTAAGCTGTCAAAGGCTTTTTCATAGTCAACAAAGTTGATGTTCGGTACTTGTCCTTTAATTCACCCCAGAGTTTCCTGGGTTCCATCATAAGTATGTGACAACTGATGACTGTAGCAGGGCATTCCATTCCAGGTTACGGAATTAAGGGACAAGTACCTGCTGTTCCATTATAATGACTGCTCTACAATTATGCGCAATGTGGATATCTGGTCTGCACATTATCTGTTTTGTCTGAAACCACCTTGTTGGACTCGTTCTATAGATCTCTTCATAATCTGACGCAGAAAGACAAAACAAGAAAAGCGAAAAGAAAAAGCTTTGCTGTTTGTATTTTCCTGACTGAAATGAACAGAAAACAACTTGAAACAGCAACACTTTTGATGAACAAACGGCATATACAGACTCTGCAGAGCTTTCTAAACCAGTAAAATAATGGTGGTGAAAACAGATAATCTGATGTGATGACCAGTCATCCAAGGTTATAGAAAAGTAGAACAAGAAAAATGCGAAATTTTGAACAATTTTTGTCCGTGTGGCTTTGTGACCAATCACTGAACTAGTTTCAGGCGTGAAGTTTTGAAGGAGTCAGACGCATACAACAACTAGAAATTGTGAGGACATTTTGTGCGTTTAAGCATGAAAAGTGTGCTACTACTTCCTTAATAGTTTTTTAAATATTTGTATTTTTATAAAGTTGTACTCTTTAGTTTTAAGACAGGACTTGACGGTGAATATAGCCTGAAGTTGTGGAGTTTTGAAGTCTTCAGGAGTAAGTACATTTTACAAATTTTAGAAACTGAGAAAGTTTTAGTAACGCGAGAAGTGAGAAGAACGAAACATTATAATTATTAACATTTATTTAATAATAATACCAATAATTTAATAATATAATTATTAGTATTACTAGTATTAGATCTAGTCTAGTAATAATTAGTCTAGATATAGATTATAAATAGTAGTACCAGTATTACAATTAGTAGTTAAGTAGTATTAGTATTGAGTCAATAAATTAATTGACTATGTCAGACAGTGGTATTGCAGTTTGCTGCAGTTGAGTATAGTATTGTATACTCTGTGTATAATATTAATAATAATAGTAATACTATTTATTAGTCCATTAGTATTACTACTATTACTATACTAATACTATAGTACTATACTATTAATATAATATTCTATAATATTAATAATAGACTACACTTACTTAGTGACTTACAGACATAGTATTTTAAGTTAGTTTTACTTAGTACCAGTAATAAAATCAAATGAATATTAAAATTAGACTAATTAATTGGATCAAAGAGTCTGCGTAGATCTAGACTATATAAAAACCTTAAAAAATGCAGGAGGAAGCAGACCATTAAAAAATAATGCACTTGGCCGATAGGCGCAAAAAAACACCCCACTAAACACTAACAGTGCAAAGCCTTGATAGAAAAATAAGGATTATAAGGCAAATGCAAAAAAAAATTATTGTAGATTATCATTAATATCAATTAACAATTTATCATTATTGATTAATTCACCTTTTTGCTCAGTGTTTAAGCAAGGACCACCACTATTGATCTCTTTACAGGAAGTCTGTGTAGTGATTGGCGCTTTCATGGTCCCCTGCTCTCTTCTCACCTCACCCTGTTTCATTTGACTCTGTCCTACAGTCACACTCTTGCACAACTTTCACACGCGTTCATGGTGTGGCCCTTCCATTGCACTTTAATTGGGTTAGCTTCTGAGGGCGCACAAACCTAGCATAGGTACATACAGACGCACAGGCACACATGCATCCAAGCACTGGTTTATGCGTCCTGATATCGCCCAAAGGACTAAGGTCTGGGGTGGAATGGGCTCGCCTCAGCCAGTAGAAACTAGTGAGGCAAACGCTTAAGAAGCAAACAAACAAAGCAGTGTTGTCATAGATGGTGGCTTGTGCATCAGGGTCAGTGATCCATAACTGACCAAGACCCCTTTTAACCTCCCAGTAGCAGCCCTGGAAACAGACTGCTGTAGCCTGACTAAAAGATTAGGAATCAAAGAGGGAAGGCAAAACCTGGTCCCAAAATTGTCATGCTGACATCGAATGTGTCAGGCAGAAAGGTACAGATATTACGCCTTAGCTATAAACGGGAAGAAGCTGTGCTCATCCTGGAGACATATTTCGGGGCCGCCCTCTCAACACCTTGCTAAAACAGATTGCCGCCTGTGACGTGGTGATCAGACATGGACATGGTCATTCGATGTGACTGGCCTCGTCGCCTAGGCGTACTTTTGTATTGTAAACTAAGTCACAAATGTTGTTTTTCAGAACGAAAGCCGAGGAAGAAGAGTATGGTCTTCCAAATTGTTTCTTTGTGTTGGCTTAAAAAACTTTGTGAAGAAAACATGATTTAATTCTTTTGTCTAGGATTATTCGTAATCAATGATTGTTAAGTTATTAGATTAATTACATTTCAATTTTAATTACATAATATTAAAAGCGTTGTTGAACTTGGGTTACACCAAGTAAACCATTGAGAAATGTAAATATTCATGGCCATACTATTGGCACAGCTTTGTTTTTCTGAAGTATATCACTAAAGATGAAGTAACAAACTTTATTTCAGTATATATCTTCCTTGTTATATCTAATTCAGAAGACAATGGAGGCACGCAGAGATTCAAGGCTTTCTAAGGAAAATGGAAATACGTTTCGCGTTTTTTCAACGGTAAGACCAACAAACATAAGACTTTGGTTACATTGTTACATACTTTGAGATTTTACCAGCACTACTTTATTAAATATCTTTTCAAATGTATCTTTGTGTTTCACCTTCTTAATTGTTTGATTTGTGTGGATGTTACAGATGTCAATTTTAATATATCTAAAGCAAGCACTGACCAGCCAGAAACCATATCCATCTTCATTGAGCTTGCCCAGGAACGGTATTGATGATGGCCTCATGTGCCCTCTCTGTTCCTCGCACGTTAGACACACCTGTAGGTAGCAGACGTTTAGCAGTCACCTTATCAGCACTGCATACACAGCAATTTGCACTTTCTGTCTTCAGTCTGTTGAGTTGATATCCGTCTGTTATTGCCTGTTGAGTCTAAAGATTTTCACCATGCTTCATCTTGACACTCTGCCTGTTCCCATATTTACACCGGACAAACCTCCTGGTCTCCTCAAGAAATGCTATACACGTTTCTGACTGAGGTAGGGAAACACATCCTCCTCAATTTGTCATTCCCCTCAATCTGTCACCCCCCCCCCCCCCCTCATTGCCAAGAATCATGCAAAGAGATAGAATCCACTGCATCACAACTCTGCTGACCAGTGATATAAGACATTACTGTTCCTCTAGATCTGTATTTAAAAAATCTTCCAAGTGACTTAACTACTAACAACACACCCACAAAGAGTAAAAGAGTACCACGTCTTTCTGCGCTTTCATCTGTCAGCAAACAGAAAATCAATAATGGATGCCATGCCATGCTCTAGGACTCACACATCAAGTGTACATCTTTAATATACCTTTGTCAGCTTGTCAAACAGCGACAGTAAGTTGTTTTTTTTAATGATTAACACTCTTTGCCACAAACACATCCTGTTTCTCTCCACCCATGTTTTCCAAGTCAAAAGTTGATCAAAGGTAAAACCTAAATAGTTTGTTTTAATTGATTAAATAGTAAATACGCTACACTATTAATTGGTGAATGCTCTCAAATGTAACAGATACACTTAATTGTCATCAAGTTATTCCTGCAGGTCAAAGAACAGTCTGAAGCATCAAGTACAACAATGTACCATTCCAGAACACCATTGGCTGATGTGAAAAATAAGCATAGTAAGAATAGCACTGGGTCTTCTAGAAAGCTCAGCTTTGATTCCTGCATCAGGTATTTATCAACTGTTTGTTTCAGATGGAAAATATCAGCACATTATTCTTCTTTCTGTACCTTTCTTTTCGTCTCTTCCCTATCTCTTCTCCTTAATTCCCCAAAATGGCAAATAAAACAGAGAGATAGAGAATATTTACATGCCCACCATGTCATCCTTGGAGTATTGCAAGTCTTGCCTAACCCTAACCATTAGATATTTTTCACCTTCAAGCAGCAGAATGGATTGTATGCCTTATTAATTGACCATTAGCTACAGGGTGGTGACCTTGTGTTCCTGTCTGGTTCAGTAATGCCAAACAGGACTAGACTAAGAATGTTAACTTATTCTCCATTTTGAAAACTTTGCCAATAACTCAAGTTCAGAAAAAAACAGTTGTTACAGAAGGATAGCATTAAGTAATAGTTGATACACATGATTGATAAATTAAAGGAAGTAGTGAGCTATGATGATTCATCTATGTTAACCTTTAGCACGCACTGGTCAAGAATGTCTAGACTTACGCTCCATACACAAAAACGGTGTTCGGAAAAAAAATAATTTTGGAGCAAGCCGACTTTTTGCGAAAGGTGAAGTAGGTTGTTGGGAAAGATCTTTATCGAGTAGATCTGTTTATTTTGTTTGTTTAGATGAAAGAACTACGTTTGAATTGGAAACTATCAGTTGTGTCGATATTGTAAACACAGTATCGATACGTTGTTGTGGTTTCCATGGTTTTCTATCAGAGCGACGAGGCCTAGTGGTCGAGTCCAAATTTTTCTGAGATTTTAATAAATTTTCAACTTCATGTTTTTGTAACTCAGAAACTAACAAACACACAGCAAAAACAATAACACCCACAAGTTCTTTATTCAATTGTGTCTCTACACACAAGAAAATCATATTTACTGACAAACAAACAGAAAAGTTAAAAATTTTGAACGTTGACTACCACAGCAAATTTTTTGTAAAAAAAAGATGTAGCGTGGTAAAGGTTAAGCAGAGGATCACCAATCTGCATGTCCCCTCTACAATTCAATAGTTTTGCAATAGTATCTGCATTTAAGACCACCATCAAAACAGGTTATGGGGTTCATATAGAATACGAAGAACTGTCTGATACTTGTGGGGAGGTTTATTCAACTCGAGAGCTGAAATCACTGCACTTGAAGCCACCTTGTACCATCTAAGGATAGTTTTGGATGCTTTTCCATCAAAAGTCCAAAACATTGTTATTTTTACGGACTTGGTGTCCATCCTTCAAGCATTAGAAAATGCTGGAAACTGTATACATGATTTTGTTCAAATGTCTCTAGAAGTTGACTATTACATCTTCCATGTCGTCAAAATAGTTTTGCAGTGGATCTCAGGCGACTGAAACACACCTGACAATGACAAGGCAGACATATTATCAAAGAAGGAATCAAGTCATACACATTATCAACATTACAATCAGCTCATAAGAACAGCAAGCAAAGACATTGACTGATTAGATGGACTGGAAAATAAAGAGAGGGAGGTCTACAGACATTTGGCAATCCAAATGACAGTATCAACTCACAAGAAAGAGTCAGAGCACCATTTTATGACTGAGAAACCAACACATCTCACTTAACAAGCACATGAACAGAATTAAACCACAACACACTCCAGAGTGCCAGCTGTGTATGCACCCAAACAAAACTGTAGATCATCATATATTTGAGTGCTTGACACTCAACGATGTTAGGAAAGTGCTTCATCTTCCAAGCCGAGATAAATGGAACATTTTGTATGGCGCTAAACAACAGAACTAACAAAACACGTACAGATACCATTACAGGACATTGGGCCGAAGGGCGAGAGACTGGATGCTGCTTGAACCTAATGAGAAATAACAAGAACATCATTTTAAAAATGTAAATACAAGCGTTAGTATGAACAGCTTTGAGATTTAAAAAAAAAAAATAAACATATCTCACACTCCTTAAGCTAACAGGTGTTTCTTTTGGCAACCACATACCTGATGATTATTTGTAAATTGACTTTGTGAACTAGATTCAGATTTCATGAAATGAACAATTTCAAAACTTAGAAAATTTATATTATAGATAAATATTCCTTTTGTAGCCCAATGGAACATATCATTTTTGCAGATTGCTATGTTGATTTTGCAAAATCACAGCAGCTTCTTCGTCGTTCGTTCTCAAACTTCCGCTACCAAGTTCTGCAAAGAGCTTTGTAAGTAGCAGGATATAGTCAGAACGAAATGTACTTTATTATAGTTTATAGCTTGTCTGCGATATTTGCATCCTTCAGGTTCGGCACATCTGACTTCAGAATGGCATTTTTAATGTACTGGGTTAGCCCTCCCTTTTCGATCCAGAGCTGCGAAAACTCTTCTTGACCTCCACATGATGATCCTGGATAACAGGCTGCAACAGAGTAGACTGACTAAGGAGACAGTCACACAGCTATTAATACTTTATACAATACAGATAAATTATTCTTTTAGTGCTTCATTGGTGATCTTGTGCAATGAGGATAGCTAACTTGTTTTGTGTTCTCTTCTTTGACAAATAAAATATAGTCTGGACATAGTAAACCAGGACCTGACTGATACTCCAAAGAGACAGGAAAGTAAATCCAAGTCTAGGAATAGGAAGGTCAGTATAAATTTGATGTTCTTCTCCAAGCAGTGTCTAGATATAAAGTAATGGTACTTCTTTGCTGTACTATTGTCTCTGCTTTATATTATGCGTTGTGCCTTCCAAAACAGGAAGTCAAGTTACTATTTGCGCTGCATTAACTGGCTGGTGTAGATAATTATGATAGAATCCAGATGCTCTAGTGCAAGGAGCAGCAAATTTGTTGGTGTCTAGATGCCAGGTAGAAAATTTAGGAGCCTGGCATAATACTAGATGAAAAGTTCCTCGTAAGGTTGTTTAACATGTCGGAGAGTATGAGTGAATTGTTCTTGAAAATATGAATTTTAAAAATGCAAATTTAAAAACATTTAAAAAATAACAATGAAAATATGTTTTCTCTTTTTTTGCCAGTCCTGCTTTGCTGTGTTTGACTTACCTGAAAATATGGATGCATGTGAAAATAAAGCTGTTGGAGTTACTCTTCCTCGGACAATCGAAGAGGAGCCAGAGAACTTTATGCTACAGAGCCAGATGCTGTCCAGAGCTGTTGGGGTTACTCTTCCTCGGACAATCGAAGAGGAACCCGAGAACCGTACACTACAGAGCCAGATGCTGTCCAGAACTGTTGGGGTTACTCTTCCTCGGACAATCGAAGAGGAACCTGAGAACCTTACACTACAGAACCAGATGCTGTCCGGAGATATAATATCTGAGTGGAGCACGAAAACCACCAAATTCAAAGCAGACCAAAGTCTGTGTGAAACTTTTACTGCATCAGCATCCCAGTTATACATCAGTGTTGGAGAAGGAAATGAGTTTGGCCTTGTCTGTGGGCGGACAGCAACTTGCCTAGCTGTAGCCGATAAAACAGAACAAAATGATGCAGAAGTAGATGATGTTTGTCAGTCTGTGATGAGCTGCTCTCCTGAAATGAAGTCAGACAGTGACAACAGTGAAGCGCCTGCAACTGGATTGATGCACTCACCTGTGGTGTCATTTGTCGAAACAGAAACTGACAAACTAATGGGCTTGTTGGTGGGAGAATGTGCCACAAATTTATCTCAGGTAAAGTTGTCCATGTATTAAAAGTGTTAGAGAAATATTGTGCGGGATTTGGGATGATGAAACAGTTAAATCCATTAACATTACAGTAAGCAAAGCTGATTCTTTTTTTGTTATTTGACTCATTAAAGTAACCAATTAAGGAGGTGACAATTAAATACATATTTTAGGAAGACTCGCAGCATCCTGAAGGTCATTTACAAAAATCAAGGAAGAATGTAAAGGAGTAAACTTGTATTGTTTCTTCCTCCTATCCCTGGGTAAACTAATTATTCACTCTTTTATTCCAGTATCATGTATGGGGAATTGTTTAGAGAGCTTTCTTTCATTCTTGTGTCATGTATACGGTAATGTTTCGAGAGCTTTCTTTCATTCTTGTGTCATGTATACGGTAATGTTTCTAGAGCTTTCTTTCATTCTTGTGTCATGTATAGGGAATTGTTTCTAGAGCTTTCTTTCATTCATGTATCGTGTATGGGGTATTGTTTCTAGAGCTTTCTTTCATTCGTGTATGGGGTATTGTTTCTAGAGCTTTCTTTCATTCATGAATGGGGTAATTGTTTCTAGAGCATTCTTTGAAAATCATAAGTTGGAGAACCTTCTCGGCTGCCGTTATTGTTGTTCCGCAAAAATGATTACCTGGTACTGATTTGATTAGCGCTAAATTGTGGAACAGTCATAAGTGGTCAATTATGTAATACCGATAATTGCTGTGTTCTATGTAATACTTTTGTCGTTTGTTCTGTATGGTTGAATCTTATTTTTGATGATAGACACAATTTCAACCAGTGATTTTATTAATACCAGGTGTGTTGTATTAGTCATCAGAAAAAAATCTGCATATAAGTATAATCTCTGGACAGGTAGGTAATATTTCGTTATACAAGTAGACTTCTTTAACATTGCAAGTAGCAAGAGTCTATGAAACCAGATGAGCCTATAGTCTAGTCAGTCAATTGAAAGTGGTGGGCCCTGTACAACAGAGTTCATGTAGATTATTTATACTGCAATGCAGAAAAGGTTAAGCAGCATTGCAGAGCTCTTAAATTAATTTTCCAGTTCTGTTGTGTCAGTGTATCCCCCACTAGGGGAGTGCCCATTGAAGTCGTCTGCAAGGAGTGTTAGTAATGTGTGTTTTGTACATATCAGGCAGTCTGCATGGAGGCTGTATATGTTGTCTATGGTATATTTTAATCCAGTGTGCCAGATGGTGACTTGCTGCATGTCTGAGATTGGCTGTTATTCTTCTTTCTTAGTCGGCCTGTACCTCTACATGTGCGAATGTCCCAGCTCTAGCGTGAGCTGAATGCAGCCGGGAGGAGGATTTCCTGCTTAGCTGGCTAGGCTCGAGCAGCGTAATGTGTCGCTGCTTTGGGACAAATGCCATGGAGGGTGGTTAACCGATGTGCAAGTCCATCTTAATATACTCAAACACTAGAGAAAAGTAGACCCGCAGCCTGTTAGGCGCCATCTATGCTGCTCTTAATAAACCACCTAACTATGGCCGGTGTTATGCCATATCACACAGTTAGTCACCCGTTACGAAATGCCCTCTATGGGGAAGTGGTGCTATTCTTGCCCTTGTCTGACAGACCACTCTTATTGGCTTTTATATGTGTGATATAATGCTAAAATACATTCTGCATGTCAGTAACTAGATTTTTCCCCACCCCACACAGAATCAATTGGGGGTGGGGTACAGAAGCAATGCTCTAAGACATGGATCACTGCTCATTCGCCACCACCAATTGTCTGCTGATTAGACTAGTTTTGGTCAACAGGTTGCAGTGAATGCTAATTCTCCTTTCCCAGGTCTGTTAGTACTAAGTGCTGATGGACAAGTTTTTAATCAAGATGTGCGCCTCTAGAACACCCCCAGTTACCTTGAGGATGATGTGGTACTTCACCAACAGTCTTTGGGTATGAGAGCTTATCTGGACCAAGAGACCGTGGTTGTTCCTTTCATTAAAGAAAAACAACTAGGGTGTGAAATGGAGGACCCATATAGGTGTACTCATAACTAACCCATCATAGCCACTGTGTGTACCACAGAATTGATTCGATAGTGCATGAACTGCAGGGTCAGCGACCCATAGCTGACTGCTGGCATCTGTGCCAGCGAACCAGAGCTGCCAAGACCCTTCTACACCTCTGCAAAGTGATCCTTGATAACAGGCTACCTAATGTGAAGGGATTGAAGAAGGAAGGCTAACCCTGTACTAAAAAATGTCTGCTGAAATCGGATGTGGCCGACCGAAAGGTGCAAATATCGCAGTCAAATCTGTAAACTACGACACAACGCATTTCCTTCCCCGAACTACATCCTGTTACTTACAAAACCCTTTTCAAGGCTGGTAGCGAGAGATTAAGAGCGAGCGAAGAACAGAATCTTTTCCAGTTTTTATTGATAAATACAACAGCATTTTCGTTTTTCTAAAATGCTTTGAATATTCACCTCCTCAGAACTTTGATGCCTTAGCAACCGATTCAGAAATGGAACTACCAGATATGGCACAAGGCCCTACATATTCTAGAGTATCCATTGTCAAAAGTATTATTTCACAGTTTGAGGCTGCTGAAAACAGTGTGTCAAACTCTGCATGTTTCAACACTTCAGAAGTTCTAGACATTGGCAGAGAATTCCAGGAGCGGCAGTTGTGTACAACCGAAGAAGTCCATAACTGGTCTGCATGTCATAGCTTCTCAACACCACTGTCATCACCCTTGGGACTCATGAACATTTCAAGTTCTTCATTTAAAGAAGAGCTACAGAAAACTGATTTGACTGATCTGATAAAGTCGTATCTGTTAAATTTAAACAACAGCTGCACTTCTGCAGAAGAGCTATCATTTTCAACACCAGCAGGCGGGAATATTTGTAATGTGAATTTGTCTTCCTCGACCGATCAATGTGACAGTAAACACATGTTTATTTCATATAAAAGTCTTTCTGAAACCAACATCCCTGAATTACCAGTAACAGATACACATTCAGACCAAGATGTTGGCACTGTGGTAACTCAACGTGAAAATATTAAAATCTGTCTCTTGGATAGTGAGAAGGGGGAAACAGAATTGAAAACATACCTAAACGATGATGTTAACATTCTTGATAATGGTTCGGTGATGTTCATACCTAGTAAGGATGGACAGAACAGCAGAGTACCTGTCAGTGCTGCTCTAACTTCTCCATTACAGGACAGTGGGAATCAGCAGAGTTTGTGCATGAATCAGAACATTCATTTGGCAGAACTTTCTTGCAAAATACAGAGTCCTATACTTTCTGTGAATAGTGAGAGCTTTAATGTGGAAAGTGCAGTTCATGAACAAACAGCACTTAGTGGAGAAGCAGTTGTTCATGAACAATCAGAACTTAGTAGAGAAACAGTTGTTCATGAACAAACAGAACTTAGTGGAGAAACAGAAATTCGTGAAGAAACAACAGTTTTTGGAGAAAGGTTCATGCATGAACATACGACAGTTGGGGAGGCAAACGCGTTAGTGTACATTAGGCTAGATATTTCAGATACTGACAAACAATCACTGGAGTGTGAAAAGAATGACAGATCTGAGCTGTTTGATTACCCTAGGATTGTTACTTTACCAGCCCATAAAACTGTTGATCACGAACGAGACGTCCTGTTGACAATAGACCATTGCCAGGTTGAAGTAATGTCTATTTCAACCAACACGTCAGTATTAGAACAGGCAGACGTTTCTGTTTTGACTGATCATCAGCACGGCTTAGTTGACACCTCCATGGTGACTGACATATCTCATGGTACTGATGTGTGTTATGGCATTGATGTCTCCATGGTTACAGACTGCGTTGGCATGATTGATAACGGTGTAATGGCAATGCCAGAGTTCCAGACCCAGGAAACAATGACAGAGACGAAGACCATGATTGATACTGAGTCTGCCATGACACCTCTTAGACTTGCCAAGAATGCAAAAAGGTAAAATATATTAATTTAATTATCAAATTTCCTTTAGTTTTTCAGTGCTGGTTTTCTCAAAATTAGACATTTAAAAAAAAATATTTTAAGAAGTATACTTTTTTGACCGTCAGTTTGGCAGATCAGCTGCGGAGTGTTTGCTTGTTATCTGTTATGAAAGCGTGACTAGCCGATCCCTGGTCTCGTATTTCAGTCTGCCCGGCTGCGGGGGGGACGGGACTAACGTCTGGTCAGGCAAAATATATGATCAGACATGTTAGTCGGGATCAGGCAAAACATACTGGTCAAGACCCTCCCAGTAGCCCTCCCTGGAAACGGGCTATTTTCATGGCAGCCTGGCTAATGAGGTGAGAAATCAACGTGATCCCCATAAAAGTGAGTGACACGCAGATGAAGCCAAGCATAGCACAACTGCCCGGAGGACTCCGGTTCACCTTCATCAGCAGTCTAGGGATATGAGGAAAGCTACTGCAAGCTGCTACTTACCGTCCTTTTCAGGGCGCACAAAAAAGTAACCTCATTGTGGGCATTTGCAAACATCCCAGGTGTGACTGGGTATCTGACTTACTGTTAGGGATGCAAGGTGATGAGGAAAAGAACTAGTGCAAGGTGACGATGAAAAGAACTAGTGCAAAGTGACGAGGAAAAGAACTAGTGGCTCAGAAACAGCAGATAGCTAGCGTTCAATGAAGTTTCTAATGTCCTGAAACTAGATGTGCCGGCTCCAATTGCACAACTATCGCACCCTCGCTATAAACTGTAGCACAGCATAACTTCTTCTGCGCTCGTTCTCAATCTCCTGCTACAAAACCCTGAACAGGGCTTTGCAAGTAGGATGTAGTCAGGAGAAAGGAATGCGTTGTGACACTAGTTTACAGCTTTACTGCGATATTTGCACCTTTCGGACGACGCATCCATCCTCAGCAGGACAACATAACAAATTGTCCTTTTCAGTAGGAATGACGAAGACATCTCTAACACTTCATCTCTGATGATGTATTTGATATAGGACAACCCTTGCCTTACATATGGTTCATCATAAATAGTCTAGAGATGTCACTTGAAGAAAATATAAACATGTATCTGCTCATTGACCTTATGAACCGGCGTGTGCGTAAACACCCCACTCCCTGAGATACCCATGACTCGGTGTGATGGGTGGATCATTGTTCTAAGGCCTATTTCGGGCTGTGCTGTTTGGAATTTGTCCATAATATCGTGGCATCCACACAGTACATACATTTCCGGAGATAACAAATATAGCGACATTCACAAAATAGGAAATTTTGCATATGAGTGTGGAGACTTGTGTGATGGAGAGTAGTCATGAAAATTCAGGAAAGGGCAGTTCAAAAGGCTAATGACAGAACAAGCCGATATTCTCAAGGATTTTGAGCAGCTGATTAGCGCAGTGGCAGTTTTCATGGCAAAGGTACAGGGTTCAACTCCCACTACCGGCAGCTTCGGTCAACCTAGCTGTAAATGGTACCTGCCTTACAGTTAGGGAATGAAAAGGCAGAGAGGAATGGAAAAGTTGCCAATTTAGATGTTTCTTTTTCCGTTAACTCTCCTGCCACTCATCACCACACAGAAAGCACGCAGTTCTTGTATATTCTTAGTTTGTGCTGTAATGACTTTCATGTTATATATGCTAACGAAGAATACTCTGGCCTTGTTCATTCTGATTTTGATAGATTGGTCTGTTCCATTAAGTATTTCTAATGACACTGAAAATGCTTTGTAGGTTTAAATGCAACCAGCCATTTCTACTCTACTGTCATGTAACCAACCATTTGCACTCTATCATCATGTAACCAGTCATTTCTACTCTACCGTCATGTAACCAGTCATTTCTACTCTGCTCTCATGTAACCAGCCATTTCTACTCTACTGTCACGTAACCAGTCATTTCTATTCTACCCTCATGTAACCAGCCATTTCTATTCTACCCTCATGTAACTTTACTAAACCATTTCTATTCTACCCTCATGTAACTTTACTTAGATACTTCTGTTCGACCCTCATGTAACCAAACTTTGTAATTTATTTTCTGTCCGGCAGTTTTTAATGGTTGTTAATGGCAAGTTGAAGAATTTTGCAGGTGTTTGTTGTGTCTGACATTGTCAGCACAACACAGATTATCAGTTTGTGTTTATTGACCAACACAACAAGTGAATCACCTGCACACTGGGTAGCAACTATATACAAAAAAGAATCTCTACACCTACAGGGGTAGAATAGAAGCAACTTAAAGAGTCATTTATTGACCATATACCAGAATTTGACAGTGAATCACGGACAATCAGCAAAAACGTGCATAGATCTTTCGGAGCAACGGAGATGTGGTTTTACAGAAGAATGCTGTGGATCCCACTGATTACAAAGAAGATTAATGATACAGTACTCAAAGAGGCACAAAGACAACTCATTGCAAAGATAAGAACACGGCAGTCATCCTTTATCTGGCATGTTATCTTCTTCTTCATCGTACGCAGTCAGACAGTAACCATTATTTTTTCGAAAAAGGCGGCGGTCATCCTGAGGCTGTCGACACTGCCATAGAGCTTGTCTTGTGGTTCCACTGGTGATGGCCACATCTGCTCTCTCTGATCCTCGTATGTCGGGCAGTTCTGCAGCAGATGCTCAGCGGTCATTTTGCCGGTACCACACGAGCATTCGTAGGTACCACCTATCTTCAATTTGTTGAATAGGTGGTACCTCAGTCTATTGTGTCCAATGCGAAGTCTGAAGACAACGACCTGCTCTCTTCTGTTCAACTGGTAATAGGCATCATTTTTGGTGTAGCCGGTATGTTCAGTTTCCCATTTGGTCATGTATCTGGTTTTAATAAGCCGTTTTGACTCTTCGTACGTCATACTAGTATCTGTTTGTGGTAGTCTTGCACCTTCTTTTGCCAGTCTGTCTGCCTCCTCGTTGCCTTGGATGTTGCAGTGTGATGGGACCCACTGTACCACTACCCTTTTTGGTGCGGACTGCTATCATAGTTGACAGAGTACTGCTCTTAAGTCATTAAGCTCAGTGTTTTTCTGGCTTTTTACACAGTTTTCGTACAGTAGTGATGGGCTTTGGTGTTGTTAGTGGGTTTATGGGATCTTCGTGCATCTTTGCTTTGGCAATTTCTGCAAAGTTTCTGTGCTTTAGTTACCCATTTCCCAAATTGTTTAGTCTCTGCTGCATTGGGTGGTCAGTCAGTCTTCGGAGTTTCTCTGACTGCAGCTGGGCTCTGCAGTCTCTTCTTTCGGTCATGGATTGCAGTTTTGTAATCTTTTCAAGTTCTACAATTGGCGTTGACTTCATGCCACCTGTTATAACTCTCATGGCTTGGTTTTGAAGTTTGCTAACTTTATCGAAGTTCGCCTTTGCTGCTGTTGTCCATGCCGCAATGCCATACTCGAGAACTGGTCTCACTCTTCCAGTGTACAGTTTCTTTAGTATACTTTCGTCTGCTCCCCAGCTTGTGCCAGCAAGTTTCCTCATGATTGCCATTCTTTCTCTGGCTCTCATTCGGTTTCTCTCGATCTGACTTTTCCATGTCATGCGCCGGTCGAATGTGACTCCCAGATAGTTTGGGTTGTCGTTTGGCTGCAGGAATTTGCCATTTAGACTTAATTTGGTGTTTTGGGGTTTGATTGGAAGCGAGAATATTGTACATGTGGTTGGCATGTTGTGACAATGCGAAAGAGAGGCAGAGGAAGGTAGAGAGAGAAGATGTTGGACAAACTGAGAGAATGGCTTGAGCGACAATCAACAACAGAGTTGGTAAACGACGCACGTAAAAGAAGCTAATGGAGGTCCATGAATGCCAACAGGCCGGGCACCTGATGATGATACCAGAATTGATAAAATGTGGTTTGAAGATGATCCTAAATTTGGATGGAGCATGGGACAGAATAGATTTCTGTTTAGTGGACCAAACAAGAGATAATAGAATAGTAAGTAGGGTTTAGATGTTCACCTGTAAAATTAGCTTGAACTGCAGCTTGTGACGATTTGACATGGGATCTGCAGCTTGTGAAGATTTGACATGGGATCTGCAGCTTGTGAAGATTTAACATGGGATCTGCAGCTTGTGAAGATTTGACATGGGATCTGCAGCTTGTGAAGATTTGACATGGGATCTGCAGCTTGTAAAGATTTCTTCTTCTTTGTACGCTGTCAGACGTCAACCTTTATTTTTTCGAAAAAAGCAGCGGTGATCCAGAGGCTGTCGACACTGCCATAGAGCTTGTCTAGTGTTGCCACTGGTGATGGCCACATCTGCTTTCTCCGATTCTCGTATGTCTGGCAGTTTTGCAGCAGATGTTCAGCGGTCATTTTCCCAGTACCGCACGAGCATTCGTCAGTGCCACCTATCTTCAATTTATTGAATAGGTGGTACCTCAGTCTATTGTGGCCAGTGCGAAGTCTGAAGACCACGACCTGCTCTCTTCTGTTCAACTGGTAATAGGCATCATTTTTTGTGTAGCCAGTATGTTCTGTTTCCCATTTGGTCATGTATCTAGCTCTAATAAGCCTTTTTGACTCTTCGTATGTCACACTAGTATCTGGTTGTGGTAGTCTTGCACCTTCTTTTGCCAGTTTCCACTGATAGTGTTGTTTTCCTACCATTTGGTAGGCTCAGGAATACCCCTGCCTCTCCGTCGTTCTGTGTTGTGTTTGTGACAGAGCCGTTGGTGTACGCATGGGTCCAGTCCATGCTTGGGTAGTTTTTCATTATGTACCTCAGGGTTATGTCTCTTCTTTCTTTTTCAGTCTGGCTGTTCTTTTTTCCAATACCTGGTATATTTTCTACCACCTCTGGAAATATATGCTGCCTCCAGGTAGGTTTGCGTACAGTAGGGATGGGCTTTGGTGTTGTTAATGCGTTCATAGGGTCTTCGTTCATCTTCGCTTTGGCTATTTCTGCAAAGTTTCTCCGCTTTAGTTTCCCATTTCCAAAATTATTTAGTCACTTATGCATTGGATGGTCAGTCAGTCTTCTGAGTTTTTCTGCTTGCTGCTGGGCTTTGCAGTCTCTTTTGTCGGTCATGGATTGCAGATTTGTAATCTTTTCCAGCTCTACAATTGGTGTTGACTTCATGCCTCCTGTTATAACTCTCATGGCTTGGTTTTTGAGTTTGCTAATTTTATCGAAGTTCGCCTTTGCTGCTGTTGTCCATGCCGCAATGCCATACTTGAGAACTGGTCTCACTCTTCCAGTGTACAGTTTCTTTAGTATACTTTCGTCTGCTCCCCAGCTTGTGCCAGCAAGTTTCCTCATGATTGCCATTCTTTCTCTGGCTCTCATTCGTTTTTTCTCGATCTGACTTTTCCATGTCATGTGCCGATCAAATGTGACTCCCAGGTAGTTTGGGTTGTCGTTTGGCCGCAGATATTTGCCGTTCAAGACTTATTTTGGGGTTTGTTTGAAAGTGAGAATATCGTACATGTTGTTTTTTACTCATTTATTTTGACCAGCCATGAGTTCGCTCACTCCTCCAGTGATGTTAGGGCCTGCTGCATCCGATTACTTGCTATGGTGAGATTCTTTTCAGATGCCCACATAGCCAGATCGTCTGCAAACATGGAGCTATGGACACTTCTTGGTATATTCTCTGCGATGTTATTTATATACACCAGGAAGAGTGTGGGTGACAGTAATCCTCCCTGGGGTACTCCCTGCTCAAGTGTCACCTTTTTGCTCATCTGCCCTTGTACTTGAACTCTGGCTGTTCTATTTTTGAGGTAGTGGCTGATCCATCTGTACATTTTCCCACAAACTTCACTTCTTCGTAGCTTGACTTTAAGTCCCTCTTTCCAGACCTTGTCAAATGTCTTTTCTAGATCCACCCACACCGCTACTGTATGCTTTTTCTCCTGGTAAGCATCCTCTATTTCCTGTGCTATGAGAGTGATCTGATCCTCAGTGGATCTGTGCTGTCTAAAGCCTGCTTGCTGTGGAATTAGTATGTGTTTTTCTTCCAGATGCCACATCAGTCTGGTGTTTATCATACGCTTTATCAGTTTTCCTACACAGCTCAGTAGACTGATAGGCCTGTATCCACTTGGATCTGCTCTATCTTTTTCTTTCTTGATTTGAAGATTTGAGACACGAAACTTGCAGATTGTTGAAGATTTGACATGGGATCTGCAGCTTGTGAAGATTTGACATGAGATCTGCAGCTTGTGAAGATTTGACATGAGATCTACAGCTTGTGAAGATTTGACATGAGATTTGCAGCTTGTGATGATTTTTTTTTGGTGTGTGTTTTTGTTGTTTGTTTTTGCGTTTGTCTTATTCTCTTATCTCCAAAGCCAGTGTGTGTTGCACTGTGGTTTTTATTTTGCGCCTGTCGGCCTAGTGCATCCGACTTCAGCATGCATTTTATGTAAGGGTCTACTTCCTCCTGCATTTTCTAAGGGTGTGCTTCCTCAGGGTAACGGCCGGTGCTGTGATGGGAATCGAACCCAGCACCTTCCGGTTGTGAGCCGTGCCACTTAACCACTAGGCTACGCCGTCCCCTTTTGACGATTTGACATGGGATCTACAGCTTGTGACGATTTGAGACATGAAACTTGCAGATTGTTGAAGATTTGACATGGAATGTGCAGAAAAATAAAAGTAAGGTCAGAAATTTCTTGGAGAAGAAATGGAGTAACTGTTATCCGAATAACATGTTCTCCATATTTGCTGACTCCACGAGAACTTGGCCCTCGTTAACCCAACTGCGGGCGTAAACGGAATGACAAATGAAAAAATATGGGTGTAATTATTTGAGAGCAAATGATGATGAAGAAGAAGAAATAACTAAAATGAAGGATAGAGGAGATGTATGTAAAGGGTGGTAGATAGATGAGACTATAGGAATGTGGTTAGTGTCATGTTTTCAAAGAAAGGAATCAATTACATTGTCCTTTTGATTAATCAGTGTCACAAAATCTGTTAATTATCCTGTATATTTAAGGCTGACAGCAGAAGAGATCAGACGTCAGCATCCGCGTATTGTTGCAAACCAATTAGAGGTCTTGATGGCATCCAATCAAAGGCTAGAGAAAGAGGTTGACACTGTTACTCACGACAGAGACCGCCTGAAGTTAGCCCTGGCGGATGCAAGATCCAAACAAACTGTTGCAGACAAACAGCTTAATGAAGAGAAGACACGCCAAGGAGAGGTCATCTCTGTCATTGAGGTAACGGCCAGTTAACAGATTTACCATCTACTTAATTAGACGGATTTTTTCATAATCCAAGGCAAATACTGAAACTATTCAAATAGTTTTTTCTCTAAATAAAATTAATATAAAAAAACTATGATCTGCAGATATATAATTAAATTATTTATGGGGACATCGTGGTTAAGTGACACGGCTCACAATCCGAAGGTGCTTGGTTCGTTCCCCAATCACAGCACCAGCTGTTACCGGGGAAGCAAGCCCTTATAAAATACAGGAGTAAGCAGACCCTCATATAAAATGCTTGCAGAAGTCATAGAGACTAACTGCAGTAAGAGTTCACCTTGGCACAGACTTCTGGTAGCCTATTCTTTATTGGTACGAGCTTGTGGCAGCCAATGCTTCATTGGTATGGGCTTCTGGTAGTCTATACTTCATTGGTATGGGCTTATGGTAGCCTATATTTGATTGGTATGGGCTTGTGGTAGCTTAAACTTTATTGGTATGGGCCTGGGGTAGCTTAAACTTTATTGGTATGGGCCTGGGGTAGCTTATACTTTATTGGTATGGGCTTGGGGTAGCTTATACTTAATTGGTATGGGCTTGTGTTAGCTTATACTTCATTGGTATGGGTGTGTTAGCTTATACTTCATTGGTATGGGCTTGTGTTAGCTTATACTTAATTGGTATGGGTGTGTTAGCTTATACTTCATTGGTATGGGTGTGTGAGCTTATACTTCATTGGTATGGGCTTGTGGTAGCCTCTGCTTAGAGACAAACAAAATAAAGCATAGGGTCAAAATGACAATGGATCTTTATGCACGAATACATCACCAAATCCTTAAACTGCTGTTACTTGAGATGTCGGTAGCACATCTTTTATATGATCATGTTGGCATATCCAAGTACAACTCACTTATTTAACATTTACGACTTGCAAAGTAGGGTTAATCAATTTAAAAAATCAGCATATCAAGTATTGACCTGTAAATATCTATTCAAGTTTTTGTGGAAGCTTCTACAGGTAGGGATAGCAGCCCTTTGCTCAGCTTTCCTTAGGGTCCTCTTATGACATGCCTGGCAGTTTACAGCATTACCATTCTTTGCTCCTCATTTGGGCAGTATAGTTTGGAGCAGTGGACTAATTCTTTCATTAAAGGGACACCTGAATCCTGTTTATACTGTGGCATTGAAAGTAATTCTGTGTAAGTATACATGAGTGGCTGCAGTAGAACTCCATAACAATGAGACATTGACAGCTGAAACATTTAACATGCAATTTTATGCGAGAACAGTAATGGATGTATGCCGACGTTTCAACTTAAATATGGCTTTATCAAGGGCAAATGAAAACAGCACAGATGAAAATAGTGAAATTAGTTAAATCAAACCAAATTTGGTATCAATTGGCCTCCAATGGTGTCATCAACGCAGAATCCCTGTCAGTGCAGATTATTGGGTTTATTGAGGATTTATTTATATTACAGATATTTGTTCAATAGTAGTATCTTAGTAGCGGTGAGGTAGAGCGCTCACTTCTTGCTGTGAGGTACTGGGTTAAATCTACCAATTTATCCTGTAATCGACATGTTTCAGTAGACTCAACTGTATATGGAATCCTGCTCACCTACTGTTAGGGAAGGGAAGGCAGTGAGAAATAAAGCTAGTCACCTCATCTAAAAAAGCGGAAGCATAGTACAATTAAGTCTTCAACACTTCATCTGCGATAGCAGTGACTGCTAGGGGACTACCTTTTCCTTATGTCCGTAATACAGATATTTATTTATAACTTAGTTCGCTGCTTACCTTTGTCCAGGTTATGATGTTGAAACGTCGTGCACGTCCATTACTGTTCTCATGTAATATAGACTCGTCCTCATTCTCTCTAGAAATATCACCACAAGGCAGTGGAGGGCCTAGAGGCTTGTGTCAAGGATAAGCAGGACAGGGTGGACCATCTGGAAGCTGAGCTGAAGGAGATTCGACTGAAGTATGAGAACACGCAAGAGGAAGCAAAATCTTCCAAACTGGAATGGCAGGAAAAATATGCTAAACTTGAGACGCACAACCGTGAAGCAGAACAACATTTTGCGGAGGAGGTAAGTACCTTTCTATGTTAGTGTTATGCTGAATACAGGTCACATTTTCCCAGCCTGGGGTCTACTTTAGTTTTGTACGGGAGTCTTCGCTCAAATCTAGATGTAAAATTTTGTTGGTGTGTGTGTGTTTTTTGTTGTATGTAAAATACAAGGGTAAGTCGGTAAGTAGACCACAAACATATGGGACAGCTGAAAAATGTAGTCGGTAGTTTCTAAAGGTGTTATGTGACAGCAGTATCCAGCTTTATGATTACTTTAGGTAGCAGATTTTGCATGTATGTGCCAACCTGATATGCAAAATGGTGTCTGTGCTCACATAGTATACAACAACAAAAACAGCATGCTGTTGTGCATTTATAAAAAAAAAATTTACAAAAGGACTTTTTGCAAAGAATATTCACAAGGAAATGCTTTCTGTTTACAGTAAGTTTCAGTTGCCTAAAGTGTAGCATAACTGGGTTCATATATTTTCTCAATGGTGCTAAAAAGTTGCTGATGAAGTCTGACCCAGTCGTCCTGTTCAGATTGCAACAGAGCAGACTGGCTAAGGAGAGAAGGGATCGAATAGGGAAGGCAAACCCGGTACTCAAAAATGCCTGCTTGAGTCGGGTGTGTCGGACCGAAAGGTGCAAATATCGGAGTCAATCTGTAAACTGTGACTCCGGACATCTTGCTACTTGTAAAATCCATTTCAGGTTTTTGTTGCGGGAGATTGAGAGCAATGATGAAGAAGAAAATTCTTTTCTCAGTCAAACTGCACACATACCAAGACCACCACTTGGTGAAAGGATGGGGTCTAGGGCAGCTCTGCTTGGCTGATCCTGACGCAAGCTGTCAGCTATAAGTCACTGACTGCTGTCATCTCGATAACTGCATCTTCGACCCCAATGGACATTTCATTTAACAGGTTGTCTTCTTCTGCGTTTGTTCTCAATCTCCCGCTACCGAACCCTGAACAGGGCTTCGCAAGTCGCAGGATGTAGTCCAGAGAATGGAATGCGTTGTGTTGCTAGTTTACAGCTAGACTGCATCTTTGATAGCTCACAGGTTGTAAATGTTATGAAAGATGGTTGATTACGATGCTGATCATGTTTGACAAAATAAGACCTACAGTGTTTTTTTTAGTTAGAAAAACTTTATTCATATGAGTTATGCATGCATATTCCAATTGCTGTGTAATACCTAATTCAGTATGCTCACATAAAGATCTAGTGTTTTGAGTTACGACACCTGGTCTGGAACTGTGTGAACTTAGCTTGTTTCCTGTCTGGTGCCATTTCTTTAGGTATTTATAGTTGAGCTATTTGTTAGTATGTTGTAGTCAGCAATTTTCTCTGCCGTACAAAGCTGTCATTTGATTATCAGTCTTGACTAGGCACTTCTTGTGAAACCTCATTGCATCATAGATGTTAGTTTTCACCAATATTGATGTTAGTGAAACATTACATTTGTGGATCTCAGGGCCTGGTTTTGCGGAATAAAGAACATGACACTGTTAACCGTTAACAAGCATGCTGTAAAAGGTGCATGGGGCTAGCAGTCTTGTCATCTCGTCTCTTAGTCGCTCCTCTTCTACCCTAGGGGTGTAGAGGTCCTTTCCTGTATATATTTGCAGTTGGATGTGCGAACAAACACTTTATAATATTTATTTGGACAGGGATTAATGGGCTGTTTGATTTTCAACTGGCAAGGATTCTGTTACACGCAGCTTGTGTGCGAGACCTTTGAGTTTGTCATCTGTCACCGATAGGACTATGCACTGATCTCGCCTCCATTGCTACAAGGATGCTTGAAACTTGACAGGATCCGAACACTCACTGTTTCGCGCTTTCATTTGTCGTTTCTTGGCGCCACACCTTACCTCTCAGCTATAGCGGCCCTCCTCCCTCTTTCTTTGTCGTCTCACCTTCTACCGGGTTGTAGCCAAGTGTCTCTCGTGGCTCAAGTAAAATTTTCCCCCATATCGGGGCAGGTCTCTTTTACACTGTCTATCCACCTTTTCCTCGGTCTACCTCTCGCCCCTTCTTCCTGATGTTCTCCTGTAGAAGGTTCCATGAACAATATGGTCTGGTTGCATTCTCACAATGTGGCCAAACCAATTCATTCTTTGTTGCCCTATATACTGTAGGCAGGGAATTGTTCCAACCTTCTCCCGAATACTCATCTTTATGATTCTGTCTCTTCTGGTGTTGTTAGTGACCTTTCATAGGCACCGCATTTCGCAGGTGGCTAACTTTCATTCTTGGGCCTTATTACATGTCCATATCTGGCACTGATAGCACAGGGTTGGGATAAAGATACTATTTATCATCTGCTTTTTGCTTGGAGGGGAATCTTGGGGTGTCTTAGTAGCGGAGACAGCTGGTATATGACAGCGTCTGCACTCTCATCTCTTTGTCGAGTCTTCCATCCTCAATAAAAACAGCTCCTAAATTCTTGTACCTTCTTTATTTTTGTTTCATTCACATGAATATCAAGTGGGGTGTGCTTTCTACCTATATTCATTGCCTTTGTTTTTGATGTATTGATATTCATACTCTGTAGGTTTCATTTATTGGAGTGGATCAGACATTAGTCGTCTGCAAAGAGCAGTTCGTTTTTACTTTCCTGTTCTGTATTTGCCTCCTCAGTGATTTTATTCATAAGTGACAAAGAGGAGTGGTGACAGAACACAACCTTGTCTGACGCTATAGCGGTCCTGTGCCTCATTATATAAAATAATTTGCATGAATTTATCATTTTAAGAGTGCATGAAATGCTGGGATTTTACTTCCTACACAGAGAGGCACAGTGCCGTGGTGCCCGCAGACTCCTGGAGGAATGAAAAGAGACGAGTAGAAAAAAATTACAGCAACATTTTATAATACACTTTTCTTCTGTCCTTAGATAAGAAAGCTACAGTCCCAGTTTGAGGAGAAATCTTACGAACATGCATTTCTGGCTTCCCAGCAAGTAATCAAAGAGCTGCAGGCTGAGAAAGAGGAGTTTGCTGGGCTCATTGAAGATATCGAGAAGTCAGCATTGCTGCAGGTTGTTGTTATTTCTGTTTCTCTTACATTATTTTGTTTAGCCTACTTTCTCCTTTGTTTCCTGTATGATTATGTTTTGAATGCCTGTACATACACACACACCTTGATTTGCGTGTAGCTACACACACCCCTCTTGATTTGCGCATAGCCACACACACCCCCCCCCCCCTTGATCTGCGTGTAGCCACACACACCCCTCTTGATTTCCATGTAGCCACATACCCCCCCCCCCCCCTTGATTTGCATGTAGCCACACACACCCCTCTTGATTTGCATGTAGCCACACACCCCTCTTGATTTGCTTGTAGCTGTTAAGATATCTTTCTCATAATAAATATTTCAACCACAATCTCGACTCACATTCTCACTTTTGTTACTATCAAATTACTAGCTCGTACTTATTTCTGGAGCCGGAAATGCAGCACAATAAATGAGCTGACAGCAGCCAGTGACTCGCAGCTGGCTTTTTGCATTAGCGTCAACGAACCAGAGCTGACCAAGACGCTATTCTGTCTCCAAGTGGCGGCCATGGTAACAGGCTGCGTAAAGTTGCTAAGAGAATAGGGGTCGCAGTAGGAAGGCAAACCCAGTACTCACTCAAAAAGCCAGCTAAATTCGGATGTGTCGGGCTGAAGGTAGCAGATATCACACCCGTATTGTAAACTACGACACCATGTCCTTTTCAAGAAGAACCAAGAAGAAGAATACTTATTTTTGTTTCTCCAATTATCTTGTGAGATGAAAAATGTATAACATCTTCTTTGTTGTTTGTTCTCAAACTCTCGCTACCAAGCCCTAAAAAGGGTTTTGCAAGAAGCAGGATGTAGTACGGAGAACAGAATAAGTTGTGTCGTAGTTTACAGCTTGGCTGCAGTATTTGTACCATTCAGTTCGACTTCAGCAGGCATTTTAGGGTACCGTGCAAGTCTTCGCTCCGTGCAAGTCTTCGCTCTTGGATTCATTCTTCTTAGCCAGTCCGCTCTGTTGCAGACTGTTATCCAGGATCACCGAATGGAGGTGTAGAAGGGTCTTGGCAGCTCTTGTTCGCTGCAATCAGCGATTGATCACTGAACTTTGCAAGTCATACACTGTTCAGCATCTTGATACTGTATAACAATTGAAAAGCTAGACTGCATACTATGTGGTTACTACTGAGGAAAGCATGCTTAATTCCTCAAGCACTATAAATTCCTCGTAGAATAAGGTCCCACCTCGCATATTTCGTCGTCATGCCAGAATCTTTGTACGCTCCTATCTATACAGCAATTAAGGTGTACTGAACCTTGGTGCTTACCAGGGTTTGAACTTGTGTCCTTCTAACTAGAAATGTGTCGTAACCATTCTGCTGCCTGGTTCTCACATTATGAGATTACAAGCACCATAGACACCCCTCCATAGTCACATTATTCAACATGTTTAGTAGTATTTCGTGTGCCTATTTATTCTAAGCCAATAAGGGACTGTTTTTGTTTTTTAACAGATTAAGCTCCAGGATTCACTCCTTCTTTTGATTACAAAGTCCCAGAAGGCTGTCGGAGACTACGTAGCCATGTACGAGAGACTTGTTAAAGAGGTAACTATTAATTTTGATGCAGGTTTTATCTGGTAACAACAGCTGGGTCTCTGATGAATAATTACACCTCAGACAGCCTTCTAGCCATTCAATCCAGAAAATTATGCTGTGTCGATTGTATAATTATTCAACTAATAAAGGCCTTAAAAAATTATTGCGTCTGGACAGTCTTAGCATACAGCTATTATTTGCTAATTTATGACCAAACAAAAAAGTATTTAATTGGAATGGCATGCACAACTGCTGGTACATACTACAGTCCCACTGGCTGTGCCAACAATTTTTGTTTAAGAAAATGGAGCAAGAGAGAAATAGTAATGACGACAGATGATTGGACGGATTGAAACTCACAATTGGAGAAGTGGTGGTGATTTGTCATGATTTGTGACCAATTGTAAGTCATGATTTGTGACCATTTGTAAGTCATGATTTGTGACCATTTGTAAGTCATGATTTGTGACCATTTGTAAGTCATGATTTGTGACCATTTGCAAGTCATGATTTGTGACCATTTGCAAGTCATGATTTGTGACCATTTGTAAGTCATGATTTGTGACCATTTGTAAGTCATGATTTGTGACCATTTGTAAGTCATGATTTGTGACCATTTGTAAGTCATGATTTGTGACCAATTGTAAGTCATGATTTGTGACCATTTGTAAGTCATGATTTGTGACCATTTGTAAGTCATGATTTGTGACCATTTGTAAGTCATGATTTGTGACCATTTGTAAGTCATGATTTGTGACCATTTGCAAGTTATGATTTGTGACCATTTGTAAGTCTTAATGTGTGATCTTTTGGAAGTCATTCTTCTGCGTTCGTTCTCAATCTCCTGCTACCAAGTTCTAAACAGAGCTTTGCAAGTAGCAGGATGTAGTCCGGAGAACAGAATGCGTTGTGTCACTAGTTTACAGCTTCGCTGCGATATTTGCACCTATCGGTCCGACACATTTGTTTTCGGCAGGTTGGAAGTCACGATTTGCATGTTGTTAACAGGTTTCTATTATAGTTATATTTCCTCTTAGTAAGATTTCAGGTGTTGACTTAAATATATCTAAAGAAAGTAGGGTTCATACTGAGGGTATTGTATCTCCATATAGTTTGTCCAGGAATGCTGATGGTCATATGTGTTTTGTCTGTTCTTTGTACATTTGACAACTTTCTATCAGAATGTCCGCAGTAATTATATGCATACCTTTTACACATTTATCAATATTTCCTATCTCTAGTTTGTTGAATAGATAGTATCTCAATCCGCTGTTGTCTGTGTGAAGTATAAGTACTACTATATGCTCATCTCTGTTGAACTGGTAATATGCACAATTTGTTTGTTGACCCATATACTCTGCTTCCCATGTGTTTCTGTATCTACACCTTCATCAGTTATAACTAATACTTTATATATCTATATTAACCTTAGGCACGCTACATAATTTTTGAAAAGAATTTGACCTAATTAATTTTCTTAATTAGTCGCTGTGGTAGTCGTCTTTCAAAATTTGTAACTTTTATGTTTGTTTGTGAATAAATATGATTTTCTGGCGTGTAGATACACAATAGCATAACGAACATGTGGGTGTTATTGTTTTTGTTGTATGTTTGTTAGTTTTTGAGATTTAAAAAGATGAAGTTGAAAATTTATGAAAATCTCGGGAAAAATTTGGACTCGACCACTAGGCCTAGTCGCTTCGATAGAAAACCATGGAAACCACAACAACGTATCGATACTGTGTTTACAATATCGCCACAACTGTTAGTTTCAATTCAAACGTAGTTCTTTCATTTAAACAAACAAAATAAACAGATCTACGCGATAAAAACCTTTCTCAACAACCTACTTCCCCTTTCGCAAAAAGTCGGCTTGCTCCAAAATTATTTTTTTTCCGAACACCGTTTTTGTGTATGGAGCGTAAGTCTAGACATAGCGGCGTATACAAAATTAAAACTGTTCAAAAGCCATTTGTAATCGAACACACGATACTTTAACCGGCAAAATATCGTGTATATATGGAGGACGCACTCAGCAGTAAAAAATGGCGGTCAGGAGTGACTCCGTTCAAAAAAAAAAAATTTTCCGCACACCGTTTTTGCAGGCCGAGCTGGTTAGAAGGGATCGGACAAGGGCGTGCTTAAGGTTAAGCATACACTTTAAGTAAGCAGAAGACTGAATAGGGAAAAAATAGAACTCTTTAATCTGGCAGGCATATTGTAAGAGTTAACTATTGAGGGTTGGGCATGGGGTTGGCTACATCCATCCATTCATTGCACTATCTTTTTTTCGCTCTCTTTCTATCTCTCTTGCTATGGCTCCACTTGCTACCTGCTCTCTGCTAATTTGGTTTAGACCCAATGAGGGCTTCTATTTGTGGTGCGAGCGCTAGGTGTTTGGTAAAAAACAACTACAGACTTGACCTTATATGGCAAACTGGTGTCACTAGTGGAATAATCTACAATGTGACTTCAACGTTCTCCCACGGCTGTGGGTAGAACTTGCCACACTATCAACACGTATGCTAGAGTGCTCTATCTGTGGAAACCAGGCTACTTATCCGAGGAGGACAGAATAAGCTGCTGCACTCCCCCCGCCTCCCTTTCCCTCAATTCCCCTACATATCATAAAAAGTAACTAGAGATAGTTGTCCAGAAACCTAATCATCAAGGACACCTGTAGTGCGTTGGAACAAGCCTCCTGCATGGAACCATCTGCAGTGACTGTCTTATGCTTCTTATGGAACACAGTGAAGACGAAAAGAGTGCAGTGGGTCTATTCTGCATTCCCCACAAGGGGCCTGTAATTCACAATCAGCAATTTTTTTGTTTCTTCCATTTTACTCCCTTTTATGGGATCAAGATGCTGAGCAGCGCATGAGCTGCAGTAGTCAGCGACCCATAGCTGACTGCTAGCGTCAGGGCCAGCGAACCAGAGCTGCCAAGACCCTTCTACACCTCCACGCGGTGATCCTGGATAACAGGCTGCAGCAGGGCAGACTGGCTAAGGAGAAGGTATCGAAGAGGGAATGCTAACCCGGTACTCAAAAAATGCTTGCTGAAGTTGGATGTGTTGGACCGAAAGGTGAAAATATTGCAGTCAAGCTGTAAACTACAACACATTCCGTTCTCTGGAATACATTCTGCTACTTAAGCCCTTTCAGTGTTTGGTAGTGGGAGATTGAGAATGAACGAAGCCAAGCCAGCCTCCCTTTTTATTTCTATGTAATTGTACCATGTGATATATTTGACTCACTGAACCTCTTGCAGAATCAGGCAATGTACCAGCAGTACACATCCTTACAGACCGATCTAGAAGTGGCCCTATCAGAGAACAGAGATCTTCATGAGGACATTCAGAATGTGAATGACATCCTGAAAAGGAGTAGCGACAATTATGCCATGGTAAGAAGTAATCCTGAATTCTTTTTCTTCCTTTGCTGTGAAATGTTGTTACGGATCCAGCAGCATCCAGGCTTTCGTCCAATGCTGTCATTTTTCTAAATTTCAGTATATGGAAAGGTCAACTTAAAGTATTCACCACTTTTTAAAATATCCAAGATTGGAAATAATTCTTCATTCATTGAGAGCTGCGCATCTTTTAGGTTATTTCAAAACTTGAAGCTCCTCAAACTAGAGGACAGAAAATAATACATATGTGGATGGACATTTAAATTTTGTTTTAATGCTGTAAAGAGTTAACTGGTCATATTAGGATAACGGGCAACATATTAAATATTTCTGATCAGGGGACAACATGGGCCAGTGGTTTTTTTTTTTTTTTTTTTGCGTTCGCCTTATTTATCTATTCCCCAAGGCGTGTGTGCGTTACACTGTGGTTTTTATTTTGCGCCTGTCGGCCCAGTGCATCTGACTTCAGCATGCATTTTATGTAAGGGTCTGCTTCCTCCTGCATTTTCTAAGGGTTTGCTTCCCCGGGGCCGTGCCACTTAACCACTAGGCCACGCCGTCCTAGGGCCATCTCGGGCATGCAGAGACGTCAAGGTACTTCTTCGTTCGTTCTCAATCTCCCACTACCAAACACTGAAAGGGCTTAAGTCGCAGAATTTAGTCCAGAGAACGGAATGTGTTGTGTCGTATTTTACAGCTTGGCTGCGATATTTGCACCTTTCGGTCCAACACATCCGACTTCAGCAAGCATTTTATTTAGTACCGGGTTAGCATTCCCTCTTCGATCCCTTCTCCTTAGCCAGTCTGCCCTGCTGCAGCCTGTTATCCAGGATCACCGCGTGGAGGTGTAGAAGGGTCTTGGCAGCTCTGGTTCGCTGGCCCTGACGCTAGCAGTCAGCTATGGGTCGCTGACCACTGCAGCTCTTGCGCTGCTCAGCATCTTGATCCCCGTCAAGGTACTTAAACGTGCTGAAATGTAGAGACCTGGGTCAAATGGAGAGACTTACTCAGACCACCTCAATACCAGTCTTAGGATTGATCAACAAGAAGATAATGTTGTCAAGATTGACTTCAATAGCAGTATGTCAGTGTTAAGGAAATCTAGCAGGTGCCAAATTTGACCAATCAGAAGTCAGTTTGATTGGCCTCAGCCTGCAAGTTATGCTCATTTACAAGTATTAAGCATTCATGCCAGTTTGTATACAGATGTTTCAGCTCTCTCCCAGTTATATTTTTGCTTACATTCTCTGATTTTATACTTGAATAAATTCTCCTTTAAGCATCTGATCAAAGTCGTGGTAGAGCTCTTGCTTTTCATGGCAAAGGTACAGGATTCAACTAAAGTTACCAGTATTTCATTTGAAACTAAACTTACATAAGCTGTAAAATGTTTTTAACTTTCCATCCATCCATGTGAGATCAACTGTACTCCACGTTTACATCCAAGAAGACGATAGCAGACACACTGATCAAGCACTGTTTTGTTACAATGTTAGCCGCAACATAAAACTGTTACAATAATGTGTCATAAAGTGTGTTTTGGGTCTGAATTTGCATCCTTGCAGAATTTTGTTGAACGCTGTCGATTTACCTGACACATAATGATATAAGGACATGTCTCTTATCAATTACAACACTTGACTATCCTCAGCTTGAGGGCATGTACCAGGATGTTAAACAAGACCTATCCAACTCCCTGACTCAAGCTGCTGAACTTAATAATAAAATTGAATTTGGTTTCAAAAGTAAGAAAAACAACAATTAAATACTTCTTGTTTCTTTATGATCATTGTGTGTGTGTGTGTGTGTGCGTACACACAAGCTGTACACTCCCAAAAGCTAGTGTCTACCTGAGCTTTGTGTGTGTGTGTGTGTGTGCGTACACACAAGCTGTACACTCCCAAAAGCTAGTGTCTACCTGAGCTTTGTGTGTGTGTGTGTGCGTACACACAAGCTGTACACTCCCAAAAGCTAGTGTCTACTTGAGCTTTGTGTGTGTGTGTGTGTGCGTACACACAAGCTGTACACTCCCAAATGTTAGTGTCTACCTGAGCTTTGTGTGTGTGTGCAAACAAACTGCATACTCCCATATGGTAGTGTCTACTTGAGGTTTGTGTGTGTGCGTACACACAAGCTGTACACTCCCAAATGCTAGTGTCTACCTGAGCTTTGTGTGTGTGTGCAAACAAACTGCATACTCCCATATGGTAGTGTCTACTTGAGCTTTGTGTGTTTGTGTGTGTGCGTACACACAAGCTGTACACTCCCAAATGCTAGTGTCTACCTGAGCTTTGTGTGTGTGTGCAAACAAACTGCATACTCCCATATGGTAGTGTCTACTTGAGCTTTGTGTGTTTGTGTGTGTGCGTACACACAAGCTGTACACTCCCAAATGCTAGTGTCTACCTGAGCTTTGTGTGTGTGTGCAAACAAACTGCATACTCCCATATGATAGTGTCTACTTGAGCTTTGTGTGTGTGTGCGAGAACAAACTGCATACTCCCATATGGTAGTGTCTACTTGAGCTTTGTGTGTGCAAAAACAAACTGCATGCTCCCATATGCTAGGATCTACTTGGGCTTTGTGTGTGTATGAACAAGCTGCACACCTCCCATATGCTAGGGTCTACCTGAGCTTAGTGTGTGTACGAACAAGCTGCACACCTCCCATATGCTAGGGTCTACCTGAGCTTAGTGTGTATGTGCACAAACTGCACACCTCCCATGTGCTAGGATCTACTTGAGCTTTGTGTGTGTATGAACGTGTATGTTCTCATACACACCTCCCATGTGCTAAGGGGCTATTTGACCAATGTTATTTAAAATTATGTTCAGTGATTATGATTCCTTTCCATCTATCACTGCCACTCTATCACCTCCCTTCTCTCTCGCTCGCTCTCTCTCTCTCTCCCCCTCTCTCTTTTTCTAGTACTGTTCATTTGTGTAACAGTAGTCAGGCAATAAGCTTATATTCTCCATTGTTATGTATCTGTTCTTTGTCCTTCCTGTCTTTCATTTGTGTCTCCACACCAGTGCATGACAAATTGTACAATGTACACCAACTTATAAAACATACTATAAGTTGTAAGTAAATATTTAGTTATACAACACTCAGAATATGACAACGGGAGCAATCTAACCTTGAATATTTCTCCTCTGTTTCTTCTTCTTTGTTCGTTCTCAATCTCCCACTACCAAACCCTGAAAGAGCTTAAGTAGCAGAATGTAATCCAGAGAACGGAATGCGTTGTCGTAGTTTACAACTTGGCTGTGATATTTGCATCTTTCGGTCCAACACATCTGACTTCAGCAAGCATTTTTTTGAGTACCGGCTTAGCATTCCCTCTTCGATCCCTTCTCCTTAGCCAGTCTACTCTGCTGCAGCCTGTTATCCAGGATCACCGCGTGGAGGTGTAGAAGGGTCTTGGCAGCTCTGTTTCGCAGGCTCTGACACTAGCAGTCAACTATGGGTCGCTGACCACTGCAGCTCATACGCTGCTCAGCATCTTGATCCCTTTCTCCTCTGTTTCAAATGCTCTTCTCCACATGTATTTGCTGTTTTCATCTCTTTTCCCTTGGGATTCCAGAACAGAAGTTTCTACAGTTTGGATTAGCCAGGCCCAACGCTTAGCCTTCCTTAGGTGCTGCTTACAACATGTGTGGCATTCTACGGTGTTACGATTCTTTGTTCCCCTTCGGGCCCCAGGTGCTGCTTACAACATGTGTGGCATTCTACGGTGTTACGGTTCTTTGTTCCCCTTCGGGCCCCAGGTGCTGCTTACAACATGTGTGGCATTCTACGGTGTTACGATTCTTTGTTCCCCTTCGGGCCCCAGGTGCTGCTTACAACATGTGTGGCATTCTACGGTGTTACAATTCTTTGTTCCCCTTCGGGCCCCTGGTGCTGCTTACAACATGTGTGGCATTCTGCGGTGTTACGATTCTTTGTTCCCCTTCGGGTCCCAGGTGCTGCTTACAACATGTGTGGCATTCTACGGTGTTACGATTCTTTGTTCCCCTTCGGGCCCCAGGTGCTGCTTACAACATGTGTGGCATTCTACGGTGTTACGATTCTTTGTTCCCCTTCGGGCCCCTGGTGCTGCTTACAACATGTGTGGCATTCTGCGGTGTTACGATTCTTTGTTCCCCTTCGGGTCCCAGGTGCTGCTTACAACATGTGTGGCATTCTACGGCGTTACGATTCTTTGTTCCCCTTCGGGCCCCAGGTGCTGCTTACAACATGTGTGGTATTCTACGGTGTTACGATTCTTTGTTCCCCTTCGGGCCCCAGTAAATGTCTTTACGATCTGGGCTCAGATAAGTGCAGCCTCATTATGTCATTATCATTGTTGTTCTGATTTTGTTAATTTTCTATTCCTGGTGATGTCCTTTTGCAATTTTCATGTATGTTTCTGATTCATTGTCCCTGAATTTCAGATGTTTTCAAAAATCCTCATTCAAATGTTAACACAATTTTGTAGTCACTTCAAAGGAATATTTCTAGAATTTTGAAGAAAAGTCTTTGTTTCAATAATATTTACAAATATTTAAGTAAAATATCCAAATGATTTATAGGAGGGGCCCTCTGTGTGACAGCTAAGAATATGGCCACTGTCACACTCCACTGAGAGCATATTGAAAGATAGTAACAAAACAGTCTAACCACTCTAGTGTTGAAGACTCCAACTCATGCATTCACACACACCACCATTAACACTGGCTGAAAGCATGCTATGCATAGAGTAACTTTCTGTGTAAAAGAAAGCTCTAGAAACAATACCTTAAATATAATACTAGGTGATACAGGAATACATAAAAGCTCTAGATACAATACCTTGTATATAATACTAGGTGATACAGGAATACATGAAAGCTCTAGATACAATACCTTGTATATAATACTAGGTGATACAGGAATACATGAAAGCTCTAGATACAATACCTTGTATATAATACTAGGTGATACAGGAATACATGAAAGCTCTAGATACAATACCTTGTATATAATACTAGGTGATACAGGAATACATGAAAGCTCTAGATACAATACCTTGTATATAATACTAGGTGATACAGGAATACATGAAAGCTCTAGATACAATACCTTGTATATAATACTAGGTGATACAGGAATACATGAAAGCTCTAGATACAATACCTTGTATATAATACTAGGTGATACAGGAATACATGAAAGCTCTAGATACAATACCTTATATATAATACTAGGTGATACAGGAATACATGAAAGCTGTAGATACAATACCTTATATATTATACTAGGTGATACAGGAATACATGAAAGCTCTAGATACAATACCTTGTATATAATACTAGGTGATACAGGAATACATGAAAGCTCTAGATACAATACCTTGTATATAATACTAGGTGATACAGGAATACATGAAAGCTCTAGATACAATACCTTATATATAATACAAGCTGATACAGGAAAAAATAACATTTACAATTAACAAATTATGAAAATGTCATGCACCTGCATCTAACCTTTTTAGTGTGAGGAATTGTGTTATTTTTGATTAACAGCAACAATCACAAAGACAAGCATTTGTCTTTATTCTTCTTCATGTAGCATGTCCTTTGTAGAACGTCACTCCCATCACAGTCTGTCTGAAAGAAACTCGTTCTCTTGCCAAAACTCCAGCCTCCGCTACAGTCATACCCAGGCATTCCTAGATATCTTTGTGCCATCGTCTACTTGGTCTACCCCTTCCTCTTTTTCCTGGCACCATACCTTCCATCACCGTTCTCTCAAAACCGTTGTCTCTTAATGTGACCAAAGTATTTATCTTTTGTTTTATTTGTGTTTATGAACAGGTTTTGATCTTTACTATGTCCATTAACGGCATACGATACTATCAAGAAGTGCAGAAGGGCTAGAGCAGCTACTTTCTATATTCAGAAAACATATATAATGAATGACTGAAAGGAAAATGAAGTAATCGGCGCCCCGGATTTGAACCATGGACCTCCGTGTGACCACCACTGCTAATTGTTTTGTCTACCCGTGACAACAGCCTTTCAAAGGCCTGTATGGTCTGTGATTGGTGATAGATTGGTTAGAAGTAAAATACTGTCTATAAACATGTGTGAATCAAACATGGCCTATATTCTATAATCACAAGTGTTAAGGGGACCTGGCCAGTTGAAACACTTTTTCTGGCGTGTCGGGCTGGCTAAGTCCCTTAATTCATCTCCCCATTGGGACAAGACACTTTCATCACCTGGAGGTCTGTGGTTTGAATCATGACTGGCTATTGTTTTACTTTCGTTTCTGTTGATTGTTGTAGTGGTTTACCTAGTACATAAAAATACTTGATTGTTGTCACTAACAAACATACAGCACTCACATTTGACTGATTTCAGCCATATGCAATCTTGCCCTCAGATTTGCTGCCATTGATCATTCAATTTGTTATATTCTGTTTGAAGTTGTGAAAGACTTAATGAAGGCAAAAGCAGATCTGACAGTGGAATTGTCTGAGCACCAGGAAAATAACAGTTTACTCAGCGAGAACCTCAAGTCAGCAACAGAAAAGCTCAGCATTTTGCAGCAGCAACTGGAGAGCGAAAGACAACTGTGAGTACTTATTTCAATTGTAAAATCTTTTGAGGAAAATAAAACTTACTTGTCGAGGCAAATTCTGCAACTCCATTCAAACAAGTTAGCTAAAACCATGATCTAAAGACACATAATTCAATTATCTGACACAAAGTGTTCGCAATACAAATATATATTGGTATGAAGTGCTAAATGTAATTAATGTTGGGGGGTGAACGCTGTAATGATTTTTGTTACTCACCACATGTATTGAAATTGTTGCGTTATATCTTCTAAAACATTACCACTTTCATTGTCATTTGTTTTAAAGTCATCATCAGTCCCGTAACCTAGAAGGTCGTTGAGGCACCGTCATTGCAGTTTATCGAACCAGTTCCCGCCATACGTATAGATTTTTTGCCAGGGTATTCATTTAAGCTATAGACCTTCCCATCCGCTCTTTAATGTTGTCCTCCCATCTCTTTTTTTGGTCTCATTTTCCCACGTTTCCCAGGCACAGTACCTTGCAGGATGGCCTTGTTTTGCCGCACTGATCGTGATATATGTACCATGTCAATTTTTGTGTTTTTACTATAATCAATAGGTTTTTTTATATTGACCTAACTCCTTCCTAACAGTTTCAAGAACACTCGTTTGTAACGTGATCCAAATATGAATCGCCAAGAATTCTTTGCAAAGTCAGTCTAACTGAAATTTGTATTGACTATCCCTAAGTAATCCAGCTGTTTGATCATTGACCTGATATAATTCAATTTTTCCGGCACTACAGTCCTATTACCATAACGCAGAATGCAGCAATTGTCAAGATTCATCACATTCATAAATAAAAAACTTGCGGAAATAAATCTACATTAAATGAAAGATGTGCCTTTGTCGGATATTAAGTCATGCTTTAAGTAGGTCTAAATATATCAATATGGGCTCTCTGTGAGTAAAATACTGGTATTTACCTTACGGATTGGTCACTGATGTTTCTGCACTACCGATGCCTACTGAATGGGACTGTAAATAGTTAGTCCATTATCTTCATCATTATCATCTTCTCCTTTTTCACACCAGCTGGAGCATAGGACCACCACTACAGTTGGCCATTGAGAAACCTGCACCAAATTACATTGCGTGTTTTTGCAGTGGTGGTGTCTGTACCAATTTGTTTAACACAGTGAGGTTGCAAACCCCATAAATTTGGCACGTACGAAGGCACAATGGCCCTATGTGTGCCTCCCCAGTAACAAGTTCAGGCATTCAGACCATAATGCATCTCTATTATGCTGTGTATTTTAATGAAAGCTGATTATCTCTAAGAACTGTTATGGCATTTTTTTGTTTTTTTTGTTTTTTGGTCTATCTTTTCTTGTGCTAAATACGTTGACTTTGAAACTTTGTCACATTCTTCAATGTCAACCTATCAGAAATACTCGTCTACAGACAAGTGCACATGCACAAATTGGCACCATCTTGTAGGTTACTTCAAAACCTGAAATTTAGCAAACTAGATGACGAAAAATAACACATGTGTTAGAGGTTGATTTCGGTTGGATTAGGTAGAAATTTACATTTTGTGAGCAGTTCATGCCAGGTGAATCATGCTGTAAGGGTTTTAACAAGGTGCAAAAAACTAGCTTGTAAAAAGAAGATAGTAAATGTTTTCAAGTCTTAGAGAAAATGTAAGAAGCTACCGCAAGATGAGGTAGAAAAGATAGGACTATCTGGTAGCTGAGAGGTAAGGCACTCGCCTCTCAAAATGATGAACAGAAATGGTGGGTTATTAAATCCTGCAAGTTCCATGTGACCCCTGGTGTCATAGTCTTTGCATACTGAGTTACCCCAGTTGTCTTGACTGGTTTTCTTGACATTCCACAGCAGCTTGAGACGAGAGAATCATACTTGAGTTACCCCAGTTGTCTTGACTGGTTTTCTTGACATTCCACAGTAGCTTGAGACGAGAGAATCATACTTGAGTTACCCCAGTTGTCTTGACTGGTTTTCTTGACATTCCACAGTAGCTTGAGACGAGAGAATCATACTTGAGTTACCCCCAGTTGTCTTGACTGGTTTTCTTGACATTCCACAGTAGCTTGAGACGAGAGAATCATACTTGAGTTACCCCCAGTTGTCTTGACTGGTTTTCTTGACATTCCACAGTAGCTTGAGACGAGAGAATCATACTTGAGTTACCCCCAGTTGTCTTGACTGGTCTTCTTGACATTCCACAGTAGCTTGAGACGAGAGAATGATGTTGATGACCAGTGCAGTTTCTTCCTCACTATAATTCAAATACATTAGATATTGCATCATCAAGACAAACACCATCTGATGCTGTCACGGTCGTCGCTTACGATGGGCATCTAACTTTGCTCAGTTCAGAGAATTAAATGTAACTAAATTTGGAATACGTTTTTTCAAACAAATTGGACGAATGAAATGACTGCAGACACATGTTTTTCCAGCTTCATCTGTAGAAAGACGTATTTGTTGTCAGAGAGCAAATAATAACAACACTAACCTGCCAGGCATGTAGAAAGTATTGACTACGGAGGTAGTATGACATACGAAGAGTCAAAACGGCTTATTAGAGCTAGATACATGACCAAATGGGAAACCGAACATACTGTCTACACCAAAAACGATGCCTATTACCAATTGAACAGAAAAGAGCAGGCCGTGGTCTTCAGACTTCGCACTGGCCACAATAGATTCAGGTACCACCTATTCAACAAATTGAAGATAGATGGCACCGACGAATGCCCGTGTGGTACCGACAAAATGACCGCTGAGCATTTGCTGCAAAACTGCCCGACATACGAGGATCAGAGAGAGCAGATGTGGCCATCACCAGTGGCAACACTAGACAAGCTCTATGGCAGTGTCGACAGCCTCAGGATGACGGCTGCTTTTTTCGAAAAAATAATGGTTACTGTCTGACTGCGTACGAAGAAGAAGAAGAAGACTACGGAGGATTGAGCTGGCCAGACACAATACACTGGCCAAGACCACAATTTCTCATCCATGTAGCGTTTCCTAGAAACAGGCTGTTTTCAGGGCAGCCTGGCTGACGTGTATATGAGGAAATCTACTACAATCCACCACTTAACGTTTTCAGAGCGCACAAAAGGGCAAACTTGCTCATTGGGGGCATTAAACAACAACCTATTTGCATTCAATTTATTCTTGAATGCATTGACCCTGCCTCCACTATTTCCTGTGACAATGCATTCCAAGCATTCATCACTCACTAACTGAAATGTATTTCTTGATATTTAATCTGGACCTTTCTTTAATTAATTTCTGGCTGTACCCTCTTGTTCCCTCTACCCACTTCTGTCTAGCTCACGTATGGCTCCTAGAGTCTGCCTGTGTACGGCAGCGCCACCCCCGGGCAACGGCTTTGGCTGGCCGGCTAAACTACGTGGGTGAAATGACAAGAAGGGGAGTCCACCCCTGACAAGTACACACAGCTGCTGGTGGAAGAGGCGGAAGATCGACCTGTGCGACAACGACTCTGAAAGCGGGAGCTGGAAACGCCTGGTATCGGGCTAAGGGCGCACCAGAGACCATAGTTGGTAAGCGGCCAGAACAATGTCCAAAAAGCAATGGCAAACTACTGGATGTAAAATGCCAAGAAACCTATGACAGTCGAGAGAAACGAAACTCAAAGATCTGATGGTGAGGCCCTCAGACCAGGCAGATCATCGACACCAACTGGAGAAGAGGCCGATTTCAGAGACAGTACAAGTAATAGAGATGACGGCCTAAAGCCTGACTACATTACAGTGGACAACTCTGAAATGGGACTAAAAACAAAACTAAGAATAGGCACCTGGAATGTCAGGAGCCTATACCAGGGCAAGTTATTCATCATCGGAAGAGAAATGAAGAGAACCAAGATAGAGATTCTTGGAGTCTCTGAGCATAGATGGGCCGGACAAGGGCACTGTACCAGCTCCTCAGGAGAAACATTTATATACTCTGGGACGGACAAGGGTGGAAAAAGCGGGGTCGGCTTTATTCTGTCAAAGAAGACAGCACCTTCACTACTGGGTTACAATCCAGTCAACGACCGCATAATTGTAATCAGACTAAAGAAAAAGACTAGAAATTTAACAATAATTCAAGTGTATGCACCAACATCAGCAGCAGACGATTGTGAAATGGATGATTTCTATAACACCTTGCAAGAAGCGATGGAAAAAGTTGAAAAAAGAGACATCTTGGTCATCATTGGAGATTTCAATGCGAAAGTCGGAGAGGAAAGAGCCGAAGAGGAGAGAAGTGTTCGAGGACCTTTTGGTTTGGGACACAGAAATGAGCGAGGAGAAAGACTGGTTGAATTCTGCACGGAAAACAACCTCTCCATTGCCAACACCTTCTTCAAACAACATCCACGAAGACTGTACACGTGGACCTCCCCGGATGGCAACAGCAGAAACCAAATAGACTACATCCTAGTGCAACAAAGATGAAGATCAAATGTGCTGGCGACAAAAACACTGCCAGGAGCAGACTGCGATACGGACCACGAATTACTGTTTGCAGTTTTCCAAACAAGACTACGCAGGATCTACAAAGGTTGCCAGCCAATACGCTTCGATGTATCAGCAATACCTACTGAATACAACATCAAAGTAGAAAACAAATTTGAGGCGTTGCTTGCTATACAGGAAGAGATGACATCTGAGGAGTTGACATCGTACGCAAGGGAGATTTTGATCTCGACAGCAAAAGAAATGATTCCAAAGATATTGCACAAGACACAGAGCTATATAACAGACGAAACACAGAAACTCATTGCAGAAAGGCAACAATTAAAACAAATGGGAAGTAAGGGGACACACACAGCATATAAAAACTGCGCAAGAAAAGTTAGAAGAGAAATAAGAAAAGATAAAAGAAGATACATAGTAGAAACATGTAAGGATATAGAAAACCTACAACAACAAGGCAAAGAAAGAGATGCATTCAAAGCAATAAGAACACTGACAAGGGAATTCCGTCCGGTTCCACATGTCATAAATGACGAAGAGGATAACACACTAACAGAAACCAAAGACATACTGAATAGATGAAGAGAGTACTGCAGAACCATGTATGGAGACAGCACAAAGCGCTCAGTTACAATCCTACCAAAGGATGAGAAAGAACCTGAACCAACATTGGAAGAAGTACGCTCTGCAATTAAAAGCCTGAAAAAGGGAAAGTCCCCAGGATGTGATGATATCCCAGCAGAGCTAATACAAGCAGGAGGAGAGGCATGTGCTCGAGTCTACCACAAGCTGTGTAAACAGATATGGCACAGTGCAGAGTGGCCAGAAGCATGGAAGAAATCAATTTATATTCCCCTCCCCAAAAAAGGCAACCTGAAGCTGTGCACGAACTACCGAACTATCGCACTGATCAGCCATGCTAGCAAGATACTCCTGCGAATCCTATTAAGAAGGATAGAGAAAAGGTTTGAATCTGAAATTCATGTAGTCCAGGCAGGTTTTAGGAAAGACAGAGGGACCCGGGACCACATATTCAATTTAAGGAATATCTATGAAAAATGTAGAGAGTTTAATGTAGACCTGTACACATGTTTCATTGATTACACTAAGGCCTTCGACACGGTAAAACATCAAAATCTGTGGAGAATCATGAAGGAAATGGGGTTTCCTTTGCATATAGTCCATCTCATTGAAACATACCAAGATCAACAAGCCGCTGTCCGAGTATCTGGGCAAACATCAGATTGGTTTGCAGTACAAAAGGGAGTCCGACAGGGATGTATACTCTCACCTTATCTGTACAACATATATGCGGAATGTATAATGAGAAATGTGCGAGAAGATGAGAACATTGAAAGTTTCGACCCATTTACGATTGGGGGGTACGAGATTCCAGAGTTACGATATGCAGATGACACAGTGATACTATCAAGAAGTGCGGAAGGGCTAGAGCAGCTACTTTCAGCCGTTAATGGACATAGTAAAGATCAAAATCTGTTCATAAACATAAACAAAACAGAGATAATGACCACCGATAAAACACAATGTCAGCATACATTTACAGTGGGTGGTGAGGAAATAGATCAGGTTACACATTTTGAATATCTGGGCTCCAGAATCGACAAAAATGGTGACTGCTCGAAAGAAATCAGAAGAAGACTAGCTATGGCAATGCAGAGACTGAACAGCCTGAAGAAATTATGGCAGGGCACAAACAAAACGATAAAAGTAAAAGTCTTGAGAGCCTGTGTTTTTCCTGTGGCAGCTTATGGCTGTGAAGCATGGACGATTACCAAAACGTCTAGACAAAGAATCAAATCCTTCGAGTCAAAATGTTACAGAAAGATCCTCAGAATACCCTGGACAGAGAAAAGAACAAATGTAGACATTCGGCAAGAGTTGAGCATAGAGGAGAACTGGTTTATCAATTCCATTTTGGCTAGAAAATGCAAATACTTTGGTCACATCAAGAGACACAACGGTCTTGAGAGGACGGTGATGGAAGGTATGGTGCCAGGCAAAAGAGGAAGGGGTAGACCAAGAAGACGATGGCACCAAGATATCCAGGAATGCTTGAGTATGACAGTGGCGGAAGCTGGAGTTTTGGCAAGGGAACGAGTTTCTTTCAGACAGACTGTGATGGGAGCGACGTTCTACAAAGGACATGCTACATGATGACCCTCTTGTTCTTGTAGGTGGTTGTATTTTGAAAAACATGTTATAATTTATGTTACAGTTGACTTTTATTTATTGCCCAATATTATGTGAACTCATTACTTGTTTTTGTTTCAGTGCTACTGCTAGTGATGACAACTATGGGAAGATGATTGCTGAATATCAGTCTTCCAAATCTAAGTATGTTTTTATGTTTTTGTAAGGGTTTTTATGACCTCTATTTGAATTTTAATATATTTTTTAATGGATTTGAGGGCCGAAGATGCAGCAGTGAATGAGCTAATAGCAGCCATCAACTCTTAGCTGGTTACTTGCGCCAGGGTCAGCGGCCTAGAGCTGACCAAGACCCTATTATGTCTCGAAGCGGTAACCCTGAAAACATGATGCACTAATGTAGTCTGGCTAGGGGAAAAGGGATTGAAGTGGGAAGGTACTCTCTACCCAAAATAGCCAACTGGAATAGATTGTGTTGGTCTGAAAAGCATAGATATTGCAGTCTTGCTGTAAACTACAACACAGTATCCTTTTCAGGGCAAGCTCTAAAGAACAAAAAGAAGAATGCCAGAAAGAAAAAAATAGAAAATGTTTTTGTGTATGTCTTTTATTTTTCTGCACTTTATCTTTCTTGTTTTTGTGTATGTCTCCTATTTTTCTGCACTTTATCTTTCTTGTTTTTGTGTATGGTTTCATTTCAGGATATCAAGCCATTGTGATGGTCTCTGTTTGGTTTGGTTTTGTAAATAATGTTCATACCTTCCAGTCTACTCATTTCTGCAGTATATACCTCTTGCTAATATTGGTATCAGATCAGGTCATCCCATAACTGATGAGGTCGTTGGGGCACCCATTGAAAACCCCACGTAACCTCTTTCTGTCAGCGGCCTGTGGCTCCTCTGATCTGATATTGGTCTGTTCCTTTATGTTGTCCTTCTACCTCTTTTTGGGACGACCTCTTCGTTTGCCTTGCACCCTGCCATCCAGGATCATATTTTGATCTCAATATGTGGCCTTATCAAGTGAGTTTCCATCTTTTGACTGTTGCCAAGATGTCTTTAAACGGCCCTATTGGTGCTGTAATTCTTTGTTGTATTTCCTCATTTGTAACTTGGTCTTTGTATGCCATGTTTAGAAGTCTTCGGAAACATCTCATCACCAAGCCCTGTATCCTCCGCTGCAGGTCAGCTGTAATTGTCCATATCTCACAGACATAGAGGAATATTGACAGGACCAATTGATGCATTAGTATAGAGTATGCTTTTCATAATAACTAAATTGAGATGATACAAATTCCTTATCTTGTCACTTTATTTTAAATTTATAGTGCTTACCAATATTTTTCAATTTCTTTTCTGTTTTCAGTGTGTTTGTCATTAGTCTTGTTTTCATTCATTTTTGTAATATTTAAACTTGTAGCACAACTTATATCTCATGTTTTGTTTTGTGCCATTATTTGGTATTTTACATTCATGACACTGACAAAGTGTCATTTTCCAGTAATTTTTTTAAGGGCAAACTTAATTAGATAACATGTATTTAAAATGTAGGGATCAAGATGCTGGGCAGTGCATGAACTGTAGCATTTCGCCACTCAAAGCTGGTTGTTAGAGTCAGCGCCAGCGAACCAGAGCTCCCTTCACCACCTCCACGCGGTGATCCTGGATGTTGGCTGCTTGAGTCAGGGTCTTGCGAACCAGAGCTCCCTTCTCCACCTCCACGCGGTGATGCTGGCTGCTTGAGTCAGGGCCTGCGAACCAGAGCTCCCTTCTCCACCTCCACACGGTGATCCTGGATGCTGGCTGTTAGTCAGGGCTAGCGAACCAGAGCTCCCTTCTCCACCTCCACGCGGTGATCCTGGATGCTGGCTGTTAGTCAGGGCTAGCGAACCAGAGCTCCCTTCTCCACCTCCACGCGGTGATCCTGGATGCTGGCTGTTAGTCAGGGCTAGCGAACCAGAGCTCCCTTCTCCACCTTCACGCGGTGATCCTGGATGCTGGCTGTTAGTCAGGGCTAGCGAACCAGAGCTCCCTTCTCCACCTCCACGCGGTGATCCTGGATGCTGGCTGTTAGTCAGGGCTAGCGAACCAGAGCTCCCTTCTCCACCTTCACGCGGTGATCCTGGATGCTGGCTGCAACAGGGCAGACTGGCTAAGGAGAAGGGATGGAAGAGGGAAGGCTAACCTGGTACCCAAAAATGTCAGATGTGTCTGACCGAAAGGTGCAAATATCGTAGTCAAGCTGTAAACTAGCGACACAACTTATTCCGTTCTCCAGACTGCTACTTGCAAAGCCCTGTTCAGGGCTTGGTAACAGGAGATTGAGAACGAACGCAGAAGAAGAAGGAGGGCATGGTTCTGGGAATTTTAGAATGAAGAAGAAAGGTTAAAAAATTGTCAAATGTACAGAAGCTGAAAAACTCAGAATTAAGAGACCAATATATTATGTCTGGGAACTGGATGTCACAGATTGTGTTACATGGAGGGGCAGGATTAAGCATGGAATGCAGACAAAGGAGATGCTGATAGGCTAATGACTCAGCATTTGAATAGACACGTCACACCATGCGATGCCACAAACGATCCTGACTTTCCTTGCACACACTGTGGAAGACGCTTCTCTGCTCAGATTATTCTTATGAGTCACATTAGTTACTGTCATGGACTATAGTTACATCCCCTTTTTTTCAAAGTAAAATTACTACCGTCTGACAAGACGGAAAGAGCTAGTGATATTATGTCTTGTGCACTTATTTTGTAATCCTAATCTTGTTGACTCTCTAAAAAATTGCTATTGTTCTTGTACCCACACAAGGTTGGAGCTTACAGTTGAGAATCTCCGAAGCACACTGGACAGCTGGGATCTGGAACGTGATGTGCAAGAACATGAATTGAATACTTATTTGGAGGAGATTGATATTCAGCGTCTCAAAATATCGGAGATGAGTAAAGAGCTGCAAGTTCTTCGTCAGATCAAAGCTACCACACAGTCTGAGAAGAATTACATTAAGGTGTGTTTCTTACTGAGGAGGAATTTCTTTTCTTTTTTTTTTTTATGGTGTGCGTTACACTGTGGTTTTTATGTTGCGCCTGTCGGCTAAGTGCATCCAACTTCAGCATGCATTTCATGTAAGGTGTAAGGGTCTGTTTCCTCCTGCATTTTCTAAGGGTTTGCTTCCCCGGGGTAACGGCCGGTGGGGATCGAACCCAGCACCTTCAAGTTGTGAGCCGTGTCACTTAACCACTAGCCCACGCCCTCTATTGAGGAGGAATGATTCACTAATGTCTTTAAAAGTGGCTAAAGCGGGTTGTGAATGCGATTTAGAACATTACCATACATACAATGTGTTACATGAACTGTATTTCATGAGCACATTAAAGGATTTTGATGTACTATGAAATGATAGATCACATTATACATTGTGCATGTGCTGATGATAATATGTGTGTGTGTGTGTATTGATTAGTTTGATGGATCGATAGAAATAAGTATAATAAGATAGAATAAGACAGGATACAATATATCAGAAAAGAAAAGATTAGAATAAAAATAGAAAGTATCAGAATAGATTAGATTATATATGATTAGATACCATTTTAGTCAGCGAGTGGTGAAAGCTTGGAATGCATTGCCACAGGAAATAGTGGAGGCATGGTCAATTCAAGAATAAATTGTATTCACATAGCTATTTTTAGATCAAGTAAAGTAAAAGAAATTAGTTGTATACAGGCTGCAGAGTCTTCTAAACTGTATAAAGACATTAAGTTAAGTAGACATGATAAGTTGATAGATAGATAGATACATTAGATATACAGACATGTAAACAGAGAATGAATATGATATTGAGCATCATAAAGATGCAAAAATGTTAACTTCAGATGTATATTCATTTAAAACCCTGCAGCATTTGTATTCCCTCATTACTTGCAGGAGCTGAGGAACACTAACCAGTTTCTGGAGGCTGAGAAACAGCTCTACCTGGAGGCTGTCACAGACTACAGAACCAGGCTAGAAGCTGAGATTGAGCTGTCTGCCAGCAACAATGCACTCTTGGACGCACTCAGATCTAATAACACTGAACAACAGCAGTCAAATGACCAGCTTTTGTAGGTTTCAGCTAATCTTTTCTTGTAGTATTTCATTGTAAACAGACTACTAGTGTCTGCCACAAGTACTTTTACTCTCATGATCATAACATTTTGCAGTATTGTTTTGTAGGTTTCTTTCAACTAATTCTCAACACATCACCTGTATTTTTCAGACTCGTACGGTAGAATTTGGTAGTACGCAAAACATGTTAGTTCGTTTGGATGGAAATCGGTATCAAAACACTAGGATCAGCTATTATTAAATACCAACAAACTCTGATTACTTTGAGGGCCTAAATTAGAACAGGATATTCTGTGTATGTGCAGCTTTCGTTTAATGTATAATTCTAAATATTTTGACGTCTGATGAAAATGTTGTTCTATGAAATTTGGATGCCAAGACCCCAGAAATTTATTTGATCAGACCAATGATCACGCATCTGGATTAAGCGTGAATATTTAACATACGACTGATTCAGACTTTGACTGGGACACAGAAGAAAGGGACTTTTGTAATGTTATAAAGGGATTTGACACAGAAATGCGGGCGCAAACATTTTTTATTGTGCCTTATTTTTTCCCTCCACATTTTCATGGATCTTGATGGTAACATGCTTCTTTGCAACACGGTTTCCACTGTCAATAGAGTCAAAAGGTGAAGTGGGCTGTTTTGTAATTAAGAATCACGAAACAACATGGGATGAAAATTTATGTCTGAACACAAATTGTGCTGGACCTCAAAGACAAAACGATAATCAACGTCGTCATTGTTTATGTAGAGAATAAGGGTGATAGAGGAGATGAATTGTTTGAGGTGATGAAAAGATAAGATGATTTTCATGATGAATTTATTCTTTTTGGAGATTTCAATGTCTGCGTGCAAAATGATCATTCTAGATAGGATGGAGTGATTGGGAGATATGATGAAGATGTTCTGAATGACAATGGAAGGCGACTCCTAAAATACATAAGCGAGCAAAACAGTCATTACAAATACAATGTTTGCACACACAGGCATGCACAAAAATACTCAGATGTGAGTTAACAATGAAGAGAAACCCATCATTGATTGTGCAATCACGAGGAAGGCTTAATTTAGCCCGTTCTAGTCCTGAATAATTTTGCAGATTTGTGCTTTTCAGTCCAGGCTAAGTGCCAGAATTCTGAACATCAAAGTTTTATTCAAAATAAAATCCGTTAACATTTAAAAAGTTTAGCAAAGATTATGATCTAAACATCGTAGACACATAATTAAACTGTCCATAACATGAAGTATTCATAATCTTCTTCCTCGTTTGTTCTCAATCCCTAAAAAGGGCTTTGTAAGTAGCAGGATGTTGTCCGGAGAACATTGTTTACAACTCCATGGGAGATAATGGATAGATGGGAAGACTATTTCTCAGAGCTCTTCAGTGTGTAGAGTGACCAAGTTCCATGTATGACAGGCTTCTAATGCAGAGGAGGAAATCAATAATGCTAAAATGGGGACGGCGTGGGCTAGTGGTTAAGTAACATGGCTCGCAACCCAAAGGTGCTGGGTTCGATTCCCATCACACCACTGGCCGTTTCCCCGGGGAAGCAAACCCTTAGAAAATGCAGGAGGAAGCAAATCCTTACATAAAATGCATGCCGAAGTCGGATGCACTGGGCCGAAAGGCACAAAATAAAAACTAGTGCAGCTCACACTGTCCTAGAAGAAAGAGAAATAAGGCGAACACAAAAAAAAATATAAAATTATGAAGCAGGTGACGGCAACATTGGAAAAAACTAAGGTTGGCAAAGCAGCTGATCATGATAGCATAACACCAGAAATGAAAAAGTACATTGGAATTGCAAGTAAACTGTGATTCCTGAAAGTTCTCAGGGCAGCCTGACACTATAGGACTATACCAAAGGATTAGGAAGTAGCCATGATTATCATCATCATCATGTAGCATGTCCTTTATAGAACGTCGCTCCCATCACAGTCTGTCTGAAAGAAACTTTTTCTGTTGCCAAAACTCCAGCATCCACCAGTGGTACCCAGGCATTCCTGGATATCTTGGTGCCATCATCTCCTCGGTCTACCCCTGCCTCTTTTGCCTGGCACCATACCTTCCATCACTATTCTCTCAGGACCGTTTCTATCGATTATCATAGGTTTCTTGGCATTCTACGTCCAGTAGTTTATCATTGCTTTCTGAACGTTGTTCCGGCCGCTTACCAACTATGGTCTCTGGTGTGCCCTTAGCCCGATACCAGTCGTTTCCAGCTCCCGCCTTCAGAGTCATTGTTGACCAGGTCGGTCTTCCGCCTCATCCACCAGCAGCTGTGTGTACTAGTCAGGGGTAGGCTCCCCTTCTTGTTGTTTCACTCACGTAGTTTAGCCGACCAGCCAAAGCTGTTGCCCAGGTGGTGGTGCTGCTGTGCACAGGCAGACTCTAGGAGCCATACGTGAGCTAGGATCCTGGCCATCAAATATGTGGCTGGGGACGGCGTGGCCTAGTGGTTAGGTGGCACGGCTCACAAACCGAAGGTGCTAGGTTCGATCCCCATCACAGCACCGGCCGTTACCCCGGGGAAGCAAACCCTTAGAAAATGCAGGAGGAAGCAGACCCTTACATAGAATGCGTCCTGAAGTCGGATGCATTGGGCCGGCAGGCTCAAAATAAAAACCACAGTGCAACGCACACCGCCTTGGGGATTAGAGAAAATAAAGCGAACGGCCAAAAAAAACATGTGGCTGTCTCTCACCGTGATGTACTATCCCTTACCCACTTCTGTCATAAAGGGTGAAGATGACCAACAGTGCAAAATCCCAGAGAGACGTATCCTTCCTCGGTGTCCCGGCAAAGTCGACTAAATTGTCTGACTGAACCACAAACTTGTGGTTTCATTGGTTGTTTGACTGAACCACAGATAAACTTGTGGTTTCATTGGTTGTTTGACTGAACCACAGATAAACTTGTGGTTTCAGGGCAAACTGAAGTACTCAGGACCCTATCTTTACACCCAACCAACTGAGGGAAAAAACCTCTTGGGTATAATGATGAATTGTACCTCTGTTTGGGATCTAGATGCTGAGCAGAGCATGAGCTGCTAGCGTCAGGGCCAGCGAACCAAAGCTGCCAAGACCCTTCTACACCTCCACACGGTGATCCTGGATAACAGGGCAGACTGGCTAAGGAGAAAGGATCGAAGAGGGAATGCTAACCCGGTACTCATAAAATGCTTGCTGAAGTCGGATGTGTTGGACCGAAAGGTGCAAATATCGCAGTCAAGCTGTAAACTGCGACACAACGCATTCCGTTCTCTGGACTACATTCTGCTACTTAAGCCCTTTCAGGGTTTGGTAGCGGGAGATTGAGAACGAACGAAGAAGTACCTCTGTTTCTTAGACTTGGAAAAACATTCAATGTTTCCTGAAGCTGGCTCAAGGAATACCTAGAAAGGAAGAACATGCCAGCAATGCATTGATCTGCGTCAAACTGATGATAATATAAGAGGCCGAGGATTAGACTGGAAACAGGCCAAGAGGTAGACAGCTGATATAATAGTTCTTTGACATCTACACTCCAGACGGGGAAATTCAGACGCTAGTCTGGTCAGGCACAACATACTGACCAGGACGTCTCATCGGGGTCAGGCACAACATACTGACCATGACGTCGCATCAGGGTCAGGCACAACATACTGACCAGGACGTCGCATCAGGGTCAGGCACAACATACTGACCAGGACGTCTCATCGGGGTCAGGCACAACATACTGACCAGGACGTCGCATCAGGGTCAGGCACAACATACTGACCAGGACGTCGGGTCAGGCACAACATACTGACCAGGACGTCGCATCAGGGTCAGGCACAATATACTGACAAAGACCACTATCACTCTTCCCGTGGAAACAGGCTGCTTTTTAAGGCAGTCTAGCTGACAAGATGTGGATGAAACCAAGCATAGCACAACCGCCTGTAAGACTACGTTCCACCTTCATCAGGATGTGAGGAAAGCTAGTTAACACACTTTTCATGGCGCACAGAAGAGTATACATACTTATTGTGGGCATTAACATCACTACCCCAGGATAGAAGAGGAGCAATTAAATAAAGTTTGTAAAGATGGATTTAAGCAAATGTTAATCATGTTGTTGGACTATTTATCTCTCAGGTCAGATATCCAGATTATGGAAGAAGCTCTTTCTCTGAAAACCATGGATTTGGACATGAGCTGGACAGCTATGGAAAACCTGCAGGAGAAGATGGAGTCTGTTCTTACTTCACTGCAACAAAAGTTTAACATTGAGGTCATCTTTGTGTTTCTTATCATGTCTTATAGGTTTTCTTGTACGTTACAAAAAGAAATGGCAGTAATATTTACTAAATAAATATGAAAAACATCTAACTTTCATTCAAACTGTACAACATGAAAGAAACAATAACAGATAACAATTTACCTTTATGGTGTGTACATTGCCACTACGCAACTGACATCGCTGAGCCGGTTTGCTACTTACGTTATTGTTATATTACGTACTTGCATAGCGACAGTCTTTCTAATCAAATGTAAAAACAAACGGCTACGTAGAAATAGTCAGAACAATACTGCTTTTTTGATTGTAGAGAGTTCCGACTTCTGTCATGTACGGTTAGATACCAACAATGGGGATTTTGGAATTAGTTTTAGGTGTTTGGAAATGATTTATGTTTTCGCTTGGATTTGAAGATTCATCCATTGTTGAGAATGGGGGAGTCAAGTATCTGCAACAGATTTCTCTGAGGTAGATCTAATTACCTTTAATAGTCAAAAGTGGTAGATACCGCCATTACGGTAAACATTGGTAATTCATTGTCTGGGTTTTTTCCCTTTTTTTATTCAACCAAGAGACGCTGATTGCAGAGGTCTAAATATTTGTGCTGTTTATCAACCCCATCATCATTTAAAAAATTCTCAGAAACTAACACACGCACAACAAAAACAATAACACCAACAGATTCTTTACTCAGCAGTTTCTCTACTCACAAACAAATCATATCAATAGACCATCAAATAAAAATGTCACAACCAAATTTAAACGATGTGACGTCCTCCTGAAAAATACTACATAGGTAGGGGAAATTGGGTAAATTTGTTATGTAGGCTGGTAAAGGTTAAAGGTTCACTCTTTCTTGCAACCCTCCTCCACATTACCATTGCACTCTTTCACAGCCCATTTTCTCTCCTTCCTCAACTAGCCCATCTCTGCCCCCTCAACCTGCCGATCCCACTCCTTTGACTACGCAGACAGAAACACGTTTGGTTTTGTATAAAAATGGCCTTGTTTTATCGATTACAAAAATTGAACTTTATCGTGGTCTGAACTTGTAAATTTGCTGGCACTTACGGCTAGAAAATAAACGAACTGCAGCTGTTTCTTGTTCTCCTATATTTATTTATCATGTGCTGAGGTTATCCAAAAATGACACCATGATATGCTTTGATCAGATTTTAATCAGAAAATTAGGGCAACAAAAATATTAGGGCTTGTTAGGATTTCTTCTTCTTTGGTGATCAACCTGAAGAGCGGTGTAACTTTGTGTCGTAGTTTACATCAAAGCTACGGTTAATCTGTCTCTTTCAGCAGAACATTCTATTTCAGCGGACATTTTTTAGGTAACAGGTTTTCCTTCAATTCCTATTCTCTACTACACTAGTGCTGTCTTTTTCCATTTCCGTCGCTTGCAGGCGATATAGGGTCTTGGTCCGTTATGGGTCACTGGTCCCTGATGCAAGCAGCCAGCTATGAGTCACTTGCTCTGTCAGCTTAGATCATTCACTGCTGCATCTTCAGTCCCTTCTAGGATTTTAGCCATGGAGCTGTTGCACCCTAAGCAAAAATCATATACATGCAACGTGATTCAATCAGCCAATGAAATCACTCCAGTAAACGTAGGAAATACAATTGCACAATTGAGAATGTGTATGCTATAAATGAAAGGCTGATTTTACCGTATCCGTATTATGTTACATGCTAGTCCAATATGTGTCACAGTTTTGGCATTTAGTTTAGTAGAATTGGCTCTGCTGAAACGGATGTGTCGGACTGAAAGGTGCAAATATTTCAGCCAAAACAGTAAACTAGCGACACAACGCAAATCCTTTCTCCGGACTACATCCTGCTACTTGCAAAGCCCTGTTCAGGGATTAGTATCGGGGAGATTGAGAACGAATGAAGAAGTAGAAGAATTGGCAGCACTTGTTGGAGAGTCCTAATTGGTTGAGAAGCACTGATCTTAATTATCACAAAGTTACTCTGCAGTATGGAGTTTACAAATGAAAAATTACTGTACCAGCCAAATGAAAAAATTGAAGAATAAGCTTGTATGATTAGGGGACTATAAATAGTCATATTTATAAATACTTTGTTGTTGAAGGCCCACAATGAGTAGAATTACTCTTTTGTGGGCCCTGAAAAGGATGTTAAGTGATGGGTTATTGTAACTTTCCTTACATCCTGAGCGTGCTGATGAAAGTGGACCGGGGTCCTCCAAGCGGTTGTGCTATGCTTGGCTCCATCTGCGTGTTGCTCACTACTATAGGGATCATGTCGATCCTCACCTTGTTAGTCAGGCTGCCATGAAAACAACCCGTTTCCAGGAAGGGCTATGAGGAAGCCAAGGTGAGGGTCTTGACTAACATGTCTGTCTGATCAGTATATTTTGGGATTAAATCAATGAGAGAGCTTCCAACACAAATACAAGATGACTATCATAATATAAGTAGGCAAGAGCAAATTTGTCATACTGCGCCTCAGAACGGGACACAACCGACTCCGCAACCACATGTATAACAAATTTAGGATTGGCAGCTCAAGTATGTGTACATGTGGACAGACACCCCAGACTGCGGAGCATATACTTTAGGGCTGTCGAGAGTATGAGATACTGAGGCAGACATACTAGTCAAGAGAAAAGACACTGGAAGGGAAACTATATGAACCTATGTCTGAACTGCAGAAGACAGTGAGGTTCATACAAGAGACAATGTTGCAGATGTAGACACACTTCAAGCGAACGAAAGAAGTATATTTTGCCTGACCAGACGTTCGTCTTCCTTCCCTATAAATACTTTAAACTTCATTTGATTTTATCTGCCAGTGTTTGTCATTTATTTTTCTTAACTTAACTTTAACTTGATGCCTTTATACTGGTTTAGAAGACTCGAGTCTGTATACCACCAGTTTCTTTTACTTCACTTGATCTAAAAACTATGCCCATTAAATCTATTCTTGAGTGCATTGACTCTACCTCCACTATTTCCCGGGGGCAATGCATTCCAAGCATTTATCACCCTTGGACTAAAAAAATATTCTCTCCTATCTAATCTGGACCTTTCTTTTCTATCTAATCTGGACCCTAAAAGGGCTTAAGTAGCAGAATGTAGTCCAGAGAACGGAATGCATTGTGTCGTAGTTTACAGATTGACTGCAATATTTGCACCTTTTGGTCCAACACATCCGACTTCAGCAAGCATTTTTTGAGCACCAGGCTAGCATTCCCTCTTGGATCCCTTCTCCTTAGCCAGTCTGCCCTTCTGCAGCCTGTTATCCAGGATCACCGCGTGGAGGTGTAGAAGGGTCTTAGCAGCTCTGGTTCGCTGGCCCTGACGCTAGCAGTCAGCTATGGGTCGCTGACCCCTGCAGCTTATGCACTGCTCAGCATCTTGATCCTTTTTCTTTAATTAATTTATAGCTGTGCCCTTGTTTTTGTTTTTTTTAGGGGGGGGGGAGGGGGGAGAGGCTGCACTTAAAAAAAACGTGTTATAGCCTAATTTATCCTGTCCCTTGATTATCTTATAAACCTGTTAAATGACCTTGAATCACTACTTTTGTTGCCAGATAAGATTGAAAATGTTCTATATGTGGACTCAAGCCAATAATGAATGCAAAATAAATATGGATAAATTACACTGGTCCTGTTTTCTTGTGCTAGCATGTCACTCTATAACTCTTGTTTTCCAACAGGTTAAACAAGGCAAATCTTCCAAGGAAAAGTTTGTTGTACCAAGGACACCATCAACTAGTTTTCATAAAGGATCCTCCTTAGTAGTTCAGGTTCTTTCAGCAGCGAAAGGGCGTCCAGCACCACAGCCTCGTTCTCCAAACACTATACACTCCTTTGAAAGAGTTTCAGAATTGCACAGTTCTTCCTCGAATCTGGATTTTGGGAGTTGCTCTGGAGCTGAAAAAACAAAACTAAGACAGAGTAACTTACAGTGTGGTATCGAAACGGAGGGTCTTCTGACTCCCCACAGTCAAAGCTCCAACGCCTCATCTCAGGTGACTGGGACAACAACATTTTCCAAAAGGTCGTTTAGCATTTTAAAAACATTTCAAGGCAGTGAAACAAACCCAGAAATATTGCTGGAGTGCAAGGCTGGTAAGTCTTCTGCCAGGAAGGATATCAGCAAATTATATCCAGAACAGGAATTGAACACATACACTCCAGGATATGCGAAAATCTGTAGCATCCCATCCACGATGGATAGAACTCTGGAAGGCATGACCAGATCTAGGAGTGACATGAGGTCTGCGGGAATGATGAACTCTTCTCTGGATGAAAACTCGTGTCCTGATTCTGAATCTATGTTGGCCACGGTAAGTTAACTGCTTGACATTGTCCATTTTACTATTCATCATTTGTCCCTTCTCACTCTAGGAGCACAGGCTCACCAGTAATGGACCTCCGTACAGGAAGCCTGCATCAAAGCATTTTCTGTAATCTTGGACGAAACTGCTTGGCCACCATAATTGACATGTCTATCATCTTTCCATTTCTGATTGATGGGACCGTCATTAGGCTCCGTGCCGAGCCTACATCAAACAATGATGAACTCTTGCAGAGACTTTCTGTTGCACTTTGACATGTAAAGTTGCCAAGCCACCTTAATCACCTTTTGCAGCATGCAAATTATGCAGCAGTGGTACTATTCTGTCCTACCCAGTAGGGGTCCAGATGGCCATACTTGAACTGGGCTAGACTATGTTAGTTTTCTTTCCACCCAGTGTCGCGGAGAGCTTAAGTTGTCTATCCTGTGTGTTGCGTTGGTCATTGTGAGCCCATGTCGCTGCACAATCACTCTGTCATACCTGCATCGCGGCTGCTCGCTTGCTCTATAGCCAGATCTACCATCGTTGTACGCCATCAGGGGAAGTTGATAAGGATGCATTCTCATGAGATGACCAAACCAACTTATTTTCTGCCTGGAAATGTGTTTCTGCTAGATTATGTCAATTGTTTGATTCCTTACGGCCACTATTTTATTGACACTTGCATGCAAATACTCACACCTCCAACATCGCTCCGTCATTTTATATTTAAAAAAATTAAGCAGTGGTTAAAACAAACCATTGCACCATTATTCGAAAGCATTACGTAAATGAGAAATATGCTTACCAACTTTTGTGTTTGGATTTCATGCATAAATGTTAATGATCTATGTCAGCTGTTTTTGACAACATTCTTTGTTCTTATACAGGTCAATGTGGTTGACAGACTGTTCAGTTTGATCCTGAAGGCAGTAGACATGGCAGACAGAACAGCTGTGCTGACAATCAAGGACTTCCAAGATGACATGTACGTTGGTTTATCTTCTTGGTCTACATTTCACATGCTTTTAAATGATTGAATAGGCTTGCAACTTGAGGTCTCTGTTTTAGATTCTTATATTAGTTCAAGCAGAGTTTATATCACAGACCTCCAGGCATCCCCATAGGTGCTCAGTCTCTCATTGACTTGACCTATTCACTTCTCTTCTACTATCGGGTGTTAAGGTTTGTTTTCTTGTTGCTTGTAGTTGCTACAGGATATGGTAGCCATCTTCATACACAACCTTCCTTAGGGACCTTTTACAACATACCTGAAAGGTTACAATGTTACTATTCTTTGTTTACCTTTCCTGGCTCGTTAACACAGATGTCAGTCTCTTTCAGCAAATGACAAAGGGAGTTAAAACCAATGATTATTGTAACATCGCTGGTTGTACATGTTCCTGATCCATCCTTGCCTCACCTAAATTTGCTCCCAAACCTCAAGTATGTATGTCGTTATTATTCTTTTCTTCTTCAACGTCCATCCTGAAAAAGATGTGTTCTAATTTACAGCGAGGCTGCCTTATCTCCGTCTTTCGGCTGGCACATCCAGTTTCAGAACAGCATTTTTGTGATCAGTCTTACCTGCCCACTTCGCTCCCTATTTTTTCAACCAGGCTGCATGGTTGGGCTGTTTCCAGGACCACCTCTTTGAGACAGAATAAGAGCTTAGTCAGCTGTGATTCGCAGACCCTGATGCAAGCGGCCCGTTATAAGTCGGCTGCTGTCAGCACATTCACTGCTGCATCTACGTCTCTGCATTATGGATTGATTAAAGTGACTTCATCTACATCCTTAGATATTTGATCAGTGGCTGGCAAAGTGGTCAGTGACCATTATGTTTGATGACGTCGTTAAGGGCAGTAAAAAACTCCCTCCAGTTCGCAGCCATTCTTTTTAGTTCACGATGTGCAGCTCTGATGTATGTGACCTCATCTATCAGTAGGTCATTTATTGATTTAGTTATGTCCTCCTTGTCAATGTCTAATATGGAAAATATTCTCTCTGAATTCTACTTTTGATCAATACTTGACACCCCCATTTCTATAATTCCAAGGGAATCACGCGGTTGCTGATCTTTATGGGAAAAGTTGTTGTTGTTTGTGAATGCCCACAATGAGTAGGTTACTCTTTTGTGCACCCTGAAACTGAAAAGGATGTTAAGGGGCGGGTAGCTTTCCTAACATCCCCAGCATGCTGATGAAGGTGGGCCTGTATCCTTCAGGCGGTTGTGCTATGCTCGGCTTCATCTGCGTGTCACTCACTACTACGAAGATCATGTTAATCCCTCACCGCGTTAGTCAGGCTGCCATGAAAACAGCCCGTTTCCAGGGAGGGCTACTAGGAAACCGAGGTGAGGGTCTTGGCCATATATTTTGCCTGACCCTGACTAATATGTCTGATCAGTATATTTTATCTGACTAGACGTTAATCGTCCTCTCCTTATGGGAAAGGCAGAAAGCAATAACTGGTTAATAATTTTGATGATAGTCATTATTGCATGCACTCATGTCTTAGTCATTATTGCATGCACTCATGTCTTAGTCATTATTGCATGCACTCATGTCTTAGTCATTATTGCATGCACTCATGTCTTAGTCATTATTGCATGCACTCATGTCTTAGTCATTATTACATGCACTCATGTCTTAGTCATTATTGCATGCACTCATGTCTTAGTCATTATTGCATACACTCATTTCTTAGTCATTATTGCATGCACTCATGTCTTAGTCATTATTGCATGCACTCATGTCTTAGTCATTATTGCATGCACTCAGGTCTTAGTCATTATTGCAGGCACTCATGTCTTAGTCATTATTGCATGCACTCATGTCTTAGTCATTATTACATGCACTCATGTCTTAGTCATTATTGCATGCACTCATGTCTTAGTCATTATTGCATACACTCATTTCTTAGTCATTATTGCATGCACTCATGTCTTAGTCATTATTGCATGCTCTCGTGTCTTAGTCATTATTGCATGCACTCATGTCTTAGTCATTATTGCATGCACTCATGTCTTAGTCATTATTGCATGCACTCATGTCTTAGTCATTATTGCATGCACTCATGTCTTAGTCAATATTGCATGCACTCATGTCTTAGTCATTATTGCATGCACTCGTGTCTTAGTCATTATTGCATGCACTCGTGTCTTAGTCATTATTGCATGCACTTGCGTCTTAGTCATTATTGCATGCACTCGTGTCTTAGTCATTATTGCATGCACTCGTGTCTTAGTCATTATTGCATGCACCCATGTCTTAGTCATTATTGCATGCACTCATGTCTTAGTCATTATTGCATGCACTCATGTCTTAGTCATTATTGCATGCACTCATGTCTTAGTCATTATTGCATGCACTCATGTCTTAGTCAATATTGCATGCACTCATGTCTTAGTCATTATTGCATGCACTCGTGTCTTAGTCATTATTGCATGCACTCGTGTCTTAGTCATTATTGCATGCACTTGCGTCTTAGTCATTATTGCATGCACTCGTGTCTTATTCATTATTGCATGCTCTCGTGTCTTAGTCATTATTGCATGCACTCATGTCTTGCTGCGTATTGTTGTAGAGGAGTTGTATGTGTCCTCATGACTCGGTGAGCTATGCCAGAAGTAACATTGGTTCTGTCTTTAAAGGTGGACAGCCAAAGGGTGTGGGTCAGACAGTGAGACATAAGCCTACTGCTCTGTATTTGGACTGGAGACAGTCTGCCACTAAGGAAGGAAAATCTTAAAGAATTTCCTCTTATTGGGCCACATGCGTTAGGAAACAATACAGTATAAATTCACTTGAAAGTGTAGGAAGATTCTTTTTGTTGGATGCCTACAATGAGTAGGATTACTCTTTTGTGCGCCCTAAAAAGGACGTTAAGTGGCTGGTTGTCGTAGCTTTCCTCACATCCCGAGCATGCTGATGAAGGTGGACTGTGGTAATCCCGGCGGTTGTGCTATGCTTGACTTCATCTGCGTGTCACTAACTGCTATGGGGATCATGTTGATCCCTCATCTTGTTAGCCAGGCTGCCATGAAAACAGCTTGTTTCCAGGAAGGACTGTGAGGAAGCCAAGGTGAGAATCTTGTCCAGTATGTTTTACCTGACCCTGACTAACATGTCTGATCAATATGTTTTACCTGACCATGACTAACATGTCTGATCAGTATATTTTGCCTGACCAGACGTTAGTCTTCCTTCCCGTAGGAGGAAGATGGAAGAAATGTTCATGCATTGTTTATCTATTATTGTGTTAAGTTACTCTAAAGTTAGATTGTCATCAAGTTCTACACATTTCTGACCTGCACATTTTGTGTGTTTTTCCAGCGATCTATTACAAGAGAAACTTAAAACTCAGCGATGCCACGCCAGTGACAGAGAAACTGATTTGACTCAGAAGTCTGCTCAACTGATAGCTGCGAACTCACAGATAAAAGATCTCAACGCTCGTGTTAATGGGATGACCCAGTCCCTTCTGAACTTTCAAGATCAGCAATACCAGATAATGGTAATATGATCAGTCTTTTACAGCCAGAACTGGACATAACACATATTGTATATTCAGTTGTCTAGAACACAAAGATCAGATTAATTCGTACATTGGTCCTGTCAATATTCCACTATGCTTGTGAGACATGGAAAATTACACCTGGCCTGCAGCGGAGGATACAGGTCTTGTATATGAGATGTTTCCAAAGACTTATCAACGTCACACACAAAGATTGAGTTACAAATGAGGAAATATGAGAAAGAGTTACAACAGCAATAGGGCCTTTTGAAGAACTCTTGGCTACTGTCAAAAAAAGGAAACTCGCTTGGTATGGGCACATATCAAGATCAAATGGTCTTGCAAATACGATCCTGCACGGAAAGGTGCAAAGTAGACGACGAAGAGGTCAACCCAAAAAGAGGTGGGAGGACAACATAAAAGAATGGACCAATCTCCAACCAGAGGAGGCACAGTCAGTGGCCACTGACAGAGAGGGATGGCATGGGGATGTCTACATGTGTGCTCCAATGACCTCACTGGCTACGGGATGACCTTACCTGAGAACAGTGTTTCCCATGAACCTATGAAAATAGGGAATATTTTTCACTGACATGTGAAAATAAGACAAAAAATATTGCAAACAACAACTACCATTATTTATATAGTATTTTGTGTATTAGTCTTGAAATCTGTTATCATCAAATGACAATTCTATAGTTATTTAAAATAGCCAGAAACTGAGCAGTAAATAAAAATGCTAATCACAGAATGTCTTGAACATTTGAGAAAACAGTATTTAATTCAAATGAAGTTAGTGCAAAAGTCAGTTGTCTCTTTGCTAGAATATTTTGTAAATGGGACTGCAGTGTTGTTTTTGAGAGACTAAATGCTACATTGACATCCATTTGGTATCTCTGTTTGGTTTTGATCACTGACAAGACTAAACTAAAAACATCTTCTTGTATAGTAGGGTAAGCTTACTGATATCCTACATATATCTAAACAACGACACGACTTCAACACAGTAAACACTAAAACTATCGTTAACAATTTAGACAAAATAATATAGCATATTTGTAGAACAATATGGACCAAACGAGAATAACTGGTATACTAAATAATATCATATACTAAACTAACACAGATGATCCAAGCAAATGCTTTTGATATTACCTCTGTAAACTAAATATAGCCAGGTTCTAAGTCTATCTCTGCAATAGTACCATTCATAAACTCTAATACTATCCGGTTACAACGTAGTGGTTCTGGATAAGTCACCGTCCTCTGCCATTCCTCCGTCCATGATCTAGGTGGGGATGGATCTGCCGACCTCCATCCAGGCTGACTGTGCGATCCCCAGTGGCTTCGGGATATTATCCTAGGATTCAGAACATATTTTTCAATGACCAAGAGACTTCAGGATTGTATCCCAGGATTCAGGAAGAACCTCTTTTGCAACAACCAAGTTTCAACAGACAAGAGACTTTGGTCATAGAAGGGCCACTATTCTCCAACAGACACCAATGCAATGGTCCTGGAGAATAGTTGGACTGCCTTCTAGATCAATCTCAATTTGTGCAGAGACGAATCTTCTCAACTTCCATGTGATCAGATCTCTATCTCAAGTGGTTTACATGGTGTCGTCCACCAATGAGCATAAGTGCAAGGTTCTAGGCGTATGATGGGATAACCACCAAGTACACTCTTTCTCTCCGAATCTGTCTAATCTCACAGTTCATTGTCTTTTATAGATTCTTTTCTTAGCTCTTATCTAGCTGTCCTCCCCCGTTGGCTGGTTAGCCATAACTCTAATTTGGGCCACCCAGTCTAGCATCCCATTGGTTGCAATATCAATAGGTCACTTTAAATGTGATAGCCTGCCGTGTGAATTCCTATTGTCAATTTAACCCATACCACTTAGGTCTGATACCTGAATGGTCTATCTGTTACCCTTGTTTATGTCCCACTGACTTAGAACCTGCAAAAACCTGACCTGCCGAAGATGGAGTGTGTCAGCTACGGCGCAGGAACAGGGAAAAATCAGGGCACACACACATCAACAGGAAATGGTCATGTGACAGTCTACCCTATCGTCATGGTATTGCTCCTACAAGTTACAACCGGGGAGGAGCGGTGCCGGACCCCCAGCCTCAAGGAAAAACTGTGGGGCAGCCGCTCCGACCTGGTGAAGACTACATACTTCATCATAGCGACTGGTCTGCAGATATAGCATGACCAAAAGATCCCAAACGCAAACAAACAACAACAGAACCCGCAAAATGTTTATATATTGTTTTTTTTTTAGAACTGTAAGGCCTACGGGTTGTGAACTTGGTTTACAAAACCAATATACTTACTTATTTAGTCGCTCCTCTTCTACCGTGAGGTGTAGAGGTGACTTGTAATCATTTTTTAAGACAAACAGGTGATTAGCCTGTTGTGTCTTTGCATGGTGGAGGGGCTGCCTCCATGCCGACCCGTTTCATTTTTGTCCACGGCTGCTTATTTATTCGCAGCTAACCTCCAAATTAGGAGGCCTTTCAGCAATCCGCAACCCTGCTGACGCGCCTGGTAGGAGGTAGGTGCCGGGTTAAAATCTTGTCGTGCTCAGTTTGATAGCTTGGCATGTTGGGAATTTTTTCACGATATAACAGTTTCTTCTAGCCAACCCAGCTGTAAATGGGTGACTGATGAAGTCAGGAGGAAAGCTATGGGAGCTATGATGCTCTGTCATCGGCACTTTCAACAGTGAAAGGGACGAGCACATACGGGATCACCCAGGTGCAATGAAGTCGGTCCTATGCCATTTTTCATTTTTAGAACACCACGAATTCCTACTATCTTAACAGCTACCAACGCTCACATATTTCTGCTGTGTTGAATCTCACCGTCTCAACGATATGTTTATTGCAGTGATATGTATATTTCGGTTTATTTAATTTAAAAAACAAAAATATTTTAGTTTGTTTTGCTCCAGGTGAAGTATAGGGTCACCATTAGTGCTTGACCATTTCCAGGAAGCCTGTATCCAAGCATTTGCAGTGGCATAGTTTCAATAGAGGTTTTACATGATACAGTTGCTATCCCCAGGCCCAACCTTCTTTAATTGCCTTTTACTCCATTCTTGGAAGGTTACTGTGGTCCTATTCATTTCATCCCATGTACCACTCGTGAGTTAGTTGAGATGAAATGTATTTAATTAATTTTATTCCAATATGATACAGAGACTTGAGGAAGATAAGGCAGACCTTAACCGAAAGATACGTGGCCTACGAGAGGAAGTGACGTTATTGTCAGGACAACTGGAGGAGGTCATACAGAAGATGGATGACGCCAAGTCGGGGCAGAAGTCAGACAGTACTTACGTTAAGGAGATTATCATCTTGAAAAAGAAGGTGAGTATTTTAAAATGTTTGAATAATGCATGACATCTGTTAAAGGGTTTGTTGCTAATACATCCTGAGCTAAAGTGTTTGTTGCTAATACATCCTGAGCTAAAGTGTTTGTTGCTAATACATCCTGAGCTAAAGTGTTTGTTGCTAATACATCCTGAACTAAAGTGTTTGTTGCTAATACATCCTGAGCTAAAGTGTTTGTTGCTAATACATCCGGAGCTAAAGTGTTTGTTGCTAATACATCCTGAGCTGTCAGCTCAATCAGTCAATGCTAAGTTGAGGAATTTGCATGTGATTCATAGTTGATTGATTGAGGGGCAAAGCATGTTAAAATGCTTCTCACATTGTGAAGGGACTGGGTTCATAGCCCGTCTTAATGTGCTCAGTCCACCCAACTGTAAATAGGTATCGGACTTTGAGAAGGGGACTGGTCATCCCACTTCAGAATAAAGCTGAGACCTATTTCAATATTGTCTCTAACCACTCCATCTTCGATGGCAGTGTCTGATATGAAGTAACCTTGACTTTGACTTTAAATTACTAGATTTTGTTGACAGTGTTCTGTTATTAATAAATGCATGGTTTTCTGTCAAGTGTAAATTGCTACTCTTGTGTCCTAATATCTGGGGTAGTTGTCTCGCCGCAGCGACTCAATTTCAACCAGTGTTCGTAAAGCGATCTCAGTCCCGCCAGGCGGAGCGATAGCGCGGGCTTGCGGAAAACGCTCGCCTGCCTTTCCCCGTAGTGCGAATTGGGTGCGGTTTGTGGTAGTGGCTCCTCCACCGAGGTGCGCTAGTCTGGTCCGTATCAGGAAACGTGGTCCGTCCGTGGTGATTTATCTAAGGCTTATAGCAGAGCTCGACAGTACGTCTCGCTGGTGGTCCGACTCTCGCAAAGAGCTTGTGACCGGCAAATGGAAAGCAGGAATCGTTGCCTCGAGGCCCTGCGTTCTCCCTACGGAGAAGGGCAGGCCAAATTGTGTCTCTAGTCCCAGTGAAATTCGTCGTTGGGATCCGTTCTGCACAGAGCGCTGCCATCCCTCCTCGAGCGAGCCCGGTCGGTCGGTCGTCTGGTGCGTGTGGAAGGCCCCTGTCAGGCGGTCCTAGGTCGACGGAGTGAGGGACGGGTGGAACAAACCGTCCGTCCCGTCAGTCGGTCCCTGCGGCCGTCGTCCCAGCGAGGCTTTTTTACACGTAACCCTTCCTCCGCCGACCGGTGTGTGCTGTACGTACGTCTCCGACAGATATCTGGTTGATCCTGCCAGTAGTCATATGCTTGTCTCAAAGATTAAGCCATGCATGTCTAAGTTCACACTGTCTCACGGTGAAACCGCGAATGGCTCATTAAATCAGTCGAGGTTCCTTAGATGACACGATCCTACTTGGATAACTGTGGCAATTCTAGAGCTAATACATGCTTACCAAGCTCCGACCCTCGCGGAAAGAGCGCTTTTATTAGTTCAAAACCAATCGTCGTTTCCCCTCGCGGGGTTGCGGCGTCCCCACTGGTGACTCTGGATAACTTTGTGCTGATCGCATGGCCTCATGTGCCGGCGACGCATCTTTCAAATGTCTGCCCTATCAAATGTCGATGGTACGTGACATGCCTACCATGTTTGTAACGGGTAACGGGGAATCAGGGTTCGATTCCGGAGAGGGAGCATGAGAAACGGCTACCACATCCAAGGAAGGCAGCAGGCGCGCAACTTATCCACTCCCGGCACGGGGAGGTAGTGACGAAAAATAACAATACGGGACTCTTTCGAGGCCCCGTAATTGGAATGAGTACACTTTAAACCCTTTAACGAGGATCTATTGGAGGGCAAGTCTGGTGCCAGCAGCCGCGGTAATTCCAGCTCCAATAGCGTATATTAACCTTACGCACTCCACATTATTTTTGAAAAAAATTTGACCTAATTAATTTTCTTAATTAGTCGCTGTGGTAGTCGTCTTTCAAAATTTGTAACTTTTATGTTTGTTTGTCAATAAATATGATTTTCTGGTGTGTAGATACACAATAGCATAACGAACATGTGGGTGTTATTGTTTTTGTTGTATGTTTGTTAGTTTTTGAGATTTAAAAAGATGAAGTTGAAAATTTATGAAAATCTCGGGAAAAATTTTGACTCGACCACTAGGCCTAGTCGCTTCGATAGAAAACCGTGGAAACCACAACAACGTATCGATACTGTGTTTACAATATCGCCACAACTGTTAGTTTCCAATTCAAACGTAGTTCTTTCATTTAAACAAACAAAACAAACAGATCTACGCGATAACAATCTTTCTCAACAACCTACTTCCCCTTTCGCAAAAAGTCGGCTTGCTCCAAACGACATATACAAAATTAAAACTGTTCAAAAGCCATTTGTAATCGAACACACGATACTTTAACCGGCAAAATATCGTGTATATATGGAGGGCGTAGTCAGCAGTAAAAAATGGCTGTCAGGAGTGACTCCGTTCAAAAAAAAAAAAAAAATTTCCGCACACCGTTTTTGTAGGCCTAGCTGGTTCAAAGAGAACGGACAAGGGCGTGCTACAGGTTAAAGTTGTTGCAGTTAAAAAGCTCGTAGTTGGATCTCAGGCGGGCGGTCCGGCTCGCGCCGGTTCACTGCCCGTTGTCTCCTGCCCTACCGTCTGCCGGCTCTCTCCCACGGGTGCTCTTCGCTGAGCGTCCTGGGTGGCCGGCGCGTTTACTTTGAAAAAATTAGAGTGTTCAAAGCAGGCCTCGGCTGCCTGAATAATGGTGCATGGAATAATGGAATAGGACCTCGGTTCTATTTTGTTGGTTTTCGGAACTGGAGGTAATGATTAACAGGGACAAACGGGGGCATTCGTATTGCGGCGTTAGAGGTGAAATTCTTGGATCGCCGCAAGACGAGCTACTGCGAAAGCATTTGTCAAGAATGTTTTCATTAATCAAGAACGAAAGTCAGAGGCGCGAAGACGATCAGATACCGTCGTAGTTCTGACCATAAACGATGCCGACTAGCGATCCGCAGGAGTTGCTTCGATGACTCTGCGGGCAGCTTCCGGGAAACCAAAGTGTTTGGGTTCCGGGGGAAGTATGGTTGCAAAGCTGAAACTTAAAGGAATTGACGGAAGGGCACCACCAGGAGTGGAGCCTGCGGCTTAATTTGACTCAACACGGGAAAACTCACCCGGTCCGGACACTGTAAGGATTGACAGATTGATAGCTCTTTCTTGATTCGGTGGGTGGTGGTGCATGGCCGTTCTTAGTTGGTGGAGCGATTTGTCTGGTTAATTCCGATAACGAACGAGACTCTAGCCTATTAAATAGGCGGATAAGCCAACGGTTCGAGGTGAGGGATTACGGCCGAACGCCTCTAAGCCAAAAATCCCGCCCAAAAGCAGCCCAGCACGAATGCAAAGGGAGGCTTCGACATGGTGGGGACCTCGGGGTCATGCTCCAGCCCCGCCCGGTCAAGCCGCAGAATGAGGTCTCTGCCGTCCGCTGATAAAAGCGGGCGGGAAGCTGCTCGATATTCACCCCATACGGCGATGAGGAATGAAATCATTTGTAGAAGACTTAGTTCTCGGTCGGGTGCCCTAAGCAGTAGATCAGCTACCTCACTGCGAACTGCTGAGACTCAACCCTTGACCATGTCCGCTCCCTAGGCGGACAACATCTCCATGCAAGACTAGGCTTGTCACCTGGTCAAATGCACTATTTCGAGAGGAATCACAGGTCGCTGACATTTGGTCCACGTGCTTGGCTGATAAGCTACCATCTGAGGGATTACGGCCCAACGCCTCTAAGCCAGAATCCCGCCCAAAATCTCAGCACCGCTGAGATGGGAGGCTACGACATGGCTGGGGCTTGTGTCCCGGCCTGATCGAGCCGCAGGAATGCACCTGGTAAAATGCACTCCTTCCTCGCTCTTTGCATCTGTCTGCTATCAGTCATTCCAATGGACGCAGAAGAGATGCAGTCCAGCAGACACTGCACCTCTTGTCCTATGGTGACAAGCTCCCGGGTGGCGGGGAATGCTAGGCGTACCATCACTGCAGATGAGCCGAGAAAATAGAGCGAGCAAAAAGATACCTCACTCATATGCATATGCTACGTTTCTGGCAGGACGTGACGATCCTGGGAAAAAGTCACACTGGACTGCCTCTCTTCCGGGATAGTACAAACTAGTACATAGTCCATCCTATCATTGCCAAACGCTATAGACACGAGTAGGGAAGACTCGATAGTCCTGCAAGACAACTTCCCAAGAGAGACAACTCTGACCAAAAACAACTGCTGCCTTGCAGTTAGGCTGGGGACAGCCAAAGGCTAAGGAGGGCAACCCTACAGAAACGCCTGTTGAAATCGGATGCACTGAGCCACTGGCTAACAAATTAAATCAGTGCAACGTAAATATCGCTGTAAACAGCGTACGATGAAGAAGAAGAATGCTGATTATATTCTTTGATAAAATTATACATGATTATTTTTCTTCTAAAGAAAACTTGTCCACGTGAGACTAGTGAGGGTATTAAGTTATTTAATGTGTTATTTTATTATTGCAATCCTGCAGATATCTGTTAATTCTATTTTTCCCATAACTGTCCAACAGACAGATTTATAATTCAGCTTATTGCGTGCGTACTGACCAATAGCATGTTTTTAAAAGCACCGTTAAACAGGTATTGACTTCGTGTGAAGGGTTAATGGATTTCTAAAGAATAAGAACACAATTTAAACATAAAACCATTAAAAATCTTAAATCATAGCTTTTAATGTTACATAGGCACAGCAGATACATAGTATACACAAAATGTACAATGATAACAAACACAGAACATGGTAAAAATGTCAGTAAAACTATATGCTGACACAAAGGCCTATTACAAGTAAAAGAGCCCTAAAGATTGGTTAGTTGTCAAAATTGGTGCCATCACGGAAGGTTATACAGGTGAGCAAAAGTCACAGACTAACATTATGAGATGCAGTGAAATTACAGACATCATCGTTGTGTAACAGACTACTGTTCTGGCTGCTAAACTTTGAGATGCAGTTACCAAATCAGTAAACAATTGACCACGTCTGTGACTAAACATTCAGAAAGAAAGTCAAGTAATGCTAACTCACCTGCATTGTTCACCAATATGTCAATCCCTTTTGGAAATGTCTTAATTGCTTCTGCATACAAGGCTCTCACATCATCTGGGTTGGACAAGTCTCCACCAACATAGGCAACTTCAACTCCATAATCACTGGACAGGTAAACACAAAATAATGTAGAATGAAAATGGTGTAAAGTCATTACAATTTGGCATACATTATACACCACAACATTTACATAAGGTTTTCTTCTCCTCTTTTGACGTTCATCCTGAAAAGGATGTTGTGTTGTAGTTTACAGCGAGACTGCGACTTTCGGCTTGTCATCCGATTTCAGCTTACTTTTTTTAGTACTGGGTTGCCTTCCCACTGCGATCCCTATCCTTTGGTCAGACTACATCAGTGCAGCCTGGTTCCAGGGCAGACACGAGGAGATGGAATAGGATCTTAGTCAGCTATGGTTCGCTGATCCAGCCAATTATGAGTTGCTGGCTACTGCCAGGGCGGACAACTGCTTGATACTCACCCTATACGGCGATGGGGTGCGAAAAACACCAACCAAAGACTTAGAACCTGGTCGGGGTGTCGAAAACAGTAGAGCAGCCACCTCACTGTGAACTGTCAAGACTCAACCACTGACCATGAGAGTTGTCCGCACACCAGGCGATCAACATCTCTGTGACATTACCAGGCTTGTCCTCTGGCTGAATGCACTCCGGCTACGATATCTACCTCTGTACGTTATCAGCCATAACTATCATGCTGGACGCAGAAGAGATGCAGACCAGCGGACATTACACACCTGCCCCACTGTGTCAACACCCCAGGTGGCGGGGAATGCTAGGCGTACCATCCCTGCATAGAAGCCAAGAAAATAAAGGGAAAAAGAGATACCCCACTCACATGCAAATGCTACGTTTCTGGCAGGACGTGACGATCCTGGGATACAGACACACTGGACTGCCTCTCTTCCGGGTAAACCAGTCCATCTCATATATCATCACATATCATCATTGCACCCTATAGACACGAGTAGTGAAGACTCGATAGTCTGGTAAGACAACTTCCATAAGAGAGAAAACTCTGATCGTAAACAACTGCTGCCTTGTAGATAGGCTGGGGACAGCCAAAGGCTAAGGAGGGCATCCCTACAGAAACGCCTGTTGAAATCGGATGCACGGGGCCGCAAGCCTAACAAAACAGTGCAACGTAAATCACAGTATGATGGCAGTACAACCTATTAGAAAAACTCCTCATCCTGAGGAGTCCCGCCAGGCAGCGATAGCGCCGGGCCCCACGCCTCGAAGGGGCCCACCCTTGACTACTGGTGGTCACCCACCCATGTGTCGTGGAGTCAAGGCACATGGCTATGGGGCAACGTCTGTTGGCCAAAACCTCAAGACCCTCAAAATACTACAGTGGAATGCGGAGGGAGTCATTAACAAAAAACTTTCCCTAACACACCACCTGCATGAAGGTAAGATTGACGTGGCATGTATCCAGGAAACGCACCTCAACAATAACCATAAATTCTCAATCAGAGGATACCAGACCTTCCGTCTAGATAGAGAAGGCCACAAAGGAGGGGTCCTGATACTGACCAGAAACAGCATACCGAGTAGCGCGGTACCTGTCAATCACACCGGACAAGCAGAAATTGTAGGAGTTGACATAATGGCTCAAGAGACGAAGCTCCGCATTTTCAATCTGTACGGACCACCAAACAGAGACCTATCGCTCTCGAGTATGGAGGTCAGAGACTCCAACTGCATAGTAGTTGGAGATTTCAACAGCCACTCGGAGAGATGGGGATACTCTGACACAGACAGCAGAGGTGACGAAGTGGAAGATTGGGAGATAGATGCAAATCTCTCCCTAATCAATAGGCCGGAGGATAGCCCTAGCTTCTATTCAAGAACATGGCATACCACCTCGACTCCAGATTTGGCCTTCTCCACACAGGACATACACTATAAAATAGACCGCCAGGTGCTAAACCAACTGGCAGGTAGCGACCACAGGCCGATCAGGCTAACCATTGACATGGAAGTAGGCCCACAGGAAACAAAACCGCTCCCACGTTGGAATTACAAACGAGCCGACTGGGACAGATTTGCAATCCTGACAGATGGGCTGTGTGAAACCATCAACACACGAAACACCAAAATGAAGCCCATGGTAGAGAGCCTAAGCAAGGCAATAATGCAAGCCGCCACTGAAACCATCCCAAGAGGAGCTAGGAAAAACTATAAGCCCTACTGGAATGATGAGTTACAGAAAGTGGAAGATGCAGTAACAAATGCTAGGAACATGGCAGAACGAGAAAAATCCATGGAGGCAAACATCGCCCTCAAAGCCGCCGCGGCGAAGTACAAACACACTCTCAAGCAAACAGCAAGAGAAAGTTGGAAAAATAAAACGGAAAGTTTAAACCTGGACAAAGAAGGGAACAAGCTATGGAAGCTAGTCAGAGCCATGAATGACGAAACCCCGTCAAATAAACAAATTACTATCAAGCAGGGCGGGAACTTGATCACAGGTAAGAAAGCCGCAAACGCCTTTGTCGATCACTATGCCAGAGCAAACCACATCGAGGTCCCTGCAGATAAGCATACAGACATTAGCGAAGAGCTAAAGGGTCACGAAAACATAAATACGGCTCCTGAAGAGCACATGATGGCCAAACTAACAATGCGCGAAATGGAAGAGGCTATGAGAACACTAAAGAAAAGGAAATCTCCCGGAAAAGACGGGATAACAAACGAAATGCTGATGGGGCTGGGCCAAACAGCGAAGAAAAAACTACTATCAGTCCTGAACCAAAGCTGGAAAAGGGGTATTGTACCCCAGGCATGGAAAGATGCAATACTGGTACCAGTACCAAAAACAGGAAAGGACAAAACAGATCCAAATGGATACAGGCCCATAAGCCTACTGAGCTGTGTCGGCAAGCTGATGGAACGGATGATAAACACCAGACTGATGTGGCATCTGGAAGAAAAACGAATACTAATTCCACAGCAAGCCGGCTTTAGACAGCACAGATCCACTGAGGACCAGGTCATCCTCATAGCCCAGGAGATAGAAGATGCCTACCAGGCACAGAAACACACAGTAGCTGTTTGGGTGGATCTGGAAAAGGCATTTGACAAAGTCTGGAAGGATGGACTTAGAGTCAAGCTAAGAAGAAGTGATGTCTGTGGGAAGATGTACAAGTGGATCAACCACTACCTCAAACAAAGAACGGCCAGAGTCCAAGTACAAGGGCAGATGAGCAAAAAGGTGACACTCGAGCAGGGAGTACCCCAAGGGGGAGTATTGTCACCCACACTCTTCCTGGTATATATAAACGATATTACAGAGAATATACCAAGAAGAGTCCATAGCTCAATGTTTGCAGACGATCTGGCTATGTGGACCTCTGAAAAGAATCTCACCATAGCAAGAAATCGGATGCAGACGGCCCTAACATCGCTGGAAGAGTGGGCGAACTCATGGCTGGTCAAAATAAACGAGGAAAAAACCACGTGCACAATATTCTCGCTCTCATTAAAACCCCAAAGTACCAAATTAAGCCTAAATGGCAAAATCCTGCAGCCAAACGACAACCCAACCTATCTGGGAGTCACATTTGATCGGCGCATGACATGGAAAAGTCAGATTGAGAGAAACCGAATGAAAGCCAGAGAAAGAATGGCGATCATGAGGAAACTTGCTGGCACAAGCTGGGGAGCAGACGAAGGCATACTAAAGAAACTGTACACTGGAAGAGTGAGACCAGTTCTCGAGTATGGCATTGCGGCATGGACAACAGCAGCGAAGGCGAACTTCGATAAAGTTAACAAACTTCAAAACCAAGCCATGAGAATTATAACAGGTGGCATGAAGTCAACGCCAATTGTAGAACTTGAAAAGATTACAAAACTGCAATCCATGACCGACAGAAGAGACTGCAGAGCCCAGCTGCAGTCAGAGAAACTCCGAAGACTGACGGACCACCCAATGTACCAGAGACTAAACAATTTGGGAACTGGGAAACTAAAGCGGAGAAACTTTGCAGAAATAGCCAAAGCAAAGATGCACGAAGATCCCATAAACGCACTAACAACACCAAAACCCATCACTACTGTACGAAAACCTACTTGGAGGCAGGATATATTTTCAGAGGTGGTAGAAAATATACCAGGTATTGCAAACAAAAACTGCCAGACTGAAAAAGAAAGGAGAGACACTACCCTAAGCTTCATAACAAAAAGCTACCCAAGCATGGACTGGACCCATGCATACACCGACGGTTCTGTAACAAACACTACACAGAACGGAGGGGCAGGAGCATTCCTGAACCTACCAAATGGCAGAAAAATAACACTGTCATTCGCTACTGGTAAGTACACAAGCAATTTCAGAGCGGAGGCAGAGGCACTGAGGGCGGCAGTGGAAGAAATGGTAACACACAGTGAAAATGAGAGCCATATAGTCCTGCTGACAGATGCTCTCGCCGTAGTCACCGCTAAAAAGCCAGAAAAACACTGAGCTTAATGACTTAAGAGCAGCACTCTGCAAACTGTGCCAGCAGTCCGCACCAAAAAGGGTAGTGGTACAGTGGGTTCCGTCACACTGCAACATCCAAGGCAACGAGGAGGCAGACAGACTGGCAAAAGAAGGTGCAAGGCTACCACAAACAGATACCAGTATGACGTACGAAGAGTCAAAACGGCTTATCAAAGCCAGGTACATGACCAAATGGGAAACCGAACATACTGGTTACACCAAAAACGATGCCTATTACCAGTTGAACCGAAGAGAGCAGGTCGTTGTCTTCAGACTTCGCACTGGCCACAACAGACTGAGGTACCACCTATTCAACAAATTGAAGATAGGGTGTACCGACGAATGCCCGTGCGGTACTGGTAAAATGACCACTGAACATCTGCTGCAGAACTGCCCGACATACGAGGATCAGAGAGAGCAGATGTGGCCATTGCCAGTGGAACTGCAAGACAAGCTCTATGGTAGTGGCGAGAGTCTCAGGATGACCGCCGCTTTTTTCGAAAAAATAATGGTTACTGTCTGACTGTGTACGCAGAAGAAGAAGAAGTGTCCTAATTCATCATCTTCTTCAGCTGATCATCCTGAAAAGTAACGTTATGTCATAGTTTACAGCGAAGCTGCGATATTTGTGCCTTTTAGTCCAACACATCCTGTTTCAGCACAGCATTTTTGTGACTAGGTTCTTAGCTCTTAGTCGACCTGTACTTCTACAGGGGCAGATGTTACTGTACAGGTCCCAGCTCTGGTATGAGCTGGATGTAGCCGGGAGAAGGGTTTCCTGCTTAGCGGGCTAGGCTCGAGCAGCTTACTACTTTGCTGTGTTGGGGCAAGTGCTTACGGGGGGTGGTTAACCGATGTGTGAGTCCATCTTAATAGACTCACACTAGAGCAAAGTAGACCCACAGTCTGTTAGACGCCGTCAATGCTGCTCTAAAGAAACCACCTAACCATGACCAGTGTTATGCCATGTCACAGTTAGTCGCCTCTTACTACATGCTCTCTGTGAGGCAGTGGTACTATTCTACTATTCTTGTCATACACAAAGACCCCAGCAGACCACTCAGACATAGGCGACTAGGTTTGCCTAGTAAATAGGTATATTCAATTCTTATTCTTTTAGCCTGACTACACAAGTGCAATCTGTTTCCAGGAATGGATCTTGGTCAGCTGTGGTTTGTCGACCCAGATATGAGCAGCCAGCTTGCCAATCGAGTCCTATTTCTTGTATATTTATTGCAGATAGAGAAAAATGAAAAATGTTTATGCCCAAAAAGTTTTAACATATGACTGTTCTGATTGCAGAACCATGAGCTGATCATGAAACTGTTTGATGAAAGAGAAAAGAATAAAGAAGTTGGGGACAAGGCCATGCGAAGGGTAAGTAGACTGACTGTGCTATGGCACACATCTTTAACCCTTTCCAGGTCAGGATAGTTTTGCCAATTTGTCTTTCTTCTTGGGCAAGTGTTGCAACTCTGTGTGTGTCGAAGTTTTATTCTAAATAAATTAATATTAAATAGAGCTGAAATTACAATCTAAACATCGTAAAGCGCGTAATTAAATAATAAAAATATCTATGAAATAAAGAATTTATAATAAAGATTATATATACTTATTTACTTACTTAGTCGCTCCTCTTCTACCGTGAGTGTAGAATTTTGCCAGAGAGAATGTCATACTGTTCTATCCGCCATCTTTCTACTGACATAAATAGTCGTCCCTATTTCTCATCTATTCGTCGCCGTTAAGATCAGTTAGGTATTCTCTATGGTTTGTCTTGTAATCATTTGTTAAGACAAACAGGTGATTAGCCTGTTGTCTGCTTGGTGGAAGTGTGCGGTCTCCTTACAGCCTCCATGCCTGCCAACCCATTTTGTCCATGGCTGCTTATTTCATATTCGCAGTCGCAGTAACCTCCAAATTACAAGGCTTCCACAACCCTGCCGATGCGCCTGGTAGTACGTTTTTCCGCATGGAAGATTATTATATATATGAAGTGGTAAATCTACAGAAAATCTTCAGAACTTATCAAATGTAAACTCATATTTTATTGTCCTTTATTGCTATCCATTGTGTAGATTTTGAGATTCATTCTTCATTGTTATTGTTAAATTCATTTTGTAAAAAATTTATCTATCTGATACAATTTCCCTTTTTCAATCTGTACTGTCTAATTGATCAATATTTAGCCCATCTGTCCTAACCTGAGACCAACCATGGGGCATGGTGAAAGTCATGGTTTTTTTTCTCAAACAGGTGGCCAGGTTAAGATTTATAAAAATTCCTCCTGTGCTCACAAGAATGCTGGAATCCATTTTTTGGCAGCCTTTTCCTATATGTCGCATCATTTTAAAATTGGGGGGGGGGGGGGGGGGGGGGGGCGCTCATTTCCATTAAAAAAAATAAATGTGAAACAAATGACTGGGAGGTCTGGCAGGTACTTTTGACCATGTTAGGTTGTAGGCCATGGGGTTGGAAGCCTGATATCATCAAGTTTATGATAGACAAGTCTGATATCGACTGTCAAGTTTATGATAGAGATAACAGATGTGATTGTTTGAGAGCAAATGGTGATAAATAATTGAGCATGACTAAATAATATAACCTCTAACGATACGATAATCTTTGTTTTTTTTCACGTTCTCAAATGAAAATTCTTGAAAGCAACTGGTGATAAATAATTGAGCATGACTAAATAATACAACCTCTAACGATATGATAATCTTTGTTTTTTTCACGTTCTCAGATGAAAATTCTTGAAAGCAACTGGAGCAAAGCTGAAGCTGAAGTGGGCAGATTTGATGAGCTGGTTGAAAACATTCGAGAGGTTAGACACTTGACTAATTCAGTATTCTTCTTGGTCGCCCACATATAACAACATGTAATGCTCTCAAAATATTGGGGTCTAAAGCATCTGTAATGGACTTATAGTTTTTCCTTAACCAGTGCAAACATATACTCAATCGGGGACAGGGTGGCCTAGTGGTTAAGTGGCACGGCTCACGACCCGAAGGTGCAGGGTTCGATCCCCATCACAGCACCGGCCGTTACCCCGGGGAAGCAAACCCTTATAACATGCAGGAGGAAGTAGACCCTTACATAAAATGCATGCTGAAGTCGGAGGCACTGGGCCGACAGGCGCAAAATAAAAACTACAGTGCAACGCACACCGCCTTGGGGAATAGAGAAATAAGGCGAACGCAAAAAAAAAAATATAGACTCAATCACCCTGTAGCTGCGTCCCTTGGTTAGAAAAAATAACTAATTCACCAAAAAACGTACTACTACTACTACTATAGATGTTTACTGCAATGTCTGTCACTTTGACTATAAACGTAATTATTGTATCTACAAAACAAACTAAACAGATCTATCTCTGAAAAATCAGTTGCAGAAATAATTTTCAAATCCAAGCGAGAAACAGAAGAAATCCTTTCCAAAATCTAAAACAAATTAAAAATCGCCATTGTTTTCGTCTAACCGTACATGACGGAAGTTGGAACTCTCTACAATCAAAGAGCAATATGTTCTGCCATTTCTATGACATTAACCCAGCAGTTTATATATGATAAAGCAATGACCCTAGAGCTGGTGGCATGCACCGCCAATGGAACGGAGCCATATCGTCATAATCTCACTCGGTTGGAGCGGAAAAGGTTAAAATGGATTGAAAGTGGTCACATTGTCAACATATATGAAAAACAAATTGTGTACCTAAATACTTAGCCTTAAGTTCAGATAGAAATTTACTGATTGTATTATAGTATTATTCGGAGAGCAGCAAAGATGGCGGCTAACTGGCTGCGGTTCCAACTTTTCTCTCGTACTTTAGTCCATTACGGATGCTTCCAGGTCACTGATTTGACTGGGATGCACACCAGTTGAAAACTTAAACGTGTGTCCATGGAAACATGCTGCAGTTTTCCATTTGAATTAATTAGCTCGTTCATTTTGTGGTGTTTTTCCTCCTGATTATTCTGGCAAAGTCATCTGCTATTTTCAGTAGTATTTCGGCTACCTTGTCATATTTCCATGATCCAGTACACATGGCTGAACTTCACGAGATTGGTGCCCTATTTACTGACAATACATGAGTCAATAATGTACTAACATATTGTCCGAGAGAGATTGGGCCGTGCCTGGTTAGCAAGATGCCAAAGAAACAGCTTACAGTTCGGGCCAAAAAATCTGAATTCTCTGTGTCAAAGTTGTATTTAACATATAATTCATATTGAACAAATTCAGCTATAATTATGATCTAATCATTATGAGACACATAATTAAACTATCTATGACATGAAGTATTCATAATAAAGATTATATCTTAGTATGAAGCGTTAAATGACATTAATGCGAATATAGAAATTAGAAACATTTTTTTGGGTACTTACCCTATCATGTGTTCCGCTGATATATCCATCAATTCCTATACACATATATTTCGCATTGTGTGTCCCAGGCAAAGTCTGAATCAGGTGTATCCACGAGTAATCCAGAAATGTGATCATTGGACTGATCAAATAATAAATAATGTATATACTATTTAAGCCTAACCTCTGTTGCATTAACTGACCCTCATCCACTACCACTATTATTTCCAGTGCCTAAGCATTCATCACTCTCTGGCTAAATAAATATTTTCTCACATCTAATCTGGTTAGTGAGGGCACTCTCTTTTAACCACAGTCCTTTTGACTATATTTAGGCACGTATGTCATCATGATGGTGTGGGTGTTGCAGACGGAGTTGGATTAGTTCTGATATGGTCTGAATTATTTTATATTAAAGTGTACTTGTCAGAATATTATTTGAAAACCAATTTAATAATTAAATATTTAGTTTTCTAAATTTATTGTAATTTTGATTAAAAAAGAGGAAAACAGGCATAGAAATCTTTACAAAATAATCAGTGAAATATTACAAAAGGGATTGCACATCTAAAAATTGATCTAATACTGTGTTGTAATTTTGTGATTATAACTGCTAATTGGACCTATTTAACAAGGGCAGTAATCAAGTCAGAGCTCAGTACCTACTTCGGGAGGTACAGAAGGACTGACTAAGATAGAGTGTATGGAGTCTCAAACCTCTAGGAGCTGGTGTGGAGGATCTACTGTCATGGTCATACTGGGGTTCTGGGCAATGGAAGAGCTCATATCTTGGTCATACAAACATCCATTATAGGCACAAATGGATATGGATCAGGGTGACATTTTGAAGTTTATCAATGGTTGACGACACTGCAATGGATGAGTTACCAATTCACAGACTGCATAACTTTGAAATCAAATGAGGGTCAGGGATCAAGATGCTGAGCAGCGCATGAGCTGCAGTGGTCAGCGACCCATAGCTGACTGCTAGCGTCAGGGCCAGCGAACCATAGCTGCCAAGACCCTTCTACACCTCCACGCGGTGATCCTGGATAATAGGCTGCAGCAGGGCAGACTGGCTAAGGTGAAGGGATCGAAGAGGGAATGCTAACCCGGTACTAAAAAAAATGCTTGCTGAAGTCGGATGTGTTGGACTTAAAGGTGCAAATATCGCAGTCAAGCTGTAAACTATGACACAATGCATTCCGTTCTCTTGACTACATTCTGCTACTTAAGCCCTTTCAGGGTTTGGTAGCGGGAGATTTAGAACAAACGAAGAAGAAGAAGAAATGAGGGTCAGGCAAAGGAGAAGTGTGTACAACCAATGAGCTGCAGGAACCATCAGTACCCCCACCATTTTCTATTTACTGAGAGAGAACGAGCATCTATAGGTGTACCCGGAGTGCAGTGAAGTTGATTTTCTTAATACCAGAACAGTTGGATCCACACTTATAAGCATTTCACAACACGGCTGGACCATGCAAACACACATTTACATACAAACACATCTCTTTCTTTCTCTCTCTCTGTGTGCGTGCACTCGTGTAAATATATCTATATACATATTTTGTTTGTCTGTGAACTGATCTCATCATATATTGAAGCTTATTGGCCATTGAAATAACTTCTCTTGTCTTGTCCAGGCTTGTGTCAGGAGCCAGGCCCAGCTAACACACCCAGTCATTCTGCGAGTTGTTAGACTGATTGACGGAGTGACAGAACAGCCATGCCTGGAGCCATCTGACAGAACCCCACATAAATCCAGTATTTAGTTTAAAAGTCACAACCTGGAGGAACCTAAGTTGCATTATCCATGTTTCTCACTCAGCTGTTTTGAGACAATAGTTGCTATGTTTATGAGAAATGTCTCTCTGTTATGTATTATTTTAATTTTGTTCTTGTCTTCAGTCCACTTCTTGCGAACCATTGGGCTGCCACTACATTTGGAAGCCCGCACCAAAACACATTGTATGGTCTTGCAAGGGTGGCTTCTGTAGCAATTTCTTTTACATTATGAGGTTACTAGCTACATGTACAACCCTCTTTAGTCACCCAAAACATGATTGGAAGGCTCCAGTGGGCTTATTCTGTTCTCCCTGGATTAACATAGGGGAGTGGATCAAGCAGGATATTATGTTTTGTAGATAAGATCTGAAACAAATAAATTCACCATTAAACTTTGTTTTGAGATGTTATGACAAGAGTGATATTCCGCAAACATTGCTGGGCTGGGCATGTAGTACACATTCCTGACAACAGATGGATCCATAAAACGTTTTTCGTGGCCCGTGCATGTACATGAGGCTGCCCACCCCATGCAATAGCGGGATGCACTGACCAAATATCTAGATCCACATTGGTGCAGCACCGCAAAAGATCGAAGCCCATATAGAATATTGTTGGCTTCCTCGTATACTGCATATTTGCTGGACAGATGCTGAACATAATGTGATGTCTCGCCATTTTTCTATTCAATGCAATTTTCACTTTTATTTTATATTATATTAATCAATTTAAATAAATATTACAAGTATTTGTGTGGATGAAAAGGAATTATCTCTTTGTGCATAGGAGTACAGAACATATTTATTTGACTCTTGGTCATCACTCAGACAGCTCAGTCTTGGTTGTGTTAATAGTGTGTGTAATAAAATGCCTGAAGCAGATACATTGTCATTCTTAAACTGGCATTCACCAGGAGTTGATTGAGTTTGTTAAGAAAGTTGTATTATTCCTGTGGAGTTCTGTGAAAGTTTGTTTTCTGTGTTCCTGTGTTATTGCCATTTTTGTAGACTGATAAGACAAAATATTGCACAATTTGTCTCACTTTTGTTGTAAAAATGACTATTCCCACACCAGAAACGACCATTAAATTTCCACATGCGATCGCTGAGTACCCAAGCAAACACCAGAACATATTCTGCAGGACAGTCCCACTTATACAGAGACAGTCATGCTCGGCGGAGCAACCATGCTTGAGACACACAGAGTTCTGTGAACCAATCAAGTGATGGTCTTACTGCTGACTTGTGTAACAGATGTTTATGTGTGAATAAGTCAGATCAGAATATATAGAGAATGGGGTTGGAGTGATGGATAGGAGGGTAACAATTAAATACTTGCATGAGGACAGTGTGATCTAGTGGTACGGCTCACAACCCGAAGGTCCTGGGTTTGCTTCCCAATTACAGCATCAGCATTTAAACTGGGGAAGCAAACCCTTAGAAAATGCAAAAGGAAGCAGACTCTTACATAAAAATGCATGCTGAAGTCAAATGCACTGGGTCTGGATCAAGATGCTGAGCAGCGCATGAGCTGCAGTGGTCAGCGACCTATAGCTGACTGCTAGCGTCAGGGCCCTTCTACACCTCCACGTGGTGATCCTGGATAACAGGCTGCAGACTGGCTAAGGAGAAGGGATCGAAGAGGGAATGCTAACCCAGTAATCAAAAAATGCTTGCTGAAGTCAGACGTGTTGGACCAAAAGGTGCAAATATCACAGTCAGGCTGTAAACTACAACGTATTCCGTTCTCTGGACTACATTCTGCTACTTAAGCCCTTTCAGGGTTTGGTAGCGGGAGATTGAGAACGAACGCAGAAGAAGAAGAAATAATGCACTGGGTCGACAGACACACAATAAAAACAGCGCAACACACACTGCCTTAGGGGTATAGAGAAATAAGGCGAACGCAAAAAAAAAAAACGCTTGCATAATTATCCAGTGTATTTCCAGGTAACCCCAGCTAGTTCAATATAACAATCTTACAGAGGAACGGTCTGGTTAGCCAATTAAAAGTGCTCATTGATGCATACAGCTTGTGCACACAAATTTCTGTGAAATTTTTTTGTCAGAAGTGCCGTTTCTTTTTCTTGTTTGGTGTTGCAATTGAAAAAGTTTCATTGATCTGTCCCCAGTAAGATTGCATCGATTTTATTTGCAGAATTTTAATTTATCTGCTTGTAGGTATCTAGTGGAGAATCATTAGACAATATTTCAGACTTAAACACAGCTGAGGTAATGATCAGATAACAGAATCACCAGACAATCTATCAGACCTAAGGATAGCTGAGGTAATGATCAGATAACAGAGAATCACCAGACAATCTATCAGACTTAAAGACAGCTGGGGTAATGATCAGATAACAGAGAATCACCAGACAATCTATCAGACCTAAGGATAGCTGAGGTAATGATCAGATAACAGAGAATCACCAGACAATCTATCAGACTTAAACACAGCTGAGGTAATGATCAGATAACAGAGAATCACCAGACAATATTTCAGACTTAAAGACAGCTGAGGTAATGATCAGATAACAGAGAATCACCAGACAATCTATCAGACCTAAGGATAGCTGAGTTAATGACCACATGATAGGATATGGCTAGCCACAGTTTCTATGGTTCAGATGTCATTTCAAAATCAAAAGAGCTAAAATGTGTATCATGTCAGCCTCTTCATTGTCAAGTGTTACAATAACTTAACATTTTTATACTGGTTTAGAAAACAGAGTCTGTATACAACCAGTTACATTACCCTGATCTAAAAGCTATGCGCATACAATCTATTCTTAAATGCATTAACTGTGCCTGCCTACACTACCTCCTGGGGCAATGCATTCACCACTCTCTGACTAAAAAAAAATTTTCTAATATCCAATCTGGACCTTTATTTAGTTAATTTGTATCTGTGCCCTCTTATTCTCGTTGGTGGTTGTATTTAGAAAATTTGTTATAGTCTAATTTAACCTTTCCTGTGATCATCTTATAAACCTGTATTAAGTCGCCTCGAATTCTTCTTTTCTAGACACTAGGTCAGTTTTTCCTGAGTCTTTCATCATAACTAATTCTGGAATCCCACTATCAGTTTTGTCGCTCTTCTTTGTATCCTTTCCAGCATGATTATATCTCCTCTACGGTAAGGACTCCCACACCTGTACACAGTACTCCAATCTAGGTTTACCAATGCTTTATTCAGTTTGACAATTACTTCCATACTCCTATGTTTAATATTTCTTTTTATCATACCTAACATTGCATTTGCCTTTTTCACTGCTACCTGGACTTGTTCATGCACTTTACCTGTATGCTCTATTATAACCCCTAGGTGCCTTTCCTTATCTATCATAATAATATTGTTCTAGCCTATTCTGTAATTATGCTCCATATTGGATCTACTCATGTGAATTGTACATTTATCTATATTAAACTAAATTTGCCATCTCACAGACCATTCTTGATTTTTATCTAAATCCGACCTCAATATATCCACTTCTGCTATAGATGAGACACCCCTACATAGTTTTGTGTTGTCTGCTCATTTTTCAATCAATGTCCAAATCATTTATATATATCAAGACTAATATTGGTGCCAAAACAGCCCTGTGGCACTCCACTTTTTACTTTATTTATGCCCACTCTCTGCCTTCTTCCAGTTAACCAATTTTCAATCCATTCGGCAACTTCCCCATCTTTTCCAAGAGGTACTCTATCAAAAGCTTTTGTAAAATCTAGATAAATAATATCCACCTTATCTATTGTTTTAGTAACCTCCTCCATGAATTCCAATAGGTTTGTTAAGCACGATCTCCCACTAGTAAACCCATGCTGACTATTTCTGATTAGATTAAACCTGTCTAGATGCATTACAATGTTTTGTTTGATTATTGACTAACAATTTACAGACTATGCTTGTTAAACTGACCGGTCTATAAGCAAATCTCATTTCTTTCCCTTTTTGAATAAAGGGATCACTCCTGCATCTTTCCAATCTCTTGGAACAATCCCTTTTGGAACCCACTGTATCACAACTCTCTTGAACAAGTGACATAGTTTGTAGTTATCACTCATAGTTCCTTTAGGTCTGTATATTTGTAAAACACAAAAGAATATATATATAGGGGAGAAGTCTTACAAGTGTGATGTAGCATTTACTACAAGTGGTAGTCTAAAGACACAGTAGAATACATACAGGAGAGAAGCCTTACAAGTGTGGTGTAGCATTTACTACAAGTGTTAGTCTAAAGACAGTAGAATACATACAGGAGAGATCCCCTACAATAGTGACATGTGTAGTGCAGAGTTTACTGTGAATGGTAGTCTACAGGCACATGGTAGAATACATACAGGAGAGAAGCCTTACAAGTGTGATGTAGCCATTTACTAAAAGTGGTAGTGTAAAGGCACACAGTAGAATACATACAGGAGAGATGCCTTACAAGTGTGACATGTGTAATCTAAAGTTTACTGCGAGTGGTAATCTAAAGAAGCACAAAAGAATATACATAGAAAAAGAAAAAAAACGTCATACAAGTATGATATTCGTGGTGCATGGTTTTCTGAGAGTGATAATCTAAAGGCACACAAGAGAAGCATAAGTGTGGAGTTATCTAGAAGTTCTGATGTAAAGAGACACAAACGAATGCATGCAGGACAGAAGCCTTAGAACTGTTATATTGATAGTTTATGATTTACTAAGATTGCTAATCTGAAGAAACATAAAAGACAAAAATACAGGAGAGAAGACTTACACGTGAGGTATAGGGTTTATTGCGAATGCTAGTTAAAACGCACACAATAATACAAGCAGGAGAGAAGCCTTACACGTATGTAGTATAGGATTTACTACGCGTGATCTAAATAAATACAAAATAATACATACAGGTGAGAAACCTTACGTGTGTGGTGTAAAGTTTACTATGAACTGTAGTCTAAAGAAATACATACAAGAGAGAATCTTTACAAATGTGTAATGCAGTTTAGTCAGTATGTTAAGTTAAAGCATCACATTATAAAACATACAGTTCAATAATTTGATAATCACTAAAACAGAAAAATGGATTAAAAGATTATCAATAGTCAAACACAAACAATCAACTGTATGAGACACATTTACATTTTATGGTATACACCTTCTAAAACACAATTTGCTCGCATCCAAAGTTGAGCTTGGCGATACAGCAGCAGCTAATAAACAATATAGTATACTTATACCAACAGTGACAAACTTGGACCTTGTTCAAGGCACGTGAAAGTAGATTTTCTATGTGTGAAATAGTGTTTAAAAAAGGCAATCGGTGTCACAAGAAGAGATAGTTTGTAGAATGAAGACATTTGAATTATAGTAGGGGGATCAAGATGCTGAGCAGTGCATGAGCTGCTCCGGCCAGCGAAGCAGAGTTGTCAAGACCCTTCCACACCTCCATGAAGTAATCCTCAATAACAGACTTCAACAGGGCGGACTGGCTAATGGGAAGAGAGAAGGCTAACCGTACTAAATATTTGACTAACGAAGTCAGATGTGTTGGACCGAAAGGTGCAAATGTTAGTCTAACTGTAAACTAAAGCACATTCTGTTCTGCTACTTACAAAGCCCTTTTCAGGGCTTGGTAACAGGAGTTTGAGAACCAACGAAAAAGAATTATAATTAGACTAAGTCACTAGAATATACTTTGTAGTAAGCGTGCATTTGTACATAATATAAATGTTTTAATAAACAATTTGTATTTTATTATTTTTTTTAGTTACATTTATTTTAGTGGAAAATGATATTTTGTGGTGTCAAATATGATTCCAGGAACACCACCAAATTATGTATTCAACTTAAAATGGCTAGATTTGTGGCTGTTGATCAGGAACTGGTTATTGTGTGTACTTTAACTGGGAGATCATTATTACTAGTATTTTCTCTACACAACCTGTTCCCATGCATATATCATGAAGGAAATCTATGACAATCACATTCCAGCATTATCATTAATACACTTCTCGTACTTACTTAGTCGCTCCTCTTCTATCGTGAGGTGTAGAGGTTTGCCAAAGAGAACGCCACACTGCTCTATCCGCCGTCTTTTTCCTGGCCTCTTTCCAATCCAACCCTCTATCACTTAGGGACTGTTGTATGTTGTCTTCCCAACGTACTTTGGGATGTCCTCGGGGTCTGCGTCCTTGACTTTTGATCTCCCATGACCGCTTTGGTATCCGATCTTCTTCCATTCTACAGACATGGCCAAACCACTGTAGTTGGGACTGCTCCACTCGTGTCTGCAGGGGTTGAACTTCAAGATTGCTACGTATTTTCTGGTTACGGATCTTGTCCCTTTTCGTCACCTGAACCGCCTTTCTTAGGGACCTCATTTCTGAAGTTTGTAATTGTCTTTCTTGGGCTGTAGTCATTGCCCATGATTCACATCCATATGTCAGGACAGGCACATAGGTCGAGCAGTATACATCCATCAATACACTTCTCAAGGCCAGGCAGTTGTCAGGGGGTGGAGTCTGACGGAACTAGAGAAACCATCATCCCTGATCAAGACTGGCCCTATGATCATGAAAAAGATAGCTGATGACAACACTAGATCCATCAGCCCAGACCCCACCAGCATGACACTGCGGGGTTGATTTCCAGGGGCATGACCACCCCAATCATCCGCTGGTCACTTTGTGATGAAACTACACAACTGAAATAAGAAATTGGTTGTCTACAGACTCTGTGGTCGATTGGTCAGGCACTCACCTATCAAAGCGATGAACAGAACCGGTGGATAATCAAACCCCACAAGTTTTAAAGTGACCCCTGGTCTCACTGGATGTGGGACCTGAGTGTCTGCATCCTGAGTTGCCTCCAGTCATCTTGACTTAGTCTTGCCACTGGTGCAAGGTAGCTCGTGACCAGAGAGCGAGGTCAATGACCTGCGCAGTTTCTTCCTCACTATAATCAAAATACAGCGGAAGTTACATCATCAAGACAAAACCGTCTGCTGATTTCGCCATCGCTTGTGACGGGCAACTAACGTTCTTGTTCATCTTCACACCTCAACGACTCTAATGAAGGCGGCAGTCGACTCAAGGCTCTGTACACTTCCGCAGCTTCTCATGGAATGACACTGCCTGTTGCCAAATGCCACTTCTTTTGTTGGTATACAGTGGACAGGGCTGAAAAATATGTTCTGCCTTCGTGGCGGCTGTGCTGCAGGCACACATGTCTGTAGTGCCAAAACTTGTCTTGAACTTGTTGTACAGGTGATATCTCAGTCTGTTGTGATATGTGTGTAGCCGGAGAATGATCACCTGGAGAGTTGATGGTAGGCATCGTTTTCTATGTGGCCAGGGTGGTCTTTTTTCCATTTTGTACTGTACGTTGCCCTGATGAATGCTTTAGTCGGCAACTAACTATCAATAACATGGGATTATTCTTTGCATCCAGTTGATAGAATGGGTTTTTTTCAAAACACCAAAATACTATGTTTAGTTGCACAAAAGCCAAATTTCATGTCCAATTACAAACTACTTTAGTTTGACTTAATTTCAATACACTTTTGTTTTACTCTTGTCCTGTAAAGGAAATCAGAAGGGGGATGGGGTGGGCTAGTGGTTAAATGACACAGCTCACAACTAGAAGGTGCTGGGTTTGATACCCATCACAGCACCAGCTGTTACCCCAGGGACGCAAACTCTTAGAAAATTCAGGAGGAAGCAGACCATTACATAAAATGCATGCTGAAGTCAGATGCACTGGGCAACAGGCGCGAAATAAATACCACAGTGCAGCGCACACCGCGTTTTGGATTAGTGAAATAAGATGAACGCAACAACAACAGAAGAAGAATGGCAATGCAGAGGCTACACAACCTAAAAAAACCAGAATACCAAAAATCCAACAAAAGTGAACATTTTGAGGACCTGCGTTAGCATACGACCGTGAAATATGGACTGTTAGCCAAACATCAAGGAAGAGAATCACATTTTTTTTGTTTTTGCGTTCGCCTTATTTTCTCTAATCCCCAGGGCGGTGTGTTGCACTGTGGTTTATATTTTGCATCCGACTTCAGCATGCATTTTATGTAAAGGTCTGCTTTCTCCTGCATTTTCTAAGGGTTTGCTTCCCTGGGGTAACAGCCGGTGCTGTGATGGGGATCGAACCCAGCACCTTTGGATTGTGAGCCGTGCCACTTAACCACTAGGCCACAGCCGTCCCCCTAGAGAATCAAATGCAATAGCAAGGTCTCCAGAATACCAAGGACCAAACAAAATAATGTAGACATTCAACAAGAGTTGTGCATAGAGGAGAACTGGTTCATAAATTCCATCATGAACAGAAAAATTGAAATACTTTGGACACATCAAAAGATATGATGACAGTCTTGAGAGAACGGTAATGGAAGGTCTGGAGCAAGCTATGAGGCAGACCAAGAAGGAGATGGCACGAAGATGTCAAGGAATGCGTGGGCATGACTCTGGAGCAAGCTAAGAGGCAGACCAAGGAGATGGCACGAAGATGTCAAGGAATGCGTGGGCATGACTCTGGAGCTTTGACATGAGATCAAGTTTTTTTCAGACAGGCCTGTGATGGGAGTGACGTTCTGCAAAGGATATGCTACATGATGATGTTTTACTCTCATGTCTTGTGGCTATTAGTCCTTTCTTAATTGGAACACTTTTGTTTTACTCTCATGTCTTGTGGCTATTAGTCCTTTCTTAATTGGAACACTTTTGTTTTACTCTCATGTCTTGTGGCTATTAGTCCTTTCTTAATTGGAACACTTTTGTTTTACTCTCATGTCTTGTGGCTATTAGTCCTTTCTTAATTGGAACACTTTTGTTTTACTCTCATGTCTTGTGGCTATTAGTCCTTTCTTAATTGGAACACTTTTGTTTTACTCTCATGTCTTGTGGCTATTAGTCCTTTCTTAATTGGAACACTTTTGTTTTACTCTCATGTCTTGTGGCTATTAGTCCTTTCTTAATTGGAACACTTTTGTTTTACTCTCATGTCTTGTGGCTATTAGTCCTTTCTTAATTGGAACACTTTTGTTTTACTCTCATGTCTTGTGGCTATTAGTCCTTTCTTAATTGGAACACTTTTGTTTTACTCTCATGTCTTGTGGCTATTAGTCCTTTCTTAATTGGAACACTTTTGTTTTACTCTCATGTCTTGTGGCTATTAGTCCTTTCTTAATTGGAACACTTTTGTTTTACTCTCATGTCTTGTGGCTATTAGTCCTTTCTTAATTGGAACACTTTTGTTTTACTCTCATGTCTTGTGGCTATTAGTCCTTTCTTAATTGGAACACTTTTGTTTTACTCATGTCCTGTGGCTATTAGTCCTTTCTTAATTGGAACACTTTTGTTTTACTCTCATGTCTTGTGGCTATTAGTCCTTTCTTAATTGGAACACTTTTGTTTTACTCTCATGTCTTGTGGCTATTAGTCCTTTCTTAATTGGAACTTTTGTTTTACTCTCATGTCTTGTGGCTATTAGTCCTTTCTTAATTGGAACACTTTTGTTTTACTCTCATGTCTTGTGGCTATTAGTCCTTTCTTAATTGGAACACTTTTGTTTTACTCTCATGTCTTGTGGCTATTAGTCCTTTCTTAATTGGAACACTTTTGTTTTACTCTCATGTCTTGTGGCTATTAGTCCTTTCTTAATTGGAACACTTTTGTTTTACTCTCATGTCTTGTGGCTATTAGTCCTTTCTTAATTGGAACACTTTTGTTTTACTCTCATGTCTTGTGGCTATTAGTCCTTTCTTAATTGGAACACTTTTGTTTTACTCTCATGTCTTGTGGCTATTAGTCCTTTCTTAATTGGAACACTTTTGTTTTACTCTCATGTCTTGTGGCTATTAGTCCTTTCTTAATTGGAACACTTTTGTTTTACTCTCATGTCCTGTGGCTATTAGTCCTTTCTTAATTGGAACACTTTTGTTTTACTCTCATGTCTTGTGGCTATTAGTCCTTTCTTAATTGGAACTTTTGTTTTACTCTCATGTCTTGTGGCTATTAGTCCTTTCTTAATTGGAACACTTTTGTTTTACTCTCATGTCTTGTGGCTATTAGTCCTTTCTTAATTGGAACACTTTTGTTTTACTCTCATGTCTTGTGGCTATTAGTCCTTTCTTAATTGGAACTTTTGTTTTACTCTCATGTCTTGTGGCTATTAGTCCTTTCTTAATTGGAACACTTTTGTTTTACTCATGTCCTGTGGCTATTAGTCCTTTCTTAATTGGAACACTTTTGTTTTACTCTCATGTCTTGTGGCTATTAGTCCTTTCTTAATTGGAACACTTTTGTTTTACTCATGTCCTGTGGCTATTAGTCCTTTCTTAATTGGAACACTTTTGTTTTACTCTCATGTCTTGTGGCTATTAGTCCTTTCTTAATTGGAACACTTTTGTTTTACTCTCATGTCTTGTGGCTATTAGTCCTTTCTTAATTGGAACTTTTGTTTTACTCTCATGTCTTGTGGCTATTAGTCCTTTCTTAATTGGAACACTTTTGTTTTACTCTCATGTCTTGTGGCTATTAGTCCTTTCTTAATTGGAACACTTTTGTTTTACTCTCATGTCTTGTGGCTATTAGTCTTTTAATTGTAACACACTTTGGTTTTACTCATGTCTTGTGGCTATTAGGTTCAACACAATTGTAAGATTATGTGTGTACCGACAAGTGTTTGTCTCGTGTTAATTTAGGTTGTCCTCTCATGTACCAGAAGTAAACATGTGCAATTGTTTGTTATTAAACGCTGTATTTTACATGTAACCCACCCAGTGTATTTAGCAAGTTTGTTGGCTCATTAAAAAAATGTTATTTTTGAACTGTTTAGTGCACACAGATAGTGGCACATTTGCTAGTCTTATCTTGTTGGCTAATGTTCACAATGAGTAGGTTACCCTTTTTGTGTGCCCTGAAAAGGACATTAAGTGGTGGGTTGCAGTAGCTTTACTTACATCCCAAGCGTGCTGATGAAGGTGGGTCGGGGTTCTCCTGGCGGTTGTGCTATGCTGAGCTTCATCTGCGTGTCCCTCACCACTACAGGGATTAGTCTTATCTTGGACTGTAGATTATTTCTTTATCTTGTTCAGTTGTAGATTTGTTGAAAGACACGGATAGCTAGCATACAGACAGGGTATAGAGTGTGAAAAGGTCAGAAACGGCTAACATGGGGTGTACAGTTCTTTTCTCGTGACAGTTTCTACAGGATGGGGATAGCTTGTTCCATGCTAAAGTCTCCTTATTTGCTTCCTATATGCTGGGCAGGTTACAGTGTTGCTAGATATAGACAAAGGTAGACCACCCCCCCCCCCCCCCCCCACATCAGACATGCTGTTGGGGATGAAGTGTTGATTTCAATGTAATAAGTTCAAAGCTTATTCTGAGGTTGGGTGATGTTTCTTTTCTTGTTTTATTACATTTCATATGTCAGGCTGCTATTTACAGACGGGTAAATGCTGCCAAAGACGGATGTGTCGGTCCGAAAGGTGCAAATATCACAGTCAAGCTGTAAACTAGCAACAACACATTTCGTTTTTCGGACCACATCCTGCTACTTGCAAAGCCCTGTTCAGGGCTTAGTAGTGGGAGATTGAGAACGAATGCAGAAGATGAAGATGGGTAAACTGAAGTTTGTTTAGACCACAGGTGGAACATAATCTCCACAAATGAGGATATATTTAAACCAAAAATAGATGAGACAGGACCAGAGAGAATGTTGACACACCTAGGTTTCTCTGTAAAACCGGTTACAATAATTCTGGTTGTTGGTGATTCTTCCTCGGATAAATGTAATGAAATAGTGACAGGTAAACAGAATCACATGACAACAAAACTAAGTGGATCTGTCGATTTATTTTATTTATATTCTTGCTTATCAAAAAATGGAAGGAAAAATAGCATAAAACTTGAGTGTTGCAACAGCTAGATGAACTACTGACATGGGTTTGCAACAGCTAGATGAACTACTGACATGGGTTTGCAACAGCTAGATGAACTACTGACATGGGTAATGTTTTCTCAATCTCATGATTTTACTACAGCTAAAATGTAAATAAGACATACTTACCGACTTTTCTTTCAACCTGTGGGGAGGAAGACTAACGATCAGAAGTTGAAGTTGGAGATGTCGGACAGAAAGGTGCAAATATCGCAGTCAAGCTGTAAAATGTGACAATGTATTCCGTTGTCTTGACTACATTCTACTACTTAAAGCCCTTACAGGGCTTGGCATCGGGAGAATGAGAACAATCGAAGCCATGCCACGATATGTTAGTCAGGGTCAGGCAAAACGTACTGACCAAGACCCTCATCTCGGCTTCCTCGTAGTATCCCCTGGAAATGGGCTGTTGCCATGGCAGCCTGGCTAATGATATGAGGAATTGATACCATCCTTGTAGTAGTGAGCAGCACACAGATGAAGCCAAGCATCCCCCGGTCCACCTTCATGCTTGGGATGTGAGGAAAGCCATAACCCGCCACTGAATGTCCTTTTTAGGGCTAACAAAAAAGTAATCCTACTCACTGTGTTCATTCAATAAAACAGCTGTCAAACCTGTGCTGTTAAGTGTCAAGGGGACCTTCAGTTGCCTTTCTTGCGTCAAGTATAGTGTGTCCACAGTAAACTCATGTTGTAGGAAGATTTCAGTAATGTATCCATCTGTCATTCTCATGTGTTGTATCCCAATCTCATTGTGTTGTAAATGCACAGTTGATCTAATGAGAATTATTTTCTGTCTTGATATGTATTCAGTATGAGGGCCAGTTCCCACGATATTTATTTTGTCATTTCATCTTCTGGCGACATCAATGATTTTTCTTTAACATTTCATTTTGCATATTTTTTGTGTGTTCATTTGTAAAGTTTGACATTGGTAGAAGATTTTCACAGATGTTTTTGGCTTTCTTGTGCATTGGTTAACTCTTCACAGTTCAACATCATTTACAATACTAGTTTTGCCAGAATTAATATAAAAGCATTATATAATATAAAAGCAGTCTCTTCATAAAATTTGACTTTTCTTAATTATTTCACAAGGAAGACAAAACATGTTTTATATCAAATTAAAGGAAAATGAATGTGCAGTAAGATTTTACAAGTAATTATAAATAATTACATCGTCATTTCTTGTAATAAAAACTATTTCTCACACACAAAAATGTCACCAATTCATGAATAACCACTGAAACGTAATACAGATTGGTCTAGTGTTCCTCAGAATGACAGTAATCAACATATGAATAATATCTACAATAAATTAATTTTCTGTAGCAGTCAAATGGAGTTGATGTGTCACTGAGTTGCAGGTCTCCATTCACTCCACATGGTCGACAATATTTTGGCAGCAATCTGAATGAAGTCTGAGTCAGTCAGTGGTGATGGAATTTGGTACGGAAACCCATTCGCTATCATGTTCTTTCGAGTTTGTTTTAGAAATATTGCATCTTCGCTTTTCTGTTAAAAACTTTGTTTACCTTTTAGCAGCACTAGGTCTTGGCTGTGACAATGCCCCCTCAACATCAGATTCAGTAGGTTGAATAATATTATATTCTATGTCTGACTCCGATTCAACATCAGAAAAATATGAATCCTCGTCACTGAATTTATCTAGCGTACACAACTCCCATGTCTTTTCTACAGATAAAAACAACATTGACGTGCTAGGTTCGATACATATTTTTGTGATAAACAACAACAATTTGGCTGACTTGAAAGATGACAAATGTTTTCCAACTTTGAATTTCCACACAAAACCCCTTTTTACAAAATAAAACGTAAATATGTCACTTCCCTTACTATGTAATGTCAATTAAAATCTAGAAACACTGAAAAAAAAAAACAAATTTTGTTCAATGTGAGCGTTTTTCCGGCACCAAGCAGATGCCAGGAAGAACGCCAACAGTGTTCTTATGGCCTTTAAGAGTTAATGACCAAAATAAGAACAGTAATTTTATGTGTTTCAAAGTGAAACAGAAAAGGTCATTAAAACTGAAATTTTTGTTTTTATATCAAATTTAAATAAAATAAGATATGGTTGATATATGATTTGTTGTTTCAGATCATTTGGGCTGGACCAAGTCTGACATTGGTAGCAGAGAGTTGATATAAATATTCTGTTTTATCACTTTCTTGTCAGGCTGATGTTTGGGTATTTGTGTAGTGGTACAGTCAAGTCTTCCCCAACACACCAGCTATGAATCCTGACATGTCCAGTTTGACTGACACTCACTAGTCCACATTCGGAAAGTAACGGCGACCTACCGTACTGCACACGTGTCAAGAAACTGATAACAGCAAAACAGGTTGGTAGTTGTAATAAGAACGATGTTCTTCAAATGACATGCTACAAGTCACAGATGAGGCGTTCTGACATTTGGTTTCAATTTCTCTACCGAGCCTTCCAAATTTCATCAATAAATACTTGGTGTTTTGCTGATGCCCATAGTTTCTGTCCTCTGTGTGTTATATCTTTACAGACTGTGCCGGCCAAACATATTGATGGTCATATGATTTGACGAGTCTATCTTCATCCTCATATAAAACAGTGATTTATATAATTTAAAACTAAATAAATAGCGAAACATAAACATTTCTTCTTCTTCGTACGCAGTCAGACAGTAACCATTATTTTTTCGAAAAAAGCGGCGGTCATCCTGAGGCTGTCGCCACTGCCATAGAGCTTGTCTTGCAGTTCCACTGGTGATGGCCACATCTGCTCTCTCTGATCCTCGTATGTCGGACAGTTCTGCAGCGGTCATTTTACCAGTACCGCACGGGCATTCGTCGGTACACCCTATCTTCAATTTGTTGAATAGGTGGTACCTCAGTCTATTGTGGACATAAACATTTAATTGCATATATTTTTGTATAATACATGATAAAGGAACCAGTGATATCATAATAGAAGATGATTGTCAATGTTTAAGTTATCAAAAAATGGTCCCTGGACAAATGTCAAGGGGCCTCTGTTCTTAAAATTTCAGATATTCAGGTCAGAACTGGAAACTTGCCAATAGTTTACACATTAAAAAAGATAAATATTGTATCAAATCTGCTTAAAATATTGGGGAACATTCTCAATACCAACTTAGTGGGAATTAGAGAAATAAATCTGAATATAGTTGCAAATAAGTCGGAAAGACATGGCTTAAAACAAGATACAGAGAATGTCTCAAAATAAGTCGGAAAGACATGGCTTAAAACAAGATACAGAGAATGTCTCAAAATAAGTCGGAAAGACATGGCTTAAAACAAGATACAGAGAATGTCTCAAAATAAGTCGGAAAAACATGGCTTAAAACAAGATACAGAGAATGTCTCAAAATAAGACAGAAAGACATGGCTTAATACGATGACGAGAGAGATGGTGCTAATGGTGTTCTACAAAATTCAAACCACCAAGGTCAGTCTTCATTGTTTCATACATGACATATTTCCAGATGTAATCACAATCACACATAGCATTCTTCATAATTTCTGTCACTCAAATGTTCCTGTTTATAAGGAGCCATACTGAACCTGAAATAATGCACAAAAGTGGTACCGGTATTCATATTTGAAATATTGACTATAGTGGAATCAATAATAATAGTGGAATGTGTTGTGACTGTTTGATTATCAAGAATACTGCCGCACGACTTTATCACCATTGCTGAGGTAGTCGAGGGGTTGGGCTGATATGTTCAATTTCAATATCTAAAACATCAAACACCACTTTTAGCTATTAAGTATAGACAACAAAGTGGCTAGAAAATATTTTCAAAAAAAACCCAGCAATGGAACATATTAGACTGGATTTGATAATTGTGCAATCGGGCAAGTTTAACATACATAAATAATATAGATACAACCGTGGAATGGCAGTGAGTTCTTGTTGACCTTTAACACTCTCCCTAACACTCAAAAGTCCCCCAGTTCTTACTTTCACTTTCATTGTGGAAATGGAAATGATGGTTGTTTACATTTTAAAATCACATGACTTGTTCAGGGACCCAAGATGCAGCAGTGAATGAGCTGACAGCAGCCAGTGAATGAGCTGACAGCAGTCAGCGACTCATAGCTGGCTGCTTGCATCAGGGTCTGCGACCCACATCTGACCAGGACCCTATTCTGTCTCCAATCGGTGTCCCTGGAAACTGACTGCAATTATGCAGCCCGGCTAAGAGATTAGGGATCAAAGAGAGATAACAAACCCTGTCTCAAAAATGCTGTGATGAAATCGGATGTGTTGCACCAAAAGGTGCAGATATCGCAGCGTTGCTGTAAATTAAGACGTTAGAAACATATAAGACATGTTCTAGTTTTCTTCTTCTTCTTCTTCGTACGCTGTCAGACGTCAACTTGAATTTGTTCGAAGAAAGCAGCCGTCATCCTGAGGCTGTCGACACTGCCATAGAGCTTGTCTAGTGTTGCCACTGGTGCTTTCTCTGGTCCTCGTACGTCGGGCAATTTTGCAGCAAATGTTCAGCGGTCATTTTCCCGGTACCACAGGTGCATTCGTTAGTGCCACCTATCTTCAATTTATTGAATAGATGGTACCTCAGTTTGTTGTGGCCTGTGCGGAGTCTGAAGACCACGACCTACTCTCTTCTGTTAGTAGGCATCATTTTTGTGTGTAGCCAGTGTGTTCTGTTTCCCATTTGGTCATGTATCTGGCCCTAATAAGCCTTTTGGACTCTTTGTAGGTCACACTAGAATCTGGTTGTGGTAGTCTTGCACCTTCTTTTGCCAGTCGGACTTCCTCCTCGTTGCCTTGGATGTTACAGTGGGATGGAACCCACTGTACCACTACTCTTTTTGGTGCGTACTGCTGGCATAATTGACAGAGTACTGCTGTTAAATCATTAAGTTCAATGTTCTAATTTAAAAATAGGCTAAAACATACATGAGTCTACCATGCATGTGAGGGAAGTTATATATTTGATTTTAATCTGGCAAATGTATGGGAAAAAAACATGGGTTTTAACCACGCTCAGTGACAGATGTACTGAATAGTCATCATATTGACAGCACTGATGAAGAAAGTGGAAACAGAATCAGGTTGAGATATTTTGTGAATTAAAACAATTGACGAAATGAAGAGAAATCTCAATGCAATTGGCATGACTGCTGAGACCAGCTGGTCATTTTGACAGAACAGACATCAACCAACAAATGACTTTCAGAGAGTGACTTAATTGATGCTTATTGAAATTATGTCCTTTTATGTAATGGATAATTGATATTCCTATAAATAAGGGGCCATTAAAATTTGAACAAATTTTACAAAAAGTATTCAGAAATCTTCATTAAAAAGTAATTGTGCATAATATATTTTTTTATGATAAAATGTTTATTGAAAACGAATTTAAAGTCTCATATTTTATGAAGCATTATCCATTTTTACTAAACAATGAATGAGCTGACGGCCGCCAGCAGCTCAGCAGGCCGCTTCACACCAGGGTCAGCGAACTAGAGCAGATCAAGACCGTATTCTGCCTCCAAGCCTAGAAACAAGTTGCACCAGTGCAGTCTGGCTAAGAGAATTGCAGTAGGAAGGCAAACCCGGTAACCAAAATAGCTGCTGAAATCAGATGTGTCAGGTCAAATGTGCAGATAGGGGACGGCGTGGCCTAGTGGCACGGCTCACAATCCGAAGGTGCTGGGTTCGATCCCCATCACAGCACCGGCCGTTACCCCGGGGAAGCAAACCCTTAGAAAATGCAGGAGGAAGCAGACCCTTACATAAAATGCATGCTGAAGTCGGATGACTGGCTAGCTGGGGGTCCACAACAATGAAAGAGGAGATGTGCTAGCTGGGCTCCATGACAATGAAAGAGGAGATGTGCTAGCTGGGGTCCATGACAATGAAAGAGGTGCTAGCTGGGGTCCACAACAATGAAAGAAGAGATGTGTTAGCTGGGGTCCACAACAATGAAAGAGGAGATGTGCTAGCTGGGGTCCACGACAATGAAAGAGGAGATGTGCTAGCTGGGGTCCACGACAATGAAAGAGGAGATGTGCTAGCTGGGGTCCACGACAATGAAAGAGGAGATGTGCTAGTCGGAGAGTTCTTACAGTGGGTACATAGATATGGGGATACGGTGGACATTCTGATATATTACAGAGGAATGACAGGATATACATTTATCATGAGAAAAGTGAATGCCCTGAGACAATGAGTTGAAGTGGGGTACTAAACAAGGCAATTCTGATGCAGGTGTGTCTCTTCTTTTGCCAATAATTAGTGATGTAAAAAAAATAGAATAATTTAAAAACACATACTTTTTGTTTACAAAATATGAAAAATTAGAGACAAAACCTTTTTAAGAGTTTATAGAATATCACAATAAAATGGGGAGAAAGACTTAGGCAAAATATATTGGCAAAACCCTCACCTTGGATTTCTCGTAGCCCTCCCTGGTAACGGGTTATTTTCATGGCAGGCTGGCTAACGAGGTGAGGGACCGATATACAGATGAAGCCAAGCATAGCACAATCGCCTAGAGGACGCCGGTCCACCTTCATCAGCGCGCTCGGAATGTGAGTAAAGCTACAGCAACCTGTATCTTAATGTTCTTTTCTTCATCGTACAAGGTCGCAGGCTTTTGTCAAGTGGGACCACTGGTTGATTTGCCTTTTGTTACCTGAGCATTAGACACTTATGTACAGCTAGGTAGGATGATGCATGTCACAAGTTAACAGAGAGGTTGAGGTTTGGTGCAATGGAAAAAAGGCAGCTTGGATTATTTTTGTATGCCTCTTCTGATCTACACCTAAAACTCCTGCACGTGCTGATTTGATGGCAGAAGTTTTAAAACCGACTTTTACATCCAATTGTAGGATTAAGTGTCATTTGGGAACATAAGTTGCCTTTCTTGGGACAAATGTGTTGTCCGTTGTTGTAGTCCTATGTTGTAAGGTTTCTCTTGTCTATCCATCTGCCTAATAGTGTTCCCATGACTTGTTATTACAACATATTATTTATACTTCATGATTATGTGTATAATTATTATATGATTAATATCATTGAAAAAATAGATAACATAACTCGTCTAAAAATAATATTGACAAATGTCAATTCATCTATACAGAATAATTATAAAATAATATTGACAAAATCCAGTTAATCTATACAAAACAATTTTAAAATAATATAACATTTCCTTCAAGCTGAATGAACTAAGCTGGTACTAATATATGGATGAATACACAAGAAAACATATAAATGTAGAAGGTAAAACACACATGCTCTTCACTGTTCAGTGTATACAATATTGACTGTCTCTGTAATAATACCTAAAAGGTGTAGGTTTGTTTTGGCTGGAGGTTGAGACATGGATAGTGGAGCTTCTTGAATAGTTCACTGATGATCTTGGTCACAGCTGAGCCCAGTGCTTCACATTCATAAAACATACTGACTAGTACTTTTAAGTAGAGTTAAAACACATAAAAAGTGAAAGACTGGAGACAAGTCTTTCCTCATGGGGTAATACAACCAGGAGCATAGTGTAGTAAAATCTCAAGATGAAGTGTGTAAGCCAAGCGGTCAGAAGTTTAGAACATGCACACAATACGCTACGTCACTTTCATCCTGCCCTTTTTTCCACTCCTGATAAAGATCATGGTGTCAGCACTATTTTTGGCCATCTCGAAGAAGAATACACTTTTGTTGCTCTTGCAGTGGGTTTGTATCAATTTATTTCACATAAGGTTGTGTGTCCTTTGAAGAATCCTTGTTAGTTGACTTTTATCACATGCATGGTTGGAGGCAGTGCATCTATCTTTGCTCAAAAATACAGGGCTCATGAACAACAATGATTGACATTTTAAAATATAAACAATAAAACCAGTATAAAAAATATATAAGTGATACTGGTTTCCCCTGCATATCCTGTGGGGAATCGCCCATGTTGATCTCTAAATGAACCCTTACTGTTGCATGTCCTACCATTCATCGGGTTAGCAACCTCATCAAGTCAAATAAAGTGCTACAAAAAATACCGCTGCAAGACCAAATGAATACTTTGAAGCAGAATTACTGTAAGTAGGTCAACCGCAGTGGTGGCTCCCTGATTCTACCGGAGTGACAAACAATAGGTGTCCTGTCATTTCATTGTAAGTTTCTTTTTAAGCCAAATTCATCATCAGAACGAGGCTGATTAATCCTAATCAAAAAGTTTCACACAAGCCATGAAATTAAAGCCAACCATGGCAGCGAAAATGTGCAGAAACTTCCTGTCACAGTTGTGGCCTATATACAAGTTCAGGATTTCCAGAAACGTGACGTAGAGAAATGTTCCGGCAGCCACACCCTGCAGGATACTAGAAGACAGCAACTTTGCCATTTCATTGACGGCACCTGACGTCAAACCAATTCCTAGGCCCACACCAAGTGGACACATAACAGAAAAGAAGCAAATCCAAAAAAAGGCTCTCCAGGGGGTGCTAAGATGGCACTTGAACATCTCCAAACCAAGACAGAATGCAATGACGCTCTTGTGTATAGAAATAGCTATAAACACTTGCCAGACTTCGGAGACGCTGTCCTGAAGTCCAACTGCCAGGCCATCAAAGATTGTGTGAAATGACAAGGCAAAAAGAAGCAAGAAGGCACGAAGTCCATCTGGAAGCTCTGCAATCACACCCATGGTTTCTGGCGGATGGATATTATCATTCGTCACGGACACGGTTTCACAACTCTGGCTGCAGGGCTTCCTCTGTAAAAGTCTGTCAGTGACGTGCGCCTCCACATTGGTACAATCAGCTGCCACGGTGACAGGCTCACATTGTTGATAATTATGCTTAAAATTTAAGAATTCATCAGTTTCAAGATGATCTGCACATGAACTGCCACGTTTCTGGACAGGTGTGGAATACTCAGCTCTAGGCTGCACTTCCCGCCTATGACTATCCACCGCCCCATATTGGCTTTCAGTGGCACTACTTTGTTCATGAGAGAGATCTTCTTCAGGATGTACATAAACGTTTGGTGTCATTCCATGACGAAGATGTGAATGCACAAAGAATTCTATAAAAGCAACCAAAAAGAACCCTCCTGCTACAAACACGTGGAAGAGTGGAAACTCCGTTTTCCAACCAGCCTTAGATTTATACATCTCAAACTCTTCAGCGCCTTCTGTGAGGAGGTGAAGCAGAAGTGTGCCAAGGAAAACACCTCCTCCAAAACAGTTGAGTAAAGCTATGACCTTGTCTCTGCGTCTGTGGGACACAAGTGACCTTGAACCCCGCAAGACCAGAAAGTAGGGTACAACACTAAATATGAGTGTTAGCAGTACCAAGGCACACAAGGAAATCAGTTTTGCTGCTAACTTCTCCATCTTGAATGACCTTGTACTTCAGATGGCTGAAACTAAAAAAAACGACCACAATTACAAATCTTGAATCATAAAATTGGGTCAAAATAAATGGCTTGGTTCGTTCTCAATCTCCCGCCACCAAACCCTAAAAGGGCTTAAGTAGCAGAATGTAGTCCAGAGAACGGAATGCGCCATGTCGTAGTTTACAGCTTCACTACGATATTTGCACCTTTCGGTCCAACACACCCGACTTCAGCAATCATTTTTTTAGTACCGGGTTAGCATTCCCTCTTTAATCCCTTTTCCTTAGCCAGTCTGCCCTGCTGCAGTCTGTTATCCAGGATCACCGCTTGGAGGTGTAGAAGGGTCTTGGCAGCTCTGGTTCGCTGGCCCTGATGCTAGCAGTCAGCTATGGTCACTGACCACTGCAGCTCATGCGCTGCTCAGCATCTTGATCCCCAAAATTAATGATCAACACATTTAAATATATGTAGCTAACTATTTTAAATAACAAAAAATATGGACAGTACAAAATAAATTAAATGTGTTTGATTCCTTTCACTCCACAGCTAAATTGTATTGCTCTTTGACCACAGCAAAGACATTTTGGTCACAATGTACTACAGATGACAGCAATTAAATCTGCTCTGGTCATTTATCAAGTCAGTAAAGCATTACCAGGTTTCCTCTCTCTAACAGGTTTCATGCATCTGGTCTTCTCACTTATCGTTGAAACAAAGCAAAAATCATTACTGCTTTCATTTCTTTCAATGTTATCCAATCTTCAGTTTGTGATCCTTTTCTTTCGTTCTTTTTCATACTAATAACAAATTTATTATAGGGGCATGACAAAATTCAACCCTACTTGCTTCATACTACAATGTTAATCTGAGACAACACACATCACCCACACGAAGATTATATTTGGCCAGCTGGAGATGCACAATCCAGGAGTCACCATTAGACAGAGCATGTGACTGGCCTCGACTTAGCGTTTGACATATTATACAAGGCTCCGGGGCTGACGTGAGCTAGTGGTTTGGTAACATGGCTCACAATCCGAATGTGTTATCCGAATCCAAAGGGTTATTGCCCAATCCCAGCACTGGCCGTTACTCCGGGGAAGCAAACCCTTCGAAAATGCAGGATGAAGCAGACCCTTACATAAAATCCACGACAAAGCACTAATCATAGGGGGGATGAGAACTACCCCAATCCAGGCAATGCAGAAGCATACTAAACTGCGAGGGGATGGCGTGGCCTAGTGGTTAAGTGGCACGGCTCACAACCCAAAGGTGTTGGGTTCGATCCCCATCACAGCACCAGCTGTTACCCTGGGAAAGAAAACCCTTAGAAAATGCAGAAGGAAGCAGACCCTTACATAAAATTCATGCTGAAGTGGGATGCACTGGGCTGACAGGCGCAAAATAAAAACCACAGTGCAACGCACACCGCCTTGGGGATTAGAGAAATAAGGCGAACGCAAAAAAAAAATATACTAAACTGCACTCCCTCAGCATTAGACGGGATGAGGTGTTGTGCACAGTGAGAAGCTGAAATGGACGCAAGATCATCTTATACAAGCCAAACTTCAAAATCTGACCCAAAAAAGACAAATTTTTTTGGGGGCCTTATTTCTCTATTCCCCAAGGCAGTGTGCATTGCACTACGTTTTTATTTTGCGCCCGTCGACCCAGTGCATCCAACTTCAGTATACATTTTTATGGAAGGATCTGCTTCCTCCTGCATTTTCTAAAGGTTTGCTTCCCCGGGGTACGGCCGGTGCTGTGATGGGGATCGAACCCAGCATCTTCGAGATTGTGAGTCATGCCACTTAACCCCGCCTTCCCCCCTCGTACATAGAATGAATGTTGAAGTCGGATACATTGGGTCAATAGGAGCAAAACAAAAAAAATAGTGCAACGCACACCTCCTTGTGGAATAGAGAAATCAGGCAAACACACAAAAAAACACCTACAGAGCCACCACGAAAACATATCAAAGCAATTCACAGAAATGGAAATGTTGACTGATTATGAAGAGCCAAACTATTGCCATGAAAATATCCTAATAACCACAGAGATCTCAGGAATAAAAAAGGAAAATCACCAGATTAAACACCTAAAAACTCTAGCTCAGAAGATGATTGAAGGAAAATACAGCCCTTACAACTGGACTTACGTACGCACAGATGGATCTGCACAGGGCGCAGTTAAGGATGGTGGAGAAGGCTATTTGTAAAATACAACAATGGAAAAATAACCTATAGGGCTTTCCATACTGGGAAGATTCCTTCCAGTCTTAGGGCAGGGTTTATGGCTCTACTGCAGGCAATAAGGATGTTCACCGGATCAGACGAACACCTGCCAACTCAGATTGGATTCTTCACAGATTGCAGATCACTTCTAGAAGCAATACAAAACACCAGAGGTGAAAAAATGCAGCAGCAAATCAGATCAGAGCTCAACAAAATCCAAAGAACCTCATCAGTTGCTCTTCAGTGGCCACCCTCCCATTGTAGAATTACAGGGAATGAGAGAGCTGATGCTTGTCCAAAGCAGGTAGCAAGATGAAGCAACTTATCCATGCAATGTCCTACTGAGAGGCAAAAATCATCATACACAATCAGTACAACTCAAAATGAAAGACATGAACGTGAGCAATAGACCTGACCCATTCCACCAGCTCCACAGACACCAACAAACCACCATCTTTCGTCTGAGAACAGGCCACTGCAGAGTATTGGGTCACCTACATCGGCTCAAGATACACACAAGTGACTGCCCTTATGGACCTGGAGTCCAGACCCCTGAACACATCCTACAGAACTTCCCAATATACAGAGACCTACGGTGTCAAACCTGGTCAGAGGGAGCCGAGGTGACGCAGAATCTGTGGGACTGCCACCTGGACCTGGAGAGGACTTCGGACTTTGTTCTAGAGACGGGACTACAGATCTAGCATGACCAAGAAGCCTGAACGCAGAAGAAGCATGACGAAGTGGATGAACTGGGCCGACAGGCGCAAAATAAAAACATAGTGCAGCGCACACAGCCTTGGGGAATAGAGAAATAAGGCGAACGAGAGAAAAAAGATACAAGGCTCCCACACCTCACTGGCAAAAACCAAGATAAAAAAACCTTGGCTACAACCCCACAATGACAGGAATTATTGTTGATGGTAACCATGTCAACTCTACTGAGGATTTCATTTGCCTGGCTCTAGGTGCACAAGGGATACCCCCAATGTGAAGATTCAATTCATGTTTGGAGCTCATAAATCCACACTGATGATGAAATGACAAGACTACAATCACCAGTCCTGAAGGGAATGCAGAAAGTGGTGCAATGGGAAACTTGAGCTTGATGATGACCAGTTGATAAGTGATAACACTCTGAATGATGATGCTGTTGTAACTACTGATGAATCAATGCTGGGCAGTGAGAAATTGGGATTAGGCTTAGGCTTCTTTGGTCAAGTGAGAGGCAAGGTTGCAACTGAACGTAGTGGTGGATACATGACAAACAACAACTATTATGAGAATGGAGATTAAGGCAGGAACTTCAGCTCTGAGATGGCTATTTGAGACCTCTTTAACAAGTGCGATCGTCATATTGGACTCAATCCTTGCTGAGAAATATACAGATGGGATGAGTGAATTGCAGGCATAGAGGTGCCTTGCCTTTGGGAGCTTCTGTGGATCTACTGTCCAGCAGGTCACTTTGTTCTCATGACAATGAACGAGATGTCATTCTTGCACCAAAAGCATCTATAATGGTGATTTTTTATGTGATTAATGGTGATTTTTTATGTGATTAATGGTGATTTTTTATGTGATTAATGGTGATTTTTTATGTGATTAATGGTGATTTTTTATGTGATTAATGGTGATTTTTTATGTGATTAATGGTGATTTTTTATGTGATTAATGGTGATTTTTTATGTAATTAATGGTGATTTTTTATGTGATTAATGGTGATTTTTTATGTGATTAATGGTGATTTTTTATGTGATTAATGGTGATTTTTTATGTGATTAATGGTGATTTTTTATGTGATTAATGGTGATTTTTTTATGTGATTAATGGTGATTTTTTATGTGATTAATGGTGATTTTTTATGTGATTAATGGTGATTTTTTATGTGATTAATGGTGATTTTTTATGTGATTAATGGTGATTTTTTATGTGATTAATGGTGATTTTTTATGTGATTAATGGTGATTTTTTATGTGATTAATGGTGATCTTCTGAAGTCCATCGATGACTGTCTCTTGGACGAAGACATTACAATTGACGAACAGGCTGCACAATTTTGAAATCAATTATAGATTGAGCACAGAAAGGTGCCCCAGAAGATGAAACAAGAGTATACACAATCAGTGAGTTACTTGAACCATTAGTATTCACGGGTGCTTGATGCGGAGTCCCCTGCATCTCGTAGTCGCCCCCTAGTCGTCTTGTCACTGGGGTCGGGCGGCACGAGAGGAGAGAGTGAGGATAAAAAGTAGCGCAGTTAATCCTTACTAAAAATAGAGCTAGCAAAATAAATTATGCAATCATCGTCTACTATGGACGGTGGCCTTTGCCTTTAGTATACACAATGTTCGCCATTTGCTAAGGAAGACTGAGCACCATGGAGATTGCCCGGAGTGCAGTGATGCTGATTCTTAACAGAACAGAACATTACATTTATTTCAAACATAAATGATGAAAGATTGTGTAATATATGTGAATGATTCATTAGATCATGCCTGGCAGGTTACAGTGTCACTGCAAAATATTGGCACAGGAATAATGTCCTTTACAAAATATGTATCACAAGTACAGGAATATCTTGGTAGATCATATATAACGTGATCTATTGTTGCCTTCACTAAACAAGAAACTTGAATAAAGCATTCATTTTTGACACCTTGATAAAGTACAAACAGCTAATACAAACCTTCTACACTAGACACTAGCATTTAACTAAATGTATTAACGGACACGCAAATAACCTTTATACTTCCTGGATTACTCAGAAGCACTTGACCAACAGGGATGTGAATCCACTTTGTTTTTCTGGAAATTCTAATCTGCTTCATGTAATCAAAACTAAAAGAATAATTCCCTTCTATTTGCTGTTCCTGCTTTGCCTTTCAGTGTCAGGTTATGAATAGCTTTCCACAACAAGCATGACTGTCAGTCTCGTGACCAGTGGTATTCACTGCCTCATGGCCAAACTATTTGAGTTGCGATCTTTTGATGTAGACTAATATTGGTGTTGTTCCCCCCAGTCTCCTGGTGTTTTCATTTCTAATCTTGTCTCTTCTTGTTACGACTAACATTCTTCACAGGCATTTTCATTTTGGCAGTTATAAATTGTCTTTTTTTTCATTTTTTGTTAAGTGTCCAGTTGTAGCGTATCAAGCTGTTTTTGTAGTTATTATCATGTACTTGCAATTAAGTATTGGGGTTAATTACCAAATAATCTGATTTGCCTTGTATCTCTGCTGCAATTCTTCCATCTGTTGATAACATGCTTCCTAAGTATGTGAAATATTTCACCTGTTTGATTTGCTGCTCTTCAAGGAAGATATTGATCAATTGATGTATCCAGCTATTCTATATATTCTGATGACAGCCTTTTTTACATCGATTTTCATGCTGCGTCCTTTACATGTTGTATTTAGTTTGTCAATATGGTGGTGTAATTTATTTCTGAAGTCGCTATGAATGTTTGATTGTCTGTGAAAAGATGATTGTCTAAGAGTTCACCAATGTTATTTCCTTCCCTTTGGGTTGGGTTGTTCTACAAATGTGAACACACAACAAAGAGGATAGCGCACATATCCTTGCCATCTTCAGATTTGATATGAATTTTGTTCTATAAATCTGGTTATTGTCCTGAGTACTGACTATTAATGTAAAGAATTTTGCATAGATTGATCAGGTGATCGTTAACTCCATAGTGTGCTAATAATTCCCATACATGTTGTCTATCTACCTGGTCGTAAGCTTTTTTCTTATCTGTAAAAGCAACATACAGTTTCTGATCGTATTCAATTGTTTTCTCCATTAAAGTCTAATTGTCTGAGTAGACTATAATCTTATTCATCAATTAGTGTATGATGAACAACAACTTGCAGCTATACAACATAACTGATCAACTATGTGGTATTTTCTGAGTGAAATAACATAATATAATGGCTGACTAGGTATGATAAATAAAATGTTTGGAACACATCACATCAGTTATACTGCATACATAGATCTACACATTATAGTAAAATACATAATTGAATTCATTGCTACTTTTCAAATTCAAATTTACCCTATAGGCCTACTCTAAGCTGATATGATTTAGTAACATATTATAATTATAGGTCTATAATAAACTGATTTATCATGTCTTTTACATATTTATTCAGAAAATAAAAAAATGTCATTTATGAAACACAAAATAGGCATGACAAGACAATAGCAATACAATATAATGTTGAAAGGGCCTCTTCTAACGGAAACAATACATTCCTAGCGATTAAAACTAGTTACTAAGTTGAGCCCAAATCAGTCAAATCCTATTTAAGATTTCTATTGCATAAATTAAAATACTCTATGACAATTAATTAGCCATATACATGCCAAGCAGACCTTCGTTGGTCGATTCTGGTAATAATCATCATTAAATATAAGATCAAGAATGTGCTGTCTCAGTACAATCCTACATCGTATGACCAAACAGAAAAAGACACATTCCCAGCTAAGTCGTGGTTCCCATTCTGGTTTCTGGAATATACCAATTTCCTACAATGTTCAGAACCTGTTCACATATCGCCAAATTACAACACTGAGTTATTATTTATCAGTCTGGGTCACATAAAAAAAACAAGAAATTACCTGAAATCCCAACACTTGAAACAGATATTCCCAACGAGAATCATAAATGGATTAAATGAGCGATCTCCTCGCTAGAAATGGTCAGTTTGGTCACCAACAATCAACAACCTTTGCTCATCATGTGACCATGATCAGGATGTCGATATTACAACTTCTGACGGGAGGACACTTTACAAACAACATCACTCACTCTCTGTTGCCGGCACGTGGCAGCTTCATTTAGAAAATGTTGTTGTAAATAACTTATGTGAACCGTGTGCAATTTATTTTTTAACACGCACATTTGTCACAGGGCCATGTTTCCTCATTCAGAAACCAAGTCGTTTTAACCGACACAGAACAGCCATCGAAAGTAGGTCATGGCGGCAAGTTCAACTCGCGGTCTGGGCAAGGCTGTGGACTTCTATGTCGTATTAGTAAAGGACTGCGATACAGATCCATCTGTTATGTATCACGAAGAGAATTATATAAGACCAGTTAAATTAAATGTATGAACAAGGATTACTTCACTGCTTCTGCCAACATATGCTACGTGACTTTCCGATGTGCTGTGATTTGTATCGTTCGACGACCACTATCATGCCGACATTTCTGGATTGTCAGACGAAAACAGCGAAGGAACAAATTCAAGAATAAGACAAAACATTTTGACATAAATTATTATACTCACAAAAATAACAACATTAATACGAATATTTACAACAAAATTAGCCCCATGTCTAAGTCACCTCTGTAAAGCAAAAATAATTACGGCGCTTATATAATAATTAATCTGATCGACATTTGAATATATCAAATATATGTTTTAGTTTTTACTTTTCTTTCGGTAAATATAAACAACAATCAACAAGGTAATACTTACTTTACTCTACTTTACTTTATTCTTCCACTGATGTCCTGAAAATACGCATACCGACAGATTAAATACTGGAGCAAGAGCGGGAGGTAAATAAAAGCCCTAACTACAGATCCCCAGGTGCTAATCAGGCGTGGATTGAAGGGAAAAGAGCCTGGTGATTGGCAGGGAGCGGTGATGGTACCTATCTGGAAAAACAAGGGCAGTAGAAAAGACTAGGGCTCGTACAACTCTCCTTAGCCACAACGGACACATTTTCTCACGGGTCCTTGAGCAGCGAGCTATTATGGAGCCACTGTTCAGTGTTTCACAATAAGGATTCAGGAAAAGCAGTTGGTGTACGGACACCATATTTACGCTCAGACAGTTAAGTGAAAATAACCCATAGAATACATTAAGATTCTCCGCGTGGTTTTCATTGATCAGGAAAAGGCATTTAACCGGGTAAACCGATGTAAACTGGGGGAGGTAAAGGAGGAATGTGGTGTGGAAGGCCAATTACTAGATGGCATTCGTGCCTTGTAAACAACAAAGGGGAGGAAAGGAAGAATAACTTCTGGTCAGCTAAAATATACTGATCATACATGTTAGTCAGGTTCAGGCAAAACATACTGGCCAAGACCGTCGTCTTGGCTTCCTCGTAGCCCTTCCTGGAAACGGGTTGTTTTCATAACAGCCTGGCAAACAAGGTGAGGGATCGACGTGATCCCCGTAGTAGTGAGCGACACGCAGATGATGCCAAACATAGCGCAACCGTCTGGAGGACCCAGGTCCACCTTCATCAGCACGCTCGGGATGTGAGGAAAGCTACTGCAACCTGCCACTTAACGTCCTTTTCAGGTGGCACAAAAGAGTAACCTACTCATTGTGGGCATTCGCAAACAACAACAACAAACAACGAAGCTGCAGTATGAACGAATGTCAGTATTATAAATTAGATTCCAGTGATATACGACAGGGGTGTATTCTTTCTCCACTTTTATTCATAATGTCTATGAATACAATTACACAGTTGGTTAACCACCATGAGGAATCCCTCAATGAACTGCTGTTTGCTGATGACCAGGCCATCTTTCACCAAAACTGAGAAGACCTACAGCACCACCTAACCTATCTGAATTTTGCTTGTAACGAAAATTACATGAAGATCAACACAGACAAGACAAAGACTGTTGATATCGCGTGAACAATTGCAGAGACATTTCCATAGTCAGGGCTTACCAGTCAGTCAAACATGTCACCAGTCAATATGGTTGGACTACGGTCAGTCATGCAACTTATGTCAACAAATTTAAACTAGGCAATAATTCACCTTTATATCTACATAACAATACGTACCAAACCAAAAAAATATTGTATTACTTACACAGAATAAGTCTGTTTGTTCTTAAGAAACAATGCACTACTGTCAGGGGTATGGCGTGTTTGTCCTTGAACATTCTTGGTAGTTTTTAGCACTGCAGTACCATTTATTGATGGCTATAGTAAGTTTAAATTGAGGGAGTGGAAGTCCATTTAGATTCACCGTCATAAGATAACTTATGTATAATCTATTTGAACCGTAATATAATTAATAATCGTGCAAGAGTCGTTTTACAGTAACGATTAATAACTGATGTTTTTTTCATCAAGCAAACATTTTTACTGGTCACAGACAAGCACTTTTGTTAAGCCCTGTCCATAGCAGTGACATAAGTATCAAGCAAGAAAGGGAATTCAAATACCTTGGTAGTATGTTCACTAGTGACGGCAGAGAGATTTAGAAAGCGAACAGTGTCTATTATCAAATTGCACCGATTCTGACACACCCTAGAGTGCTTCTTTCAACTAGCAGGAGTGTGATAAATACACTGTACATTCCTACATTGTGTTACCAATGTCAATCTTGGTCCTTACCATAATGAGGAGCTGTAGATCTCGTATTCGAGCCAAATATGTTGATGTGGTTGTTGTGAGCATATGCTGGCATAGGACGTCTTTATCAACATATTACAGAGAGGGATTTTGTTTGTTTTGCGTTCGCCTTATTTCTCTATTCCACAAGGCGGTGTGCGTTGCACTGTGGTTTTTATTTTGCGCCTGTCGGCCCAGTGCATCCGACTTCGGCATGCATTATACGTACGGGTCTGCTTCCTCCTGTATTTTCTAAGGGTTTGCTTCCTCAGTGTAACGGCTGGTGTTGTGATGGAGTTCGAATCCTGCACCTTCGGATTGTGAGCCGTGTCATTTAACCACTAGGCCACGCCATCCCCTGACAGAGAAGGATCTGAGCTTGCAGTTGTTCGACAGGGTCACGAGCCAAATCTTATGGGAGAGGACAGGACAACCACAGATGGAACAAGAAATATAAGGAAGAAGGTGCCCTGGAAAGGCCACACACTGTAAAAGCCCCAAGTCAGTATCACCAGGCAATGACTGTCATGGAACCAACCGGGAAGAGGAGACTAACGTCCGGTCCCACAAAACCTGCTGACCAACCTATGTTAGTCAGGGCCAGGTGAAACATGCTGACCAGCCTATGTCAAGGCCAGGTGAAACATGCTGACCAGACTATGTTAGTCAGGGCCAGGTGAAACATGCTGACCAGCCTATGTCAAGGCCAGGTGAAACATGCTGACCAGACTAACTTAGTCAGGGCCAAGTGAAACAGGCCGACCAGCCTATGTTAGGGCCAGGTGAAACATGCTGACCAGCCTATGTTAGGGCCAGGTGAAACATGCTGACCAGCTTATGTTAGGGCCAGGTGAAACATGCTGACCAGCCTATGTTAGGGCCAGGTGAAACATGATGACCAGCCTATGTTAGTCAGGGCCAGGTGAAACAGGCTGACCAGCCTATGTTAGGGCCAGGTGAAACATGCTGACCAGCTTATGTTAGGGCCAGGTGAAACATGCTGACCAGCCTATCTTAGAGCCAGGTGAAACATACTGACGGGATCACGATGCTGAGCAGTGAATGAGCTGCAGTGGTCAGCGACCCATAGCTGACTGCTAGCGTCAGGGCCAGCTAACCAGAGCTGCCAAGACCCTTCTACACCTCCAAGCGGTGATCCTGGATAACAGGCTGCAGCAGGGCAGACTGGCTAAGGAGAAGGGATCGAAGAGGGAATGCTAACCTGGTACTCAAAAAATGCTTGCTGAAGTCGGATGTGTTGGACCGAAAGTGCAAATATTGCAGTCAAGCTGTAAACTACGACACACCACATTCCGTTCTCTGGACTACATTCTGCTACTTAAGCCCTTTCAGGGTTTGGTAGCAGGAGATTGAGAACGAACGAAGCCAAGCCAAACATACTGACCAGCCTATGTTAGGGCAAGGTGAAACATGCTGACTAGCCTATGTTGGGGCCAGGTAAAACATGCTGATCAGCCTATGTTAGGACCAGGTGAAACATGCTGACCAGCCTATGTTTGGCCAGGTGAAACATGCTGACCACCCTTTGTTAGTCACGGCCAGGTGAAATACAATGTGTTCAATAAAGACAAAACAGAAAACACAACATAAAACATAAACACAAGTCTCTCTCATTAACTCTATCATAAAGTCAACAATGCCATCAAGATTCAAATTAACTTTTAATTAAACGAAGTAAAAAAATCATAAAAAAGGAACAGCTATACGACCAGCTACCCTCCATGTTATAGCCAGGAGTGATGGCTGATTGACCACCACATATCCTGGACTGTGTGATCTCAAATTGTTGTCGGACGACTAACCATAACTGATTATTATCCTTCCTTTGTTCGCTCTAATTTGAGTATGGAACAGTCATTATAGGAAGCCTGCACCATAGTCAGACGCATAACTGATGGCTCCCTGGGCGAATACAAAATAAATGGTGCAAGTGGAAATTGTTCCGTATAATTATGGCTGAATTCTTAAAAATGACAAGTGAAATTTTAACATTCTTAAACCATAAATATGCAATGGAGACAAAATGGAGCCCAAGGCATGTACCCCACCTTAGCTATGCCACTGTTAATCTCTATTATGTGTTTATGTAGTGGTAGTTTCTGTAGCACTTTGTATTACATGGTGAAACTGCCATTCACATCCCTCCTTAGTCGACTTTTATCCCATGCATAATAGACTGCAGTGGTGTTATTCTGGTCTCTCTAGATTTACGCCAGATGGGTCACTGGGTCCGCGTGGGAGAGAGACCCAGATCCACAAGGGAGAGAGACCCGGATTCACACAGGAGAACAATTACTGATTGTCTGATTATAAACTTTCACTGACAGGTCTAACCACATATATATGTATTTACCGACGATTTGAAAATCGTTGATCACTTTATCGCTGGCTTCAACCAATTATAGCTACTTTATCGCTGGCTTCAACCAATTATAGCTACTTTATCGCTGGCTTCAACCAATTATAGCTACTTTAACTCTGGCCACAAAGTGGCTTTAAACGTATGACCATTCACGCCTTATTTCATGGCCCACACCGGGAGTAGTAGGAATCACAATGCGTAATACAATGTAATATCAACTGGGGAAGAAGGATAGGTGCATAGGGAGAGTTATCCCGAAATAAAAAGACTTGTCGAAAGGGGATGTGCAAAAAAGTTCAGATATCGAGTCTAACTATTACAGTACAGATATCAGGGTCCTAACTATAACAGTACAGATATCAGGGTCCTAACTATAACAGTACATATATCAGGGTCCTAACTATAACAGTACAGATATCAGGATCTTAACTATAACAGTACAGATATCGAGGTCCAACTATAACAGTACATATATCAGGGCCCCAACTATAACGGTACAGATATTGGGGCCAAACTATAATGGTACAGATATAGAGGCCCAACTAATAGCCTGGATATCACAGCCCAACTATAACATTACAGAAATCGAGGCCCTAACTATAACATTACAGAAATCGAGGCCCAACTACAACATTACAGACGATATCAGTTCCCAATGATAACATTACAGATATCGAGGCCCTAACTATAACATTACAGATATCGAGGCCCTAACTATAACATTACAGATATTGAGGCCCAACTAATAGCCCAGAATTAACAGTACAGATATGGCAACCCATATAAAACAGTACATTTTGGATCAAGAAGCGCATGAGCTGCAGCTGTCAGCGACCCATAGCTGACTGTTAGCGTCAGGGCCAGCGAACCAGAGCTGCCAAGACCCTTCTACACCTCCACACGGTGATCCTGGATAACATGCCGCAGCAGGGCAGACTGGCTAAGGAGAAGGGATCGAAGAGGGAATGCTAACCCGGTACCCAAAAAATGCTTGCTGAAGTCGGATGTGTTGGACCGAAAGGTGCAAATATCGCAGCCACGCTGTAAACTACGACACACAACACATTCCGTTCTCTGGACTACATTCTGCTACTTAAGCCCTTTCAGTATTTGGTAGTGGGAGATTGAGACCGAACGAAGCCAAGCCAAACTACATTTATTGCAGTCCAACTCTAGAAACCCATATATTGCAGTCTAACTAACAGCTTGGATATCACAGCCCAACTAATAGTTCGGATATCGCAGCCCAACTAATAGCTTGAATATTGCAGCCCAAATGTAATAGCTCGGATATCGCAGCCAAACTATAAGAGTACATATATTGCAGTCCAATCAATAGTTCATATAATGAAGTCCAGCTGTAATAATATGCAATTCAATGTTTCTTCCGCAAAAAAAAACAAAAAAAAAAATTAATAAATGAGCGAATAGAGAATAAATGAACAAAGAAGAATGACATTACACGATAAAAGACAAAATTGAAATGTTTCCAAAAGAGAAATCAAGACCATAATATAAAACATGTCTATTAAGTGTAAGGTCAAGGAAGGACATATTGACGCGTGTCTCCAACTTGTGGTGGCATAGGAAGATGTGTTTCCTTATGACCTAAAGAGATATGTCGACAGTAGCATTGGTACTAGAAGGGCCAGACAGGTCAAAGGATAAAGGGCAGACCAATTGGAGACGTACCTGTTTACCTGCAAGGCAGACTGGGGACAGTCAAGGGCTAGCAGATGCAGACCTGATAGAAACGCCTGTGGAAATCGGATGTAATGTGCAACAGGTCTAACGAAACAATGCAACACAATTGTTCGCTTTATGATGACAGGTAAAATGAGTCAGCAGCATGGAGGTCATCCGATCAGACAGTGTGACTGTCATGTCCCCTGCCTTGAAGGAGTACACACACTGCTACTAGTGGTGATCACATCCTATTCTGTTCGGTGGCATCAAGATAAGATAAAAAGGGGAACATAAATACACCCACCCCAAAAATAAAAAAAACAACACTGAACATAGTGCAGTGGAATGCGGACGGTTTCTGCATTTTAAAAAGCCCCGCTATTAACAGGACCACATGAAAATACAATTATGTAGTATGTACGTATTCACGAGAAACACATCTATAAAAAAAAAAAAAGAAAAGAAAAGCCGTCAGAGAATACTGGGCCTTCAGACGCGATCATGAATGACAGAAAGGAAGTATGCAAAATTCCGTAGTAAACAGCGAAGTATCAGTAATCAAAGAACTCACCTCTACGGCAACATTTATCCAGAAAACTGGACTTCACGTGTAGACATAACAGGAAAAAAAAAAACACGGCGAACAAGAAGATAAATAATACCAGGTGTAGATTGAGAAACAAACTTGGAAGCAGAGTATACGAGCCTACAACCAAAAGCCGCAGTTCAACAGAGGTGAACGGGCAGCAATCTTTAGACTCTACATCAGATATCTTCTATTCAACAAACTTAAGATAGGAAATACAGATAAATGTGTCTGGCACTGATCAAGCGACTGGTGAGAAACTGCTTCAAAGGTGTCCGACATTCGGGGAACAGAAGCAACATACGAGAAACAGAGAAAGCACACATGACTAGCAACGATACCATTCCTAGACAAGCTCTATGAAGACACCAATAACTTTAGGCTAACTGCTGCTGTCTTTAGATGTCTTTAGATATATGTTTGGGATCAAGATGCTGAACAGTGCATGATCTGCAGCTGTCAGCGACCCAAAGTTGACTGTTAGCATATCAGGGCCAGCGAACTAGAGCTGCCAAGACCCTTCTACACCTCCGCGTGATGATCCTGGATAAGAGGCTGCAGTAGAGCAGGCTGGCTAAGGAGAAGGGATCGAAGAGAAAGGCTAACCCGGTACTGAAGAGGGAAGGTTAACTTGGTACTGAAGAGGGAAGACTAACTTGGTACTGAAGAGGGAAGGCTACCTGGTACTGAAGAGGGAAGACCTGGTACTGAAGAGGGAAGGCTACCTGGTACTGAAGAGGGAAGGCTAACTTGGTACTGAAGAGGGAAGACTAACCCGGTACTGAAGAGAGAAGGCTAACTTGGTACTGAAGAAGGAAGGCTACCTGGTACTGAAGAGGGAAGGCTAACCTGGTACCGAAGAGGGAAGGCTAACCTGGTACCGAAGAGGGAAGGCTAACCTGGTACTGAAGAGGGAAGGCTAACCTGGTACTGAAGAAGGAAGGCTAACCTGGTACTGAAGGGGTAAGGCTAACTTGGTACTGAAGAGGGAAGGCTAACCTGGTACTGAAGAGGGAAGGCTAACCTGGTACTGAAGGGGTAAGGCTAACTTGGTACCCAAAAATGTGATGCTGAAGTCGGACTGAAAGGTGCAAATAGTGCAGTCGAGCTGTAAACTATAACACAACGCATTCCGTTCACTGGACAACATCCTGCTACTTGCAAAGCCCTTTTCAGGGTTTGGTAGCTGAAGTTTGAGAATGAATGACAAAGAAGAAACTGATGTTTGAAAGTGTAGGAAGAAGAGGCATAATAATAATAAGACATGTGAACAATTTCAGGTATGTAAAGGTTGTTCAATTTCAAACATTGCCATCAGGGATGAAGTGTTTTTCATTGTAATACTAGGTCTCAGCTTTTCTTGTGAGGTAGAGGTAACCAGTTCCCTTCCTCATACCTTGCCTTTCGTAAACAGAAAGTCAGGTACCAATTTTCAGCTGGGTTATGAAAGCGACTCGCTGAGTTAATTTAACTTTTAACATTTATTTGGTGGTGGGTTACAGTGGCTCTTTTTACATCATGAAGGTGGGTCGGGGCCTCCAGGCTGTAGTAAAACTAGGAGGATTACGGTGTCAATACCCAATGAGTCAAACCCTGTATAAAAAATGCTGTGCTGAAACCGGTTCTGTAAGGTCAAAAGTAGCAGAAATCGAAGCCTTGCTGTGTAAATTACGACACAAAGTCCTTTACAGAATGAATGAAGAAGATGTAACCCCTTGAGGATATAAGGTAGAAGACCCTACAACTTATTACATTGCCCATTTCCACTCAAGTGAAATCCCAAGAAGAATGAATAGGGCCACTGCCGGCTGAAAGCATGTCATAAAAGGTGACTAATAAAGGTTATACACACGGCTAGCAATCTCATCATATAAAAACCAGCTGCGGCAGAAACAATCGTTACAAGTGCCTTGATATATGTTAACTCAAAGAAGGCCAGCAGTGGTGGTGGCTCTATGCTTTAGGTGAGAACAAAACGGTGTAGTGGAGTGAATGAGTGGTACAGGACATGAAAGGATTAAGGTATACTAGGATAGAGCTACAACTGATGGTACACGACAAGAGCACTTGGCATGTGTTTGTTGAAGACCTATGCTCCCAAGGAAGCGGAAAGGTTTTGACTGATTAATTTCCCATTTCACCATTCACACAGGACAAAATGGCTGCGGAGTATCGATCTGAGTTTGAAAGACAGCTCTAAAAGCAACATCCAAAACAGGCAGGGAACTGGAAAGATCAGAGTAGTTGTTGTTTAATGCCCACATGAGCATGTTGTGTGTACCCTGGCTGGTTGCAGTAGCTTTACTCACTTTCTAGGTGTGCTGATGAAGGTGCATTGATGTACTCCAGGCTGTTGTGCTATGCTTGACTTCACCTTCCGGATGCTCACTACTATGGGGATCACATTGATCTCAACCTTGTTAACAATGCCATGAAACAACCTGTTTCCAGGGAGAACTGCGTGGAAGTGAGGTGGCGGTCCGGGTCAGTACGTATCACCTGACCCTGACTAACATTGTCTGATCAGTACGTATCACCTGACCCTGACTAAACTAACAATGTCTGATCAGTACATATCACCTGACCCTGACTAACATTGTCTGATCAGTACATATCACCTGACCCTGACTAAACTAACATTGTCTGATCAGTACATATCACCTGACCCTGACTAACATTGTCTGATCAGTATGTTTTGCCTGATCAGACGTTAGTGTATCTTCCCGACAACATAAGTCATTTTCTAAGAGATCTGAAGACTCATAATGCTCATTCCAACTAGCCATGCTTCTGAACTACAGTGTCTGTATTCTACATCTGGAGAGGAGTTTTGTCAGCCAAACCATACAGATCAGACTATGTTAGTCAGGGTTAGTCAAAACATACAGATCAGACTATGTTAGTCAGCATTAGTCAAAACATACAGATCAGACTATGTTAGTCAGTGTTAGTCAAAACATATAGATCAGACTATGTTAGTCAGTTTTAGTCAAAACATACAGATCAGACTATGTTAGTCAGAGTCAGGTAAACATATAGATCAGACTATGTTAGTCAGAGTTAGTCAAAACATACAGATCAGACTATGTTAGTCAGCATTAGTCAAAACATACAGATCAGACTATGTTAGTCAGTGTTAGTCAAAACATACAGATCAGACTATGTTAGTCAGCATTAGTCAAAACATACAGATCAGACTATGTTAGTCAGAGTCAGGTAAACATACTGATCATACTATGTTAGTCAGAGTCAGGTAAACATACTGATCAAGACCCAAGTCACTTCTGAGTAGTTTTTCCCTAGAAAATGAGGTGGGGATCAACATTGTGATCCCTATATTTGTAAGCTTGCTGAGGACCCTCACTTTGCACTACAACCAGGAAAACCCCTAATCCACCGTCTTAAATACACATGAGGATGTGACAAGAGCCACTGTAACTGACCAAAGTAATCAAGACTATCTAATTTAAGTATGAGTGACATTAGCAACAACATATATGTCTAGTGAATATAGAAAAAAACCGAAGTTATGACGATTACAAAAAAAGAAACAAAAAATATATTTATACCAAATCAACAAGTAAAACCGGTAAAAAAAAATGTCACATACCTGGGCAACATAATCTCAGAAGATGGCAAAACAGACACCGAAATCCAACACAGATGTAATAAAGCAAGTCAAATCATTGGACAAATGTCCTCGATATTACAATGTAAACACGTGACAATGGATACAAAAAGAACGCTATATAACATGATATTCCTACCCACATTGTGCTATCAATGCCAAAATTGGACATTGACAAGCAAAGATAAAAGAAACAATGTAACAACAGAGATAAAATGCCTATGCAGAATGCTTTGAGTAACAATAATGGATAGAACCAGAAATGAAGATATTAGGAAACAAGTAGGAATAACACCAGTGCTAGACCTCATCAAGAGACAGCAGACCAAATGGTTCGGCCATGTGACACGTCAAACATCAGATAGTATCCCTCAGAAAGCAATGCTATACATATACAATAGATACAAAGCCAAAGACCAACCAAGCAAACGATGGATAGCAAAAATAACAGAAACAGTAAATTTCCCCGTGTACGAAGCACATACCAGGGCCCGGTCAAGAAACCTCTACATAACCTGACGCTGAAAGGCACAAAAGCACAAGCGAAAAGAAAAAAGATGTCTACAAAACAAAACTCGTCTCACTCATACATCTCATGTGGCTGTGTTAGTTTTACCTATTGTATGAATAAACCAGAAACTGCAGTACAACTAATTGGCTGAAAAACAAGCAAAGACTAAAGTATAGATCTAACATGGAATCAGTAACAACTTGTACACATAATCCCATTCAGACAATAGATCTTTTCTTTCAAGGAATTGAGACACTAAAACAGTACTCTTCAACCTTTTAATACCTGGCGCTCACTTTTATAACTTTCCTGAGGGTAAATTGTCTTTACCGCCCAATAAAATCCTCATAAATTGAAGAAAATGCCGCAATCGTTCATGGAGTCTGTGTATTTTCAAAGTTTTTATCATCATGTAGCATGTCCTTTGCAGAACATCGTTCTCATCACAGACCACCTGGTACAAACGCGATCTCTTGCCAGATCTCCAGAGTCATGTCCAAGCATTCTTTGACATCTTGGTGCCAACTCCTTCTTGGTCTCTCTGCCTCTTTTGCCCGACACCATTCCTTCCATTACTGTTCTATCAAGACCGTTGTCTTTTGATGTGACCTTGATATTTCAATTTCCTGTTCATGCTAGGGGAAGGAAACCCTTAGAAAAATATAGGAGGAAGCAGAACCTTACATAAAATGGATGCTGAAGTCGGATGCACTGAGCCGATAGGCGCAAAATACAAAACATACCGTGTAACGCACACCGCCGAGAGAAATAGAGAAAGAGGCAAATGTAAAAATAAAATAAAAAGATACAGCATGTAATTATTCTGCTGTAACAACGATCTTGAAAGCTAAAATCGCCCACTAGTTGTAGAGCACTGCACTAAAACATTCCAAATGTCAACAACAAACTAAAGTAAACAAATAGTACTTAGGCTTTAGCAGATCTTATATTTGATCCAATAATCCTTTCTAGCACATATATTTTAACGTATTTTGTTTGACAGCATCTGAGGGGAAGCAAAGAGTAATCAAGGTGAGGTGAAACGTACAAAGATGCTGAGCAGCGCATGAGCTGCAGTGGTCAGCGACCCATAGCTGACTGCTAGCGTCAGGGCCAGCGAACCAGAGCTGCCAAGACCCTTTTACACCTCCAAGCGGTAATCCTGGATAACAGGCTGCAACAGGCAGACTGGCTAAGGAGAGGGGATCAAAGAGGGAATGCTAACGCGGTATTGAAAAAATGCTTGCTGAAGTCGGATGTGTTGGACCGAAAGGTGCAAATATCACAGTAAAGCTGTAAACTACGACACAACGCATTCCGTTCTCTGGACTACATTCTGCTACTTAGGCCTTTCAGGGTTTGGTATCGGGAGATTGAGAACGAACGAAGCCAAGCCAGGTGAAACGTACTGAGCAAGACCTGACCTCATTCATGCTCTCGGAAACAGTCTATTTTATAGCACTGTGGTAAGCGAGGTGGGGAGCGACACTGGAATCATGATAGTGATAAGCTTATCGAGGAGCCTCGCTTTGCTCTTCAGTCCTCCTACTCAAGCAAGTCTCGGGAGGTAAGAAGAACCAGTGTGACCAGGTACCAATTAAATATCAGGAGTTAACTCTGCATGAACAGCTTCGACCACCAACAACAGTATCTGAGTGACAGTGCAGTTAGAGTACCTGCCTCATGCAGTAAATGCTCTAGGTTCTCATCTGATACCTGATATCCATCACTAACTCATCTTTTGAAGAATTCATTCACCCTGCACATTACTAGCTCATCTCTTGAAGAGTTCATCCTATCTATCACTAACTCATCTCTTAAAGAGTTCATCCACCCTGCCCATCACTAACTCATCTCTTAAAGAGTTCATCCACCCTGCCCATCACTAACTCATCTCTTGAAGAGTTCATCCTGTCTATCACTAACTCATCTCTTAAAGAGTTCATCCACCCTGCCCATCACTAACTCATCTTTTGAAGAGTTCATTCACCCTGTCCATCACTAACTCATCTCTTAAAAGGTTAATTCCCTCTGCCCAGCATAACGCAACCCTTGTGATCCTCGATGAGGAGGCTACACCAAGAGAAACTGCACCACCAGACAAAACAATGCTATCATCAAATGTTACAATTTATCAGTAACAACATTCATTTGTATTCTGCCAACATCATCCACTCTGTTTATCCATCATCCATCCTTTTTTTGTTGTCTCTGCCTCTGTTGATCATTGTCCATTTGATTTTGGACTTTCTTCTTTGGCTCTGCCCATGATGCTTCAGTAGCTCTGTCTCCCACTTTGGCCTTCCCACTTCTGTCTTCCTCTGTCAGTTTCACCAACGAGTATATTTGGGTTGTGTGGACAATTCTGATCCATTTTCATATCCTCACTATATTGTTTGACATACTAGCTATGGAGGGAGGGGGGGCTCAGTGGTCTCAAGGTAAGGTGGAAGCCGTGATTATGTTCACATGAATTTTCTGGTAAAAATTCACCTGATCTCTGGGTAGTGAGATCGTACTCCCGTGTTCAGTGTCGAGCACGTTAAAAATACCTTGGCAGTTAGAAATTTTAAAAAGTAGGCTTAACGACCATTGCCCAAACAAAAATTCTAGTTACAAATCTACCCAAATTATTTGTATCTTCTCCCAGGCCTAGTAAGCCGCAGGAAGTTGTAAAATACCTACTACATATAGCTGAAGCATTCAGCTACCTGGCAATAGACATTAACATGCCTGTTTGTATACCAGGATTCCAAGTATACTATCTACCTGTACTCTCTTCCATAAGCCTGTATTTGGTATTAATCTCTTGATCCCATAAATTCCAAACAAAACGGAAAGAACCAGTTACATATAATTGTATTTATAATTTTAAAAAGTTGAGACACTGCTATAATATAAAAATACTTATAAAGACTTTTAAAATGGCACCAAAAGGACATTGTAAATCATTACAAATATGAAAAATATGCACAATAAAGACATACATGTCTAGAACATAGAATATCACCTCCGAAAAAAAAATGAGTCAGATTCACATTTCATGCTTTGTTCTATTTAAGAACCTGTTACGCTTTTCATACATTTTGATAGCTTGTCAGGTGTATCAAAATATGACGGCAAAGAAATATATAAATTGTGTTATTTTTACATATGTTACGTGTAAGCACAAGATTTGTTGTTTCTGTGCTTGTGTGGAACAATGTTGTGATTTCAGAATGTTCCACGTCGGCCTCTTTGTTGTCAAATAGTACAGTTCGCAAATGTTAAAACGATTTTAGAATTATATAGGTAGAAGTGGTGACACACATGAAATACCAATGATGTACTGGAAATACCAGCAGTGTGCTAGAAATACCAGTAATGTACTGAAAATACAAGTGATGTACTAGAAATACCAGTGATGTACTAGGAATACCAGTGATGTACTAGAAATACCAGTGATGCACTAGAAATACCAGTGATGTACTGGAAATACCAGCAGTGTGCTAGAAATACCAGTAATGTACTGAAAATACCAGTGATGTACTAGAAATACCAATAGTGTACTATAAATACCAATGGTCTACTAGAAATACCAGTGATGTACTAGAAATACCAGTGATGTACTGGAAATACCAGCAGTGTGCTAGAAATACCAGTAATGTACTGAAAATACAAGTGATGTACTAGAAATACCAGTGATGTACTAGGAATACCAGTGATGTACTAGAAATACCAGTGATGCACTAGAAATACCAGTGATGTACTGGAAATACCAGCAGTGTGCTAGAAATACCAGTAATGTACTGAAAATACCAGTGATGTACTAGAAATACCAATAGTGTACTATAAATACCAATGGTCTACTAGAAATACCAGTGATGCACTAGAAATACCAGTGATGTACTGAAAATACAAGCAGTGTGCTAGAAATACCAGTAATGTACTGAAAATACCAGTGATGTACTAGAAATACCAGTGATGTACAAGAAATACCAATGATTTACTAGAAATACCAATGATGTATTAGAAATATCAGCAGTATGCTAGAAATACCATTGATGTACTAGAAATACAAGCAGTGTGCTAGAAATATCAGCAGTGTACTAGAAATACCATTGATATACTAGAAATACCACCAATGTACTAGAAACATCGAATGAGGTCTTAGGTACATCTTAGCGAGCTCACCATAAGTCATATGATTCATTAAAAAGATATTGTGATTACCAAGATCTTGACAGTAGCTTACCGCTGTTAGGTTGGCTTGTCATTATCACTATAGTTGTTATGGATCTCTAATTCTCATTATATATTTATAACGAGGAGTGTTCAAATGAAACCGGACCAAACTGCAACAAGTGAAGACAACAGTGAAGAACTGGACAACGATGTTTAAAGAAGGATGTGAGTTAACGAAAGATCTTCCGAGACCAGGTCAGGCGCATATTGTTGCGTCAACTCACGTCCGAGACCAGGTCAGGTGCATATTGTTGCGTCAACTCACGTTCTTCTTTAAACATCGTTGTCCTGTTCTTCACTGTTGTCTTTGACAGCCTTTTGTCATCATACACTGCATGCTTTCTGCAAATGTCAACTGGTTGACCTCCTTCAGCTGTTAGAAACCGAATCACTGCTCACTGATCAACCCTGGACGGATTCTGTATCACACCTGCCACGTTTTCAACAGTCTGCCGAGTAAACTATGAGTCAGAGGATAATGAAATTTTGCAAACTTGATGGTTGGTATGTGCTGTTTACACCAGAAGTGATGTCATCATGTGTATGTTAATTTGTTGCACTTTGGTCCGGTTTCATTTAAACACGCCTCGTAGATCCCATAAAATATCCAACAGTAATATCTTGTGCGGCCGACTCCCCCTTATCCCATGGAAGTCCTCAAAAGATATCCTATTAACTCGATTAACTCAGAGCCCTCAAATGATATCCTATTAACTCGATTAACTCAGAGCCCTCAAATGATATCCTATTAACTCGATTAACTCAGAGCCCTCAAATGATATCCTATTAACTCGATTAACTCAGAGCCCTCAAATGATATCCTATTAACTCGATTAACTCAGAGCCCTCAAATGATATCCTGTTAACTCGATTAACTCAGAGCCCTCAAATGATATCCTATTAACTTGATTAACTCAGAGCCCTCAAATGATATCCTATTAACTTGATTAACTCAGAGCCCTCAAATGATATCCTATTAACTCGATTAACTCAGAGCCCTCAAATGATATCCTGTTAACTCGATTAACTCAGAGCCCTCAAATGATATCCTATTAACTTGATTAACTCAGAGCCCTCAAATGATATCCTATTAACTTGATTAACTCAGAGCCCTCAAATGATATCCTATTAACTTGATTAACTCAGAGCCCTCAAATGATATCCTATTAACTCCATTAACTCAGAGCCCTCAAATGATATCCTATTAACTTGATTAACTCAGAGCCCTCAAATGATATCCTATTAACTCCATTAACTCAGAGCCCTCAAATGATATCCTATTAACTTGATTAACTCAGAGCTGATATGACAATTATCCTTTATTAAATATTCCACTGTGGTCCAAACGATAATAATAGTTCGTCCATTGTCCTCGACGAGGACCACCAACATCATCACATGTCGTAATGCATCGTTGAGTATGTGTGTGTGTGCTCATGGCTGATCAAGCCAATTTGAGCATGGAAAGACCTTTGACCCGCCTGGCAAATGTAGACCGTAGTTGTCTCTGATATTTCGTATGCTCCAGACTTCCTGGTTGCACGTCTATCATATATATAAATGATCAAACGATAAAACCTGCAAAAACAGTTTTCATAAACTACCTTAGGTTGGACAATGACCATTCTTGTAATACTGACATTGTAGTTATCTCCAAACACAAACACATTCCTTCATTGTTGGGATGCAAGACATTCAATTCTCTACATTGTTTTCTTTAATACTTTTCTGCTCCTTGTATACTTGCTCCATTTGGTTTTATTTCTGCTCCTTGTATACTTGCTCTATTTGGTTTTATTTCGACAAGTCCAGACAGAGAGAGCTAGATTTTGTTGTTGTTTGTGTTCATTGTTTTGTTTAGTACTTTTCTGCTCCTGGTATACTTGCTCCATTTGGTTTTATTTCTGCTCCTGGTATACTTGCTCCATTTGGTTTTATTTCTGCTCCTGGTATACTTGCTCCATTTGGTTTTATTTCTGCTCCTGGTATACTTGCTCCATTTGGTTTTATTTCTGCTCCTGGTATACTTGCTCCATTTGGTTTTATTTCTGCTCCTGGTATACTTGCTCCATTTGGTTTTATTTCTGCTCCTGGTATACTTGCTCCGTTTGGTTTTATTTCTGCTCCTGGTATACTTGCTCCATTTGGTTTTATTTCTGCTCCTGGTATACTTGCTCCATTTGGTTTTATTTCTGCTCCTGGTATACTTGCTCAATTTGGTTTTATTTTGACAAGTCCAGACAGAGACAGCTAGATTTTGTTCGCCTCATTTCTCTATTCCCCAAGACTGCGTGGCACTACGGTTTTTATTTTGCGCCTGTCGGCCCAGTGCATCCGACTGTCGCCATGCATTTTATGTAAGTGTCTGCTTCCCCTTGCATTTTCTAAGGTAACTTCCCCAGGGTAACGGCTGGTGCTGTGATGGGGAGAGAACCCAGCACCTGTGGTGTGTGAGCCGTGTCACTTAACCACTAGCCCACGTCATCCCCAAGAGAACCAGATGTGATCTGACAAACAATTCTCTGCACATGACAGACAACTCAGTTTCAAATTAATTGAACAAAGATAATGAACAATGTCTGACCATCAATATCAACATCCGTTCTTGTCATTCCCTGAGGGGCATGACTCTGCAGCTGTTGTACACTACCAGTTGCATATTTTGAACCATCTTATCTCTCAGTTGCACCAATGAGGTTCTGGTTAGGTAATTTTCAAAAAAGGCATGTGTATCTATAAATAGCATTTAATACAAGCTATACTAATGTTGACCAGGACTACTGTGACCTTCCAGGTTGTCATAAAAGAGGGTTTTGCATGGAGTTAGCAACATCATCATGTAAAATCATTGCTATTGAAACATCAATGGAAATACCAGGTTTCTTATAAAGAGGCTAACTATAGTCGTGGCCCTATGCTTCACTCGGAGTGAAGAGGTGAACCAATCAATCATAAGTGTTTTAATGAACATTGAAATCATGACTGAAACCTGTGTGGAAACCAGGCTTCCTTGTAGCACAGAAATAATAGCACCACTGTACACACTAACATGCATGTCATAGAAGGTCATTCTATAGGAGAGCATATGGTGGGTCATACCATCATCTTGGAATCCTGGTACTCAAACAGGCATGTTAATGTCTGTTGCCAGGTAGCTGAAGGCTATTCGTAGTAGGTATATTTAAACTTCCTACGGCTTACTAGGTCTGGGGAAGGTTAAAATAATTTGGGTAGGTTTTAACTGTAATTTGAAAATTTTGGTCAAACAGCGGCTGTTACGCCTAATCTTTTCTATTTCTTACTGCCAATGGACTTTTAACATGCTCGACACTGAACACGAGAGTTCAATCTCACTAACCGGAGATCAGAGAAATTTTTACCAAAAGATCCATGTGGAAAAATCCCGGTCTCCACCGTGATTCGAACCTACGACCTCCGGCACCTCAAGATCACTGAGTCCCCCTATCCCATCATCATGAATAAAAAAGCGTTACAGAAACCATTATTACAAGATGATTTCTGACAATGGTGTTAACTTAGTTGTGGCTTTATGCTTTTAATGAATCTAAACACGAAGGATGGTAACGGCAGTGGTTTAGCACTGATTTTCCTTAGAATGTAACTCTTCTTCAGTTTCTCCTTCTTTGCTCTTAATTTTTCTAGTAACTTACTTTTAGTCCCATCTCTTCTACCTATCTAGCAGTGTAGAGATCATTTCCTAAAATGCTTGCAATCAAGTGAGCAGACAAACTGGTGACTGACTTGTTGTGTCATTTTAATAGTAAGAATAGCAAATTCCAGAACATGTGAGTCTGATTTGGGTGAGTCCCAGGGATAGGTTCGTACCGCAGCAACCTTCAATGCATGTCACAAATGTCAGAACATGTGAGTCTGATTTGGGCGAGTCCCAGGGATAGGTTCGTACCGCAGCAACCTTCAATGCATGTCACAAATGTCAGAACATGTGAGTCTGATTTGGGCGAGTCCCATGAATAGGTTCGTACCGCAGCAATCTTCAATGCATGTCACAAATATCAGAACATGTGAGTCTGATTTGGGCGAGTCCCAGGAATAGGTTCGTACCGCAGCAACCTTCAATGCATGTCACAAATGTCAGAACATGCGGGTCTGATTTGGGTGAGTCCCAGGGATAGGTTCGTACCGCAGCAACCTTCAATGCATGTCACAAATGTCAGAACATGCGAGTCTGATTTGGGTGAGTCCCAGGGATAGGTTGGTACCCCAGCAACCTCTCGAGTATGTCACAAAATATGAATGCAGAGGGTTGTGCACGGGGCTAGCAACCTAACATGTCAACCAGATTGCTGCAGATATCATGACTGCAAGAATGCACAAAGTTCTTTCGCACAGATGTCATGTAGCTGTGCAGTAGACCTATGCTTTGTTAGCGGTCTAAAAGGAACAAGAAGCAGAAGATGCATGTGAGTTCACTTTTAGAATTCCAAGAAATTAACCAACACAATTAATGTTATGGAGAAAGGCTGATACTGACATGTCACTGAATATCATCATCATGTGTCATGCTGCCTGGCATAGACGATCATTGATTGCAAACTCCTGTCACGAGAGCAGTTTATCAATTCTCCAATTGACCCGTATCTTTTTTGTACCCTTTCCCTTTTCCCAAAAATTGTTCTTACAGTTACTATGTGCTCAAAATAGAATCTTCGTATAACATGCCCCTACTTCTTTTTCGACATTCGCTTTCAGTCTCCCGCTACCAAGTCCTGAACAGGGCTTTGCAAGTAGCAGGACGTAATCTGGAGAAATGAATGCATTGTGTCGCTAGTTTACAGCTTGACTACAATATTTGCACCAACACATCCGTCTTCAGCAGATTCCCCTACAATAAATATGATTGCTTTCTTCTGAATCACACAATATGGTGCCTTGTGATGGAAATAACCGACACTATGCTTAAAGCATTACATAGAACTACACAAATAACTCTAATACTTAATTGCAAGCTTGTAACAATAACTACCAAAAGATCTTTAGCCACACAAAATAGAAAAGCAGACTACCACATCTCATGGTTGAAGAGGAGCGACTAAGTTAGTAAAGTGTTATATAAATCTAATCATTCAGTGTTAATATTATGAATCGTATACTGTTGCAATACAAGGATAGCTGACTTTTTCTTTCAAAGTTGTATGATACAAACCTTTTCTATTTTTGTGTTCTATATTGATTAACATCTAAATATATATATATATATATAAATATTATAAGACAAATATACATACAAACCTGGTTTTTATAATAGTATTGACATTCTCCTCTTCTACCACGGGGTGTTGAGGTCATTTTGGCGTATTATTGTAGTTTACGGTTTTGTTAGGAAAGAATGAGTTGCAGGCCCCATGCTCAACCCTGCTTAGTCTTCTATTATTATATGCTGGGCAAGTTACAGTGTCACTACCCTTTTGGAAACCGCTAACACACACAAGTAATTAAGCAACTAAAAAACTAGCCAAACAAAAATTGACCTACAAGATATGTTAGGCAACTAAATGATGACACATCCAATATCAACTTCTTCTTCCCTATTATGTGCCCTGTGAACTTCTCACTATTATGTTCCCTATGAAGTATAGGGGACACCACTGTATATAGTTCCTTAAAGGAAGTCTGTGCTAAAGCACTTGAGTACACTTGCTGTGGTGGTTTCTGTAGTAATTTGTTTTACATGATGAGGTTGCTAGCCTCATGTACAACTCTTGTTAGTCATCCATTTATGACATGCACGTAGGTGCAGCGGCTTATTATTTCATCCACAGCAGGGGGTACGCAGTTTCACAGGGTTTCATGTAGTCCAGCTACATGGTTCCGTGGGATTCATGTTGTCCAGCTACACAGTTCCATGGGATTCATGTTGTCCAGCTACACGAATCCATGTTGTCCAGCTACACGATTCCATGGGATTCATGTTGTCCAGCTACACGGTTCCATGTGATTCATGTCATCCAGCTACATGGTTCCATGAGATTCATGTTGTCCAGCTACACGGTTCCATGGGATTCATGTTATCCAGCTACACGGTTCCATGTCGTCCAGCTACAGGGTTTCATGATTCCACAAGGATTGATGTCGTCTGCCCAGCAAAATTAAACATTTAACTTTATACAAATATGTCATTATTGGTGTGACTAATTATCCTGCCGTTACAAATAAGATAACAGACTATTAGTTCTTTACATAAAAAATAGGAGGTAAGATTAATCTGGGTCAGGTGAAACGTACTGATCAAAACCCCCACCTGAAGTCCTCATGTGTGTTCCTGCAAACAGGCTGTGCTACAGTAGTCTGACCAATTCTTCTTCTTCATTCATTTGTTCTCAATCTCTCACTACCAAGCCATGAAAAGGACTTTGCAAGCATCAGAATGTAGTTCAGAAAATGGAATGCGTGGTGGTGTACTTCATAGCTTGACTGCGATATTTGCACCTTTTGGTCCTTCTTCTTCTTCTTCTTCTGCGTACACAGTCAGACAGTAACCATTATTTTTTCGAAAAAAGCGGCGGTCATTCTGAGGCTCTCGCCACTGCCATAGAGCTTGTCTTGCAGTTCCACTGGTAATGGCCACATCTGCTCTCTCTGATCCTCGTATGTCGGGCAGTTCTGCAGCAGATGTTCAGCGGTCATTTTACCAGTACCGCACGGGCATTCGTCGGTACACCCTATCTTCAATTTGTTGAATAGGTGGTACCTCAGTCTGTTGTGGCCAGTGCGAAGTCTGAAGACAACGACCTGCTCTCTTCGGTTCAACTGGTAATAGGCATCGTTTTTGCACCTTTTGGTCCAACACATCCTACTTCAGCAGGAGTTTGACCAATGAGAGGCAGGTCTCAACACTGTAATCTCCATAGTGGTGAACTTTCTGTGCAGCCTTGCATTGCACTTCAGCCAGTCTTCTAAATTAAATATTTCTGCGGGGTCATTTGCATGAAGAGGTTGCACACAATAGTCATAGCAGATACTACCATTTTGATGAAGTGTTAGATCTCAGATTTTGTATGGTGAGTTGACAAATTGCCTTCCTTGTTGTCATGCCTTCTCAAACAGAATTTGGTACCCATTTATGACTGGGTGAACCAGAACATCACTTGATCAGGTTCTGTACACTACCAGTTTGAAGAGAAGCTAAAGCTCTAACCAGTTTGTACACATATTTATTCACAAGTAAATTTAGTTTCATAACTGACGTTGCTGTCAGAGATAAAGTGTTAATAACTTAATTGTACTAGCCTTCAAATTTATTTGAGGATGGGTGATCCCTCCCTACCTTTCTGCAGTGTCTTCCTTAATTTTAAGCCATGTATCCATTTACAGCTGGGTAGTAGACTTGAGCATGTTGAGACCAGGAGTAAAAAAAAAATGTGAGAGGCAAGCACTCTAACTGCCTCACCATTCAGAAACTACACACACACACACACACAAACTTGATCCCCCTTCCCCCACAAACCTAATACAAACACTTCTCCAAACCTGATTTCTTCTCTAATGGTCAAGAAAAGGTGATGTGACATCTGTCATTCATATACTCAAAAACAATGGCTCCTGACCAGGGGACACAAACTCATCACAGTAGGCAGTAGGAAAGACAATTTCCATGGCCCAACAGAAAAACTGAGGCAAAGATGATAGTGATGAAGAGATCTGGAGGCAGATACAACAAAAACAAGAAGCTGGAACGACCTTGGGGAAAATTGCACAAGACAGTACTGCTAGTAGAGGATTTGAAGATGGCCAAAACATCCCACAAGGTGATGATATGGGTGAAGAAAAAACAGGCTATGCCACAGTGAAGCATACATACACACGTTTTCTGTTACGTGACTGATGTACAATTGTTCTACAGGCCTATTTGTTTATCACCATTGAGCTTGATCATATACGTGTTTTTCTGCCTGTCAGACGTAACAGGTTTTTATTGTCTTTTAATATTGCCATTGTTTCTATATCGGAAAGATTGAGATTCAGTTCTTGACAGTTTGATGCTCCAAATTTGTTTCAGAATTTTATTTGGATTAGAAACAGTTTCAGAGACAAATGGCACAGAGAACACAGTCTCAGAGACAAATGGCACAGAGAACACACAGTCTCAGAGACAAATGGCACAGAAAACAGTCTCAGAGACAAATGGCACAGAAAACACAGTTTCAGAGACAAATGGCACAGAGAACGGACAGTCTCAGACCAGGAGAGGAACAGAGTGACAGTATGACCTGTTTCAATCTAGCTGAAAGATGATAGAAAAACTTGAGACGGACCACAATGTTTACGAGGACAATAGACGTGATTATTTGAAAGCAAACGAAGAAGATGGCTTTTATTATATCTTTTCATACATTGCAATGCCCCTGACATTGTGGGCCAAATGATAAGACTTGACAGGCTGCATATGGCCCGCATGTTTTAGGAGTCAGCTCTAGGCCAGATATGGTTACCCAGAATACAGTACACAAATAAAACAATCATTGGGGTTAGGGGGTGGCGGCATGGCTAAAGCGGCGGTTAGTGACATGGCTTTATTGTGTTCAGATCCATGAAAGTGTAAGGCCTTGTCCTTATGGGTAGTATATCTCTTTAGAAATTGTGCTGAGTTGGATGCACTGGGCATTTAGGCGCAAAACACAGAACGAGTTCCACCTTAAGCAACAGGCCGAACTGAAAAAAATAATATTGTATGATTTCCGTGTATCAAGAACAAACACAAAAGCTAAGTGATAATTGTCTGAAAACTCTAATCACATTTTTAGTGAAATGTAGCTGCCTATTTATATAATTCTGTGAATTAAAAACATGGCTGACACAATGACCTCCACATTCATTCATGTCAATGTATAAAAACTTGGTGAAACCAGACAACAAACATGAACTTTAAAAAGGTGAATTTAACAACAAAACAAATCCACAAAAAAACTGTTACTAATTTCTGATCAAACATACTGTCACTTTAGCCCAATATGAGGCTCTCGGTAATATATATGTACAGGGCACACACAAATGTTTCTGTAAGTTACAAGCCCTCTGAGACTAGGAGAGCAGACAGGTAAAAATGTATGTTCTCACCTTGTTTTAAATATCAATCCAAAATAAAATATAGAAGAGTGCTTGAAAAAATGAGAGACTGATGTCAAACTCAACCAAAATAATTATTGAAAAACAAACAAGGCTGATATGTTGTTTGACATAAGAATTGTAACAAAACATGTACATATGTTGTTTGACATGTGAATTGCAACAAGACGTGTACATATGTTGTTTGACGTGTGAATAGTAACAAGACTTGTACATATGTTGTTTGACGTGTGAATAGTAACAAGACTTGTACATATGTTGTTTGACGTGTGAATAGTAACAAGACTTGTACATATGTTGTTTGACGTGTGAATAGTAACAAGACTTGTACATATGTTGTTAGCGAAATGTGCTTCATCAAGAACTGGACAAATGAAAATAATGCTAATGAAAACAGTTAACTAAGGTTAATGAATATCAGTAACCATATCTATAAGCTGGGATAAATATCTGAATTTAAAGAAAAAGTAGGTTGCTTATGAATGCCCATATCTTAAGTCCACACTGTACTAAATTTAGCATTGGGATTTCTATTGATTGCTTACAGGTTTCAGTCTACGTTTCAACCAAAAAGGTCGAAAGAAAAATTATATACATTTAGAAATATTTACAAATATGAATTGTGACCCTTTGTGAGCCAATTCGAGGTGTGGCCTGCATGTGCATGATCATATGGTACACTAAATTTCCACTACACATCTTCACCGAATTGAAGGCTTGACTTAGTTAAAAGACAAAGTTGTTTTTAAAAAGAAAAAAAGAACAAGAATTTCATAATAATTCCTGATCTGAAAGTGTTAGAAGCATGAACTGTTACACCATGACTGAGTTTGAATACAGCATGTTCCACTTGAGATTTGGGACACTCGATGCTCTGCATATCTTCGAAGATTGGTGGGAATGGTGATGGAAACAAAGAGAGAGGTTTTGAAAAATGAATTCCTTTCATAATGAATCAAGAGATCACTGGGTACTCCAGCTTGTTGAAGATAAGCAAATCTTTAAATAAACAGGTAGGTAGATAGGTAGTCTGCTTAGGTGACAAGGGGCTGTCACGCCAACAAGGGGCTGTCACGCCAACATGGGGCTGTCACGCCAACAAGGGGCTGTCACGCCAACATGGGGCTATCATGCCAACAAGGGGCTGTCACGCCAACATGGGGCTGTTACGCCAACTGTCCATGATAACAATGAGTGGCTAAGTTCCAGGTCCAAACAGTATCCCTGCAGACAAATTATTGCATGTTATAGAAGATTTTCTTTAGCTTCAATACTGATATTCGTTAAACTTAGTTTGCTGTATTCATTTTCATTATTTTTATTTTGTCCCATCCATGAAACTAACATATGTTTTTAAATGTCGGTACATGTCTGTTGCTTTTCTTATGCAAAACTGCATTTCAACCTTGTTCTGTATTTCAACCTTTAAAAAAAACAAATACAGCACTGATATTTGTAGGTGCCACAATGCTTTGACATGCAAGATTTAATGTGCCCTGTTTAAGTTTGAGTGAGATATGATATTGTTAAATTTATTAACAAAATGCAAATCAGCTGATCAATTTTTATCCAGTGTGAATACAGAACAATGAAAACATTTAAAAAAATGTAATCTAAACACGACATTCATCATTTCTTCATTTAAGTGCTAAAACTTTTACATAATTGCACGGTCTGAAAAATATCCTGTGGTTTTGCTTTCACATTTCCCCACAGAAAATGAAAGCACGCACATCCTCAACTCGGACCTTCCTATATAAATAGCTGAGTGATTAAATTAAGTTGTCTATAGTAGCCTGATCTTGCAACTATCACTCGGAACTAAGACTAGGAATATCATTATTGACAAATGTCACATGGAACCGCTGCACCATATGAGGGCTGGACATGTTCTTTGGTCCCTCAATGTCTTCACTAGTGTCATGTTCTAGGATGGTTATCTTCAGTTCCTCTGAAGATTGCTGCCTGCCTGTGGAGATTACGTTTTGGTTTATATTAGACAGACATTCGACCTTTGACCCAAGTGAAGGTTCAGATGCATGATGCAAATGTAAATTTGTTCCAACATCTGCAGAAGTGGAATGACTGTCATAACATAAAGTCTGGAGATTGTCAGTGGGTGTAAGTGTGACCTTTGACATAATATTGGAAATGTTGTTTTCATTATAAGGAACTGAGGTGTCAGAAACCATCACCGTCAGAGGTATTGATATGTGATTGACTTTGTTCATGAAGAATTCTTCCTTCGCACGGGCAATTTGTATTTTGGTCTCTGATAAGGGTCGTTTTGAAGAGTTGTGTAATATTTCTGATGATGACACGAGTTCTGCTCCTGAGTCTAAACTGAAGAAGACATCGTTGTCTAAGGTTTGATCATCTGATGCAGTGGACGCAAGAGTGTTTCGCTTTGTATCAACATCGCTGTCTGAGACTACTGCATCTGACAGACAGTCTGAATCAGAAGAATTAGAGCTGACAGGGTTTTCTGAAGATGATTCTTCTGCTTGTTCATCAACTGGGTTTTTAGTTTTTGTCATGGATTTTGTTAAACGTTTTCTCATTTTTTGAGTATCCTTGAGATCTGGTTGATTATTAAAAAAATTACTGCTGCTTTTGTTAGAAGAACCTGCTGCCTTTTTCAGACGGTGTGCGCCATCCGCAGAAAAATGTCTTACACGTTTCTGACCACTAATGTTTTGTCCATTTGATTGGACTGTGCTGCTGGTATCTTTGGAGATTTTTCCACCCGAAATTGAACGAGATAATTTCTTTCTCTCAGCCCGAAGCTTTTTTCTGTCCATCATGAAAGACTGCTGACTGTCCTCTTCAGAATCACTAGAAAGGGAAACAGTTTGGCGTATAGATGGCAGGCTGCCAATGTGATTGGTCACTCGTCGGTATGATGGGTTTGAAGCTGATCTTTTTCTCATTGCTGATGGAACATCACCACTGGCTCTTCTGTGCCTGAGCTTCTTTTTGTCAACTTGAGGAAATCTGCCATCTTTGTGTAACTGTTTATTCAGAGGTAGGGTACCAAGCATTTTTGTAGTAGTCTCCCCTGATCTTTCAGAACTCTCCTCCTCAAGAACAACACAATGTTCAGTACTTTTACTGTGTATGGGGTAATTTTCTAACAGCTTCACCTCTACTGCCAGATCTTTGTTCTGTGTGACCTTCTGCAGAAAAGCTTTATAAGATTTGACACTGTCATACTGACTCAAATCGGCTCTCTGCATAAGCAACGACTTGTAAGATGTGATGGTGTCATGGTAAGGGTGAGTTTCATTAAGCTGAATAGCATATCCGTTTTCTAGAAATCTGACAGAGGTGACGGTATCATAGACGGAAGCCCCATCGGAGTGGACATCAACTGGACAGAAATCTTTGTCCCCAATATTAATGATGTAGTTATCCTCTATTTCTTCACTAAACTCCACACCCCTCTCAACTTTCCAACGTGCACTTTTTCGTGACCACTGGTATGCTTTCACCAAGAAGCACAAAACAATAATAATGATAGCAATTATAGGTAAAAATGCTAAGTTTGATATGCCTTGTGGGTGCGAGTTAAATGTCCACCAGGCTGTGTCATATTCTCGGGATGAACCTCTAGGTTGCCCATTTGCTTTCAGTATAGTGTACGTGCTGTTTGACACCATAATGGAAATGTCCTTTATTGTTGTCTGACTGAGGAATGGTATATTCCAGAAACATCAGTAGCTGTCAATATTAATTCTGCGTCTGATTTCTACCACACACAAATCTGTAGCACAGTAATCAAAATTTTATTCATTTTCTATAAAACACATTTCTATATATAGTTAAAAAAATAGTAAATTTTAAAAATATAAATTAAAAAAACATATTGAAAATAATGTGTTATGTGGGTGAATTTTTAAACAAATATTGAAGGTATAAATTACACTGCCACAAACACATGAGATTTTTGTATCAGGTAGTATGTGAAAACACATAAGTCATTGAAAGTATGCTTGCCAATAATCTCAGCATACAATTATTTGGTTGTTTACTTCCTCAATACAAAACATACAATGCTAGAAATGACAATATAAGCAAACATCTGAATAAAACCATACTAATTAGCATGCCATTAGAAAGAATGAAAGACAATCTCAACACACAATGCTAAGATTGCACATATTTTGTATGAACCAAATCATATATTTTTTATAAAATACAAATTATGCTCAAAGTATATCCCTAGAAACAGATCAATTTAGGCATACACAAGATCTAAGCACTTCTACACATTATGTGAATAATCGTTTCCTTGTTTTCAATAAGTTAATGCTGACATTTCCCAACAAATATGTAGTTATACCAATGAACCATCCACAGTTAATCTGCATGGAAACTTGGAGCACATAAGAAAGTTTTGAAATGTATGAAATATACACAACTGCTTCCTTAGCTCATTGAAAATTGTAAGCTGTGCTAACTATACTTGATTTGAATAATTAATGAATTGCTTCCACAAACTGTAGAGTATTTATTTTTGAGTGTACTTGATGTAACAGATAACTCTGTGGGCAGATCTGTTCGTACACATCTGACCTGTGGATAAACATATATTTGATTACATTTTGGCAACACGGGAGGAAAACTAACGTCTGGTCAGGCAAAATATACTGATCAGACATGTTAGTCAGAGTCAGGCAAAATATACTGATCAGACATGTTAGTCAGGGTCAGGCAAAATATACTGATCAGACATGTTAGTCAGAGTCAGGCAAAATATACTGATCAGACATGTTAGTCAGGGTCAAGCAAAATATACTGATCAGACATGTTAGTCAGAGTCAGGCAAAATATACTGATCAGACATGTTAGTCAGGGTCAGGCAAAATATACTGGCCAAGACCCTCAACTTGACTTCCCAGCAGTCCTCCTTGGAAACGGGCTGTTTTCATAGCAGCCTGGTTAACAAGGTGAGGGATCAATGTGATCGCCATAGTAGTGAAAAACATGCTGTTGAAGCCAAGCATAGCACAACTGCCTGGAGGACCATGGTCCACCTTCATCAGCATGCTCGGGATGTGAGAAAAGCTACTGCAACCTGCCACTTAACATCCTTTTCAGGGCGTACAAAAAAGTAAACCTACTCATTGTGGGCATTCACAAACAACAGCATTTTGGCAATATATTACAACTAACTCCCAAATAAAATAGAGAATACATACTACAGAACTTTTCATTGTGAAACAGCATTTTATCCGGATGTAAGGGGAAAATGTTGTAGGCATTTTAGAACAAATAGTTGCAATGTTTCCCCATTCAGATCAATGGGCATCTTAGTGGAAATGTGCTGTTTTTTTGTTGCTCGTCCATCATAATCGACAAGGATCAGATTGTCAGCATTCACTGTTCGCATGAGTTCAAAGATGGCTAAATAAGCCAATCTGAGCCTTGAATGGTCTGTTGCATTTTGTACAGGGAAATTAGACACCTTCTTCCACCAGGATTGAAGAAGTGTTGATGTGAGCTGACTTGTGGTACTATCCTCTCTGGACAGCCTCATCTATTCTTGATGCCTCATGTCTCTAAACACCCTCAGCAATAGTGATGCGCCAGTCTGTGCGATTGGTGGCGATTCTTCCCCAGACATCGTGGTTAATACCGCACTGGATCGGTGTTCTCTTAAGTTTGTCCTTCTACCTTTTCCGCTGCCCACCGCTCGCTCTCTTGCCATTTTGGAGTTCACCATAGAGCAGCTCTTTTCTTCTTCTTCTTCATCGTACGCAGTCAGACAGTAACCATTATTTTTTCGAAAAAAGCGGCGGTCATCCTGAGGCTGTCGACACTGCCATAGAGCTTGTCTTGCAGTTCCACTGGTGATGGCCACATCTGCTCTCTCTGATCCTCGTATGTCGGGCAGTTCTGCAGCAGATGTTCAGCAGTCATTTTACCGGTACCGCACGGGCATTCGTCGGTACCACCTATCTTCAATTTGTTGAATAGGTGGTACCTCAGTCTATTGTGGCCAGTGCGAAGTCTGAAGACAACGACCTGCTCTCTTCGGTTCAACTGGTAATAGGCATCGTTTTTGGTGTAACCAGTATGTTCAGTTTCCCATTTGGTCATGTATCTGGCTTTGATAAGCCGTTTTGACTCTTCGTACGTCATACTAGTATCTGTTTGTGGTAGTCTTGCACCTTCTTTTGCCAGTCTGTCTGCCTCCTCGTTGCAGTGTGATGGGACCCACTGTACCACTACCCTTTTTGGTGCGGACTGCTGGCACAGTTTGCAGAGTGCTGCTCTTAAGTCATTAAGCTCAGTGTTTTTCTGGCTTTTTAGCGCTGTGACTACGGCGAGAGCATCTGTAAGCAGGACTATATGGCTTTCATTTTCTTTATGTGTCACCATTTCTTCCACTGCCGCCCTCAGTGCCTCTGCCTCCGCTCTGAAATTGCTTGTGTACTTACCAGTAGCGAATGACAGTGTTATTTTTCTGCCATTTGGTAGGTTCAGGAATGCTCCTGCCCCTCCATTCTGTGTAGTGTTTGTTACAGAACCGTCGGTGTATGCATGGGTCCAGTCCATGCTTGGGTAGTTTTCCGATATAAAGCTTAGGGTAGTATCTCTCCTTTCTTTTTCAGTCTGGCCGTTTTTGTTTCCAATACCTGGTATATTTTCTACCACCTCTGGAAATATATCCTGCCTCCAGGTAGGTTTTCGTACAGTAGTGATGGGTTTTGGTGTTGTTAGTGTGTTTATGGGATCTTCGTGCATCTTTGCTTTGGCTATTTCTGCAAAGTTTCTCAGCTTTAGTTTCCCATTTCCCAAATTGTTTAGTCTCTGGTGCATTGGATGGTCGGTCAGTCTTCAGAGTTTCTCTGACTGCAGCTGGGCTCTGCAGTCTCTTCTATCGGTCATGGATTGCAGTTTTGTAATCTTTTCAAGTTCTACAATTGGCGTTGACTTCATGCCTCCTGTTATAATTCTCATGGCTTGGTTTTGAAGTTTGCTAACTTTATCGAAGTTCGCCTTTGCTGCTGTTGTCCATACCGCAATGCCATACTCGAGAACTGGTCTCACTCTTCCAGTGTACAGTTTCTTTAGTATGCTTTCGTCTGCTCCGCAGCTTGTGCCAGCAAGTTTCCTCATGATTGCCATTCTTTCTCTGGCTCTCATTCGGTTTCTCTCGATCTGACTTGTCCATGTCATGCGCCGATCAAATGTGACTCCCAGATAGTTTGGGTTGTTGTTTGGCTGCAGGAATTTCCATTTAAACTTAACTTGGTATTTTGGGGTTTGATTGAAAGCGAGAATATTGTGCATGTGGTTTTCTCCTTGTTTATTTTGACCAGCCATGAGTTCGCCCAATCTTCCAGCGATGTTAGGGCGTGCTGCATCTGATTTCTTGCTATGGTGAGATTCTTTTCAGAGGTCCACATAGCCAGATCGTCTGCAAACATTGAGCTATGGACTCTTCTTGGTATATTCTCTGTAATGTCGTTTATATACACCAGGAAGAGTGTGGGTGACAGTACTCCCCCTTGGGGTACTCCCGAGCAGCTCTTTTGATAGACGTTGATCCGACATGTGACCACATGGCCAGCCTGTCTCACCTGTGCTGCATAGGCCCATGGAACTCCACTGTTCATGCTGAATGAGAATGGATGTGTTTCAAACTGGCAATATCATCACTTAAAACAGTGCCACACAAACAGCACTGCAGGGAAGATAAATATTTTAGCACGTCTTCTACAAAAGGCCAACTGCTGAGGTGGTCCAATGCTCTTATTGGAGTGGAAAAGTCAGTATGAGGATAATGATGTGTGAAATAAGATATCCACATCAATGACTACAACAAAGGTAGTGGTCAGCTCAACATTTCTGACATTGCCATGCAGTTTCTGAAGGTTGGGTGTACCTCATCTTCTTGATCTATGTGTTTGTCTTCATAGGACAGGTTGCATTTTGCGTCCAGAGCCATGTGTATCCATCTTCAGTGCTCCTTTGGAGGGGCGGTGCTTCCCAACCCGTAGGCTGTCCTCAGCTCCCACTAACAGCAGCAGCTATTTGTTGTCAATGTTGGCTCTCCTAGAAATGCTATTGAGTCTTTTCTACCGACAGCTAAAGGCATAGACCCAGAATTTGAATTATAATGAAACATCGATGCTGATTGGCCCAAAAATGTTAATGCAGCAGTAAGAGCATGAAAACCATTAACCGTACACACTCCTGATGAATATATTTCATGGAATTTGTTTGAAATACCCCCAGTTTGAAGTTATGCCACTGTATTCTCCAGAGATGATATAAATATATGAAAGATAAACTATATAAAAAGATATAGTGTCATAAGATATTTAGTGACCACATATATATAAAAGATATAGTGTCATAAGATATTTAGTGACCACATATATATAAAAGATATAGTGTCATAAGATATTTAGTGACCACATATATATAAAAGATATAGTGTCATAAGATATTTAGTGACCACATATATATAAAAGATATAGTGTCATAAGATATTTAGTGACCACATATATATAAAAGATATAGTGTCATAAGATATTTAGTGACCACATATATATAAAAGATATAGTGTCATAAGATATTTAGTGACCACATATATATAAAAGATATAGTGTCATAAGATATTTAGTGACCACATATATATAAAAGATATAGTGTCATAAGATATTTAGTGACCACATATATATAAAAGATATAGTGTCATAAGATATTTAGTGACCACATATATATAAAAGATATAGTGTCATAAGATATTTAGTGACCACATATATATAAAAGATATAGTGTCATAAGATATTTAGTGACCACATATACATAAAGTCAGACATGTTTAAGAAATGGTGATTGCTCATAATCTCCTAGCAATAAGTGGTTTAATGTTTTGTAACTCAATATCTACTTCTTATTCTTCTGTTTCTTACTGCTCTTACCATACGCGTCGCAGAGAGGTGAGATTTCTTGTTATCGCCAAGTGGGAGGTTTGTGCTGTCATTAGGTGTAACTTCTTGAGAGTGTCAGAGACACCCTCGATCCATCAATGCCTGCTTCTTGCTCGTGGACTGGAGACCTGCATATGATATGCTCTTGATGCAGGCTGGTCATAATGCATTCTGACTAAATGACCAATTTGTTGAGAGTCAACGTAGACACTACCTGGGTTTGTCTTCACTGTCTGCCTCAGCGTGGTGTTGTGGAAATGGTCATGAATTCTTTCCGGCTGCACTTCTCACAGATCTAGATCTTACTTTTATGGGTTGTTAGTCAGGACCAAGATTGACTTTGGTAACACAATGTAGGAATAAATAGTGTATTTATCAGCCTCCTCTTAGTTGAAAGAAACACTCTAGGGTGTTTAAATAAAAATCGGTGCAATTTGATAGTGGACACTGGCTTCTGAATTGAATGTGCAATCTCTCTGTCCACTCTGCCGTCATCAGTGAACATACTACCCAGGTATTTGAACTCCCATACTTGCTTGATATCAATGTCACTGATGTGGAAACTTCTCTGCAATTGTTCACGTGAAATGAACATACTCTCTCACCTATATTGATATTCAGGTCATATTCGTTACAAGCAAAATGGAGATAGTTCAGGTGGTGTTGCAGGTCAGTTAAAGATGACCTGATCATCAGTAAACAACAGTTCCTTGAGGGACTCTTCATGAGGGTTAGTCAACTGTGTAATTTTATCCATGTAAATCTCAACAAAAGCCTAAAATAGCTACCGACCTTAATACCTGTACAGTATCAAACTTTCAGTTACAACCAGACAAGCTTAACCACATAACACATTAGAACTGAAATCACAGTAACAAACACACTGCGACAGTTCACGATGAAGTCCTCAACATACTTTAGCTGTTTTTGTTGTTCGCTCACCCTAAGTTCTATGGCAGAGTGAGTTCTGAACTAGATTTTCTAATATGCTCTCTAGGCTGAAGATTGTAGAATCATCATTTTAGGGCCCTTACAATTTAAAAAAAATAAAAAGTCTAAAAAAAATTGTCTACACATTTCTTCTAGCATAGGGCCACATGATGGGTAAGTCCAGCCCTGAGTGCACTGTACTGTGTGCTTTACAGCCCAGTGCATCCAACTTCAGCACACATTTTATAATGGGTTCACTTCACATAGGGGTATGATCTTGCTAGTTCATGAATCTGAACACAAGCATGTTTGGTCAACTACACTATGTCTGCCTCCACCCCACAGACATAGTGATTTATTTTATTGCAGATTGATCTCCGGTATCGGCATGCCAGTCCACTCAGCTGTAAATGGGTACCTGACAAACTTTTAGTTAGGAAAGGCAAGACAGTGAGGAAGATGACCGTTTCTAACACTTCATCTCTGATGGCAGTGTCTATTATTGGACAACCTTGGCCTTTCCCTTATGCAGGATTAGGCCACCATTGTGATTAGCCTCCTTGCAGGAAGCCTGTGCAAAAAAAAATAAATGAAAAAATAACTAAGAATCTTAAAACTATCAAAATTGAGAATGGCAACGAGAGAAGACAGAAATGTTTAAAGTGCCTGAGCTAACCTTGATGGTCATTAATGTCCAGACGGATGTCTGGACGTCAGTCCGGGATTGGTACATGATTGACTTTCTAACATGTTCATCTGAAGTGGCCAGGGAAAGCTGTGGAAAAGAATGTAACTTGTTTCTTCTTTTTCTTCTTCTTCAGCATTTGTCCTGAAAAGAATATTGTGTCATGGTTTACAGTAATGGTCCAGGTCTCGCAGGCATACAGAAATATTCATATATGATCCAGGTCAGAATACATGCAATGGAGATTTTTTTTTTTTTTTTGCGTTCGCCTTATTTCTCTATTCCCCAAGGCGGGTGTGCGTTACACTGTGGTTTTTATTTTGCGCCTGTCGGCCCAGTGCATCCGACTTCAGCATGCATTTTATGTAAGGGTCTGCTTCCTCCTGCATTTTCTAAGGGTTTGCTTCCCCGGGGTAACGGCCGGTGCTGTGATGGGGATCGAACCCAGCACCTTCTGGTTGTGAGCCGTGCCACTTAACCACTAGGCCACGCCGTCCCCTTATGCAATGGAAATGAGATGCTATAGAAAACTCCTAAATGTTACATATAAAGATCGTGTCACGAACGTAGAAATATGTCAGAGAGTTGAATACGCTATTGCAAAGCCAGATACATGACCAAATGGGAAACCGAACATACTGGTTACACCAAAAACGATGCCTATTACCAGTTGAACAGAAGAGAGCAGGTCGTTGTCTTCAGACTTCGCACTGGCCACAATAGACTGAGATACCACCTATTCAACAAACTGAAGATAGGTGGTACCGACGAATGCCCGTGCGGTACCGGTAAAATGACCGCTGAACATCTGCTGCAGAACTGCCCGACATACGAGGATCAGAGAGAGCAGATGTGGCCATCACCAGTGGAACTGCAAGACAAGCTCTATGGCAGTGTCGACAGCCTCAGGATGACCGCCGCTTTTTTCGAAAAAATAATGGTTACTGTCTGACTGCGTACGAAGAAGAATACGCTATTGGTCCTTTTGAAGATCTGTTCACAGCTATCAAGAGACAAAAGATGGTCTGGCGCGGGCACGTCGCGAGGTCCAACGGAATTACCAACTCGATACTCTTTGGTTCCGTACCGGGACAGAGAGGGCAAGGACATCCAAGGAAGAGATGGGTGGACAACATCACTGAGTGGTCAGGCCTTCGTCCCGGTGAGATACGACAGGCGGCGACAGACAGAGAGGGATGGCGTGGGATTTTGGGAGTGTCTTCATGTGTGCCCCAACGACCTGATGGATTACGGGATGAACTGAACTGAGTTTACAGTGAAGTTGTGATATTTGCGCCTTTTGACCTGACACCTCAGATTTCAGCTCAACATTTTTGGGGCAGGTTTGTTTTTCCTCTGAAATCCCTATTCTCTTAGCCAAACTTCACAAGTGCAGTCTGTTTCCAGGGCCGCCAGTTGAGTGTTCAGGCCCCAATCAAGTGAGGGCCAAAGCTAAAATGAAAGAGCAGAACAGCTCAACAGGCCTCATTATAATGTGGGATATCTCAAAGCAGATGAAAAGAAAAAGGAGGTCAGCATCACACCCAGCAATAAATCTCAAGCACTGGATACCTTATACATAGAAGCTGGCATTGATGAACAATGGGAACAGCTACTAAAAGTCCGAGGAACTACTATGTCTGAGGAAGTTTTGTGTACATCCAGCACAATCAATAGATAATAGCAAAAACGCTCACAAAGATTGAAGAGGGATAAGCAAAAAACATGAAAACTACAGCCACCGAAACTAAAGCACAGAAAGACTAGACAAGGTAAACAAAGAAGTAAAAGAAAGCATTAAGATAGACAAGAAGCTACATGGATAGTCTGGCCACAGTAGCTAAAGAGACTGCAGTTAGAGGAAACTTGAAAGGTCTTTGTGAGACTACCAGAAAACTGTCAGAAAAATGCCAACTATAAAATCAATAACCGATATGGAAGTATGCTTAGGCGACCATGTTGTGTCGAATGACCATGTCGATGACCACATCCCAGGCGGCCTACAGTTCTGTTGGGGGAGGGGGCGATAAATTTTAGTCAGGTGTTGCAAGGGCAGCCCTGAGGGCGTCTCCAGGATGAGCACGGCCTCTTCCCGTCCCTCACCCCCACAGCCTGCCAGAGCATCTCGTGGGCTGGGACTTCCCTGGAAAGGCGAACGTGACTGAAGAGGGACAGACGACGGTGATCAATCATTCAGACAATACATGCAAGTTGAGTATGTCAAACTACTTCACTGTTGGAAATCATGCCATGCCAGACGATCCCGAGGATGCTCCTCTGGTTGCGCAGGTGTAAAACCTCAAGACACTGCCGGTACCTGCTGTAGTAGTGTCCCGGACCCGGTCCTGCTGTAGTAGTGTCCCGGACTCGGAGACGTACAGGAGAACGGGGACAATGCAAGAGGAGTAAATACAAAGCCTGGTCTCCAGGGAGAGCCTTCGCTGGGATCAAACTCTGTAGGTGCATGGATTCAGCCGCTAAGATCATCCTACAGGTGATGTCGTGACTGCTGCATACATCAGAGAACTGCCTGATGCCGAGGTAGACGAAGTCATCGACCCCACCGAGGACTTGGTAAATAATAAAGCTGACCAAGAAAACACAAACTGAAAAGAAGGTTAAGAAGTCTTGAGAAACAGAAAAAAAGTTTGGTGAAAACTTTGAAGTGCTCCTAAATCAACAACCACAAGTAGGTCTAAAGATCCATTCAGAAAGACAAGGATTGTAAAAATTAAATGAGACCAACACCATGGCCTGGCATTTTGACTGCTGATGAAGACGTCAAAATTAACTGTGATCAGCCAGGTAAAGAAGAGATCAAGGAAGCAATTAGACTTCTAAAAGAATGGAAAAGTGATAGGTCCTGATGGGATGTTGCCTTAAGCTATTAAATCAGATATTGAAGAATCGACCCAATATGCTTTTCAGTTTTAATGGCAATATATATATTTTTATTATGAATACTTTATGTCATAGATAGTTTAATTATGTGTCTTAAGATCTTTAGATCACAATTTTAGTCTAATTTGTTGAATATTTATGAATTTTGTTTTGAAAAAAGAATCTTTGACATACAGAGTTGCAACACTTTTTGACTGCGAAACAAATCAGCAAAATTAGGTGGGACTGGAAAGGTTTAACTGATCTCTTTCTTGTAGCGAGGTGTTTTTGTCTAATTGAGTGGCTGTGTTTGATTTTGAGCACCTCTAACTTCTTTCTGTCTTCTTGCTTGGTGTACATGTTTTTAAAATGTGCAAAAACTTGGGTCTGCAATCGTTGTTGCTACTAGCAACTTGGGCTGTTGTTTTTTTTGTTTGTTTATGCACATGTAAAAGGGCCCTTACTTACTTCTGATATTATTTACATGTAAGTGCAGAGAGACTCAACTCTGTCAGAAATTATTGCTGCTACCTACACAGAATCCCAAGCTCCCTGTCAGTCACGGGCGAGGATACCGTCGGATCGACTTGTCTCATTTATCTGTTGGCAAACAAATATATTATTAATTTTTGTTTCACTCACTTTGAGCATTAATCAAGAGTTTGCTTGAATGATGGGTGGCAGATTGGTTAGAATACTTGCTTCTTATGGCCACCTATATATTACCAGAGGAGTAAGGAATAGTAAGAGGCTGCTGAGGAGTGCTGGACATCGGCAGGCTACATCTCCCAGAAGAAATATAAGCCACAATGAATAGAAACGAAGACAGCTAAACTCAGGGCAGAAAAAGAATGATTATGTCAAGCCAAATCATGCTTCTAGTGGTAACTGCCAAGTTCAATACCCAGCTTTTACCTCCTCCAGTCAGCTCAGGTGTTATTGGGCACCCGATTTACAGATAGGGAAGGCAAAGAAGAGAATTGGTCACCCCGCACACAAAAGCTGCAGACCTAAAGAAAATGAAGTCTTTAACTTCATACATGGTATGGAGATAAACGCTTGAAAAACAAAATTAATGACCAACAACACTACGGGCTTCAACAGCAAGATAAAAGCTAATGGTCAGGAACTGGAAGTGGTTGACCGTTTTAAATATCTTGGGTCCATTGTCAGTGATGAAGGATCAAAATGGGAAGTGTTGGCCAGAATAGCACAGACAATAGCGGCGCTTGCACGGCTTAACAAAATCTGGCAAGATAAACGGTTAGCACTAAGCATGAAAATCAGATTAATACGTACACTGGTCCTGTCAATATTCCTCTATGCGTGTGAGACATGTACAGTTACAGCTGACCTTCAACGAAGGATACAGGCCTTGGAGATGAGATGTTTCCAAAAACTTTTAAACATCACGTACAAAGATCGAGTTACAAACGAGGAAATAGGCGATAGAATTACAACAGCAATAGGGCCTTTCGAAGATCTCTTGGCAACTGTCAAAAGAAGGAAACTCACTTGGTACGGTCACATATCGAGATCAAGTGGTCTTGCAAACACAATCCTCCACGGGAAGGTGCATGGCAGACGACGAAGAGACCGGCCCAAAAAGAGATGGGAGGACAACATAAAAGAATAGACCAGTCAACGACCAGAAGAGTCACAGGCAGCGGCATCTGACAGAGAGGGATGGCGTGGAGTTGTAAGGATGTCTTCATGTGTGCCCCAACGACCTCACCGGTTACGGGATGACCTGACCTGACAAAATGACACCATGTATGACAAGTATAGTGAGCGCACAACTTCTACAAGATGCATAGTAGCGTGAATACCTTCTACAAGATGCATAGTAGCGTGAATACCTTCTACAAGATGCATAGTAGCGTGAATACCTTCTACAAGATGCATAGTAGCGTGAATACCTTCTACAAGATGCATAGTAGCGTGAATACCTTCTACAAGATGCATAGTAGCGTGAATACCTTCTACAAGATGCATAGTAGCGTGAATACCTTCGACAAGATGCATAGTAGCGTGAATACCTTCTGCAAGATTCATAGTAGCGTGAACATCTTCTACAAGATGCATAGTACCATAGCATGAACACCTTCTACAACATGCGTAGTAGAGTGCACACCTTTTACAAGATGAATAGTAAAGTGCACACATTTTACAAGATGCATAGCAAAGTGCACACCTTTTACAATATGCATAATAAAGTGCACACCTTTTACAAGATGCATAGTAAAGTGCACACCTTTTACAAGATGCATAGTACAGTGCACACCTTTTACAAGATGCATAGTACAGTGCACACCTTTTACAAGATGCATAGTACAGTGCACACCTTTTACAAGATACATAGTAGAATGCACACATATGTGTTACTGGGGCCCAAAATGGGGGTAAGGATAGTAAGACTGTAACCGTTCAGATACCCTGTATGTGGTGATTAAGAAGAGGTTGAGCTTGGGGTCTGATGCTCCATTCTGTAGAAACTATAAACTCCAAAAGCTTCAACAGATGTGGGCAGGTTAACTACAAGTACACATTTATCTACACCATCTAAGATAAAAGATGAAGAAGAAGAGAGCGATGAAACAAATGGCTAAGGGCAATGATACTTGGTGTGGAATAGTTGAAGACATGCGCTCAAAGGTTTTGATTGTAGGTAGCTGCGGCCATATTCTTTGGGGTTCTAGTATGGGACCACAAGATTCACATAAGGTTGCCATCTTGAAGAATAGAGTCAAATCTTCCTGACAGAAACACGTAGCTGTTCTATTTACATCAAGGTGCGTGAATCTTTGCTCCAACTTACTATGTGACACTTCCAGAAAATTCTACAACAATGTGTAATGTGCATCACTCTCAAGGAATTTGGAAAGCATCTCCTTCTTCTTTGTTCGTTCTCAATCTCCCGCTACCAAGCCCTGAACGTTCTAAATCACCCGCTACCAAGCCCTGGACGTTCTCAATCTCCCGCTACCAAGCACTGAAAATAGCTTTACAAGTAACAGGATGTTGTCCAGAGAATGGAATGCATTGTGTCATAGTTTACAGTTTGACTGCGAAATTTGCACCTTTCGGTCCATCACAACCGGTTTCAGCATGGGAAAGCATCAAGACCAGTCTTGCTATGGTATCTGTTCTACATCACCTGATTCCAGATGAATGTTGACACACACATATATATATTTTGTTGTTGTTGGTGCTAAACTGGAGCAATGAAAAGGCCAATTCAGACCATGCACTATGGGATCAAACAGAATTTTGATTTCAGAACCCTCAATTATTAACACTTGGCTATTTTCATTTCATTACAATAATGGTCAGTCTCAGTTATTTCTTCTTCCTTTTTCTTTGAATTATAATAATATTATCATGGTATCTATCATCGTGATGTGCCATCTGGCATAAGAGATGATGTCTCTTTCTAAGTTCTAGTCTATAAATATATATTATAAATTATATTGTTTACATTTTTCCATGTCAAGAATTATCTGTCTCTCCCTTTTTCTCTTCATCTTCCTCTATCTTTTCCCCCAGAAATGTGTACAAAGGTCAGAATATTTTCTAAATGTCCACTTTTCATGACACACCTAAAATATGTGTAGAGGCATCTGCACATGTTTGTTAGTTGTTGTTTAGTACCATACAAAGTGTTTCATTTATCTGGCCTTGGAGGAAGAAGCACCCTATGGCAGAAGAGGAGCAACTAAAGTCGTACTGACCACTGTGTGGATCCCGGGGTCCATTAATGGGGGATGAAAGAATAAGGCTGCCGCACCATACTCTGTACATGGTAAAAGACAACCAATGAAGGTTATGCATCAGAAAGTAATCTAAGTTTGTAAAAACAAATCACTTGAAAAAAAAGGGGGTAGATAATTTCTTAATCTCAGGCTTATTGCAGTAGTTCTCTACATTTTTATTGGACTGAGAAAGGAAAGAAGAAGATAATTAAGCAACTATAAGTGTCAAATGTAAAATATTTTACAGACAAAACTATCATCACTTCCCTTAGTTCTCATCTACTCTGGGGGTCTAAAGGTCTATTTGTATATACTTGCAATCAAGTGTGTAGACAAACAAGTGATGGGCCTGTTGTGTAAAACTATAATCATGATGTTTATTCCATTGCTGACATCTACATAATAGGGTTTTAAGGTTGAGGAATAAAGGCAGCTTGCCCTTGCTGTCCCCACACAGTTCACATGCTTGGTATTTATATTAAAAACATTTGAGCTTCTTAATGTGCAGGTCGGCTCATGGTGGCAATTTTTTCAGGAGATCCCTGGGTTCGTCGCTGGAGCTACGGAGTTTGTGCTTTGTGTGATGCTCTCGGCAGGCGACATATTGTTCTGCGGAGAGAGATGGAGCCATATGAGGAAACCCGAGGCGATGACGTTGAGCCCTTGCCTTTAACCTTTAAAGTTCTTGCTATTTAACAAATGATTGCTTACAATATGTAACCTGAGTAATATAATGACAGATTCCTATTTTTGATAAAGCAAATGACAGATACCATTATTTGTTTTCATTTTAGTAAGAGATTATCTGAAAGAACATTTTGAATTTATTTGATTGATTATTTGATGAAGTCTGAATATATGGATTCTTGATTCTTAAAACCAAAAGGTTGAGGAATCAAGGATTTGCAGAACAAAATAGCATATTTACAAATTTGATAACAACAAAATACTTTAGAAAACAAAACTTTTAAAAACAGTGTACAGCTGTGCACTGAATTCATAGAGGAAATGTGGAGAATACCGTTAACAACTTATGGGTAACCAATTGACATTTATGATGTGACTTCTGTTGATGATCGTTGTATTTTGTTGCCCATGACTACCTTCCATGTGGCAAGATTAATTTGTTACAATACAGGGATTACTGATATAGTCCCCCCCCCCCCCCTCCCCCCAACAAAAGTACAGGGATAGGGACTTGGTTAAAGACTCAATCTGATTAAGGCTATAAATGATAAGCTGACCACAATTGTCGCAATGAAAATGTTCGGTGCCTGGGGAAGTTCAACGACTGAAATTTAAGTTTCCTTTTTTAAAAAATGTTTTTGGGGGTAGAGGAGAAAGCAAAGCACAAACATAACTAATATCAAAGTAAAAAAAAAACAAACTAAACAAAACACCTTGGGGTCGGGGAAGGAACTATTATTATTATCTCTCCTATCACACTTCCCAAGCTATTGTCATTATGATTACACACAAACAAACACTTTCACACAGCATTTCTCATTACTTCCAAATTTATCTCTACCATGACCATCTTCCCTAATCCTGATAGCATTTCTGAATCAGATGGCTCAAAAAGGGGGCTACACACAGCTTGCGACAAATGTTGACTCCTTCTTACAGCACTGAACCACTGTAGGCTATGATGTAATTCACGAAGACCAGTAAACATAGGAAAAGACAATGGTGGTGGGTCCGGTGCTCCACACAAAACACTTGGACAGCTGACATAAAGCGTGAAACAAATTACACTACAGAGCTAATCTTAAAGTAGGTCACTGGATTCTTTAAAAAAATAATGTCTCTGACTCAGAAAGTCGTGCATACTTATGGTCAGCGAGGCAGAGGTCAAGCTCAGGTACAATAGGGTGAGTTTTCTGTATCGTCAAGATGACACATTCGGTTCCGGTAGGTTGGTTCTCCTTGTCGGCGACTCTTTCATTCTCTTCTCTGTCTGTCGGCTAGGCTTTATAATTCAGTCAGTTCCGGCTGCTATTGCGCATGCTCATCGTAGCATTACAGCTGTTCGGGTCAAAGGAGAAAGGTGACAACCCCTCTCGTCTCTTTCACTCTCTCTCTCTCTCTCTCTCTCTCTCTCTCTCTCTCTCACTTTCTCTCGTTCACAGTCTTTTCTGTAACATACTACTGTCTTAGTACTCATACTGACATATCCATAGATGCTCAGTAAACAGTGAAGGGTGTGGTTACTAAAAAAATGGTGGCTGGTATGTAACTTGCTGATTAAACAGGTATCTGCTCCGTTCTATGCGCACTCCTCCGCTGGACCCGCGTTTGATTTCAAAGATCTGCAGTCTATGAATTGCTGATTAATCTATTACAATGGTGTCATTTAACGGGCGGTCATTTATATACTTCAAAATGTCACTCGTTTCCATATCCAAAGTGCCCAAAATGAATGCTTGCGTAACCAAGATGTCTACTTTTTCATTGTCCGCAACCCCAGCATGACGAGGACTGTATATCAACACCAGTCCCTGGAGGTGTGAGGTCTCCAGTCAACATCAGTTCCTGGAGGTGTTAGGTCTCCGTTCAACATCAGTTCCTAGAGGTGTGAGGTCTCCGGTCAACATCAGTTCCTAGAGGTGTGAGGTCTCCGGTCAACATCAGTTCCTAGAGGTGTGAGGTCTCCGGTCAACACCAGTTCCTGGAGGTGTGGGGTCTCCGGTCAACATCAGTTCCTAAAGGTGTGAGGTCTCCAGTCAACATCAGTTCCTGGAGGTGTGAGGTCTCCAGTCAACATCAGTTCCTGGAGGTGTGAGGTCTCCGGTCAACATCAGTTCCTGGAGGTGTGAGGTCTCCAGTCAACATCAGTTCCTGGAGGTGTGAGGTTTCTAGTCAACATCAGTCCCTGGAGGTGTCAGGTCTCAGTAACTGTAGGTCTCCATCAGTCCCTGGAGGTGTGAGGTCTCCATCAGTCCCTGGAGGTGTGAGGTCTCCATCAGTCCCTGGAGGTGTAAGGTCTCCATCAGTCCCTGCAGGTGTGAGGTCTCTGGTCAACATCAATCCCTTGAGGTGTAGTTTCCAGGGACAACGATAAGAAATTTGAATACAGATGCCACTTTGTAGTTTCACAATATGATACGACAGAATCGTTGACAGGTTGTGAGATTCGATCTATGCATTTTTTGTTGGCCGAGTTTACTGTTTTCTAAAGAAAGTGGAGTTTTGAATAAAATGACGATTGATCAGTTTCTCTTACAGAAGAGAAGATTCGAGTTGATTTATAAATAAAATTGGTAAGTAATATACTTGTTTTGAATATATTTCGTCTAATATATTTTGAAGTTTTGAAGCAAACCCTGTTTGTGATTTCACGGTACGCCACTGCTTCTATGGTAGTTCTACGCCAAGTCTAACTGTCATGTGTCAGGTATTTCCATGAACTTATATCGACGTAGAAGTGTGTCAGAACTATTAAACGATAGTTAACACTGATATCAAATAGCAGATAAGAAAATCAGCAATGTAGTAGACTAGCAATACTTTAAAACATAATACCATTATAAAATAGATCGTAAAAGTCCCATTTTTCAATAGTTCTCCTCCCCGCCCCTCACATTTTTCGTCATATTTATTTTCTTTCACTCACTTCGTGACATCATTTTGTGAAATGGTCTGTTAAATAGCAAACGGAGTTTAATATAGATAAATGTACAGTCATCCACATGAGTAGATCCAATATGGAACATAATTACAGAATGGGCGGGAACAATATTAGAATGATAGATAAGGAAAGGGACCTAGGGGTTATAATAGAGCATACAGGAAAGGTGAGTGAGTAAGTTAAGGTAGCAGTGAATAAGGCAAATGCAATGTTAGGTATGATTTTAAAAAAATATTAAAATAGAAGCAAGGAAGTGATTGTCAAACTGTATAAAGTATTAGTTAGACCTAGATTGGAGTACTGTGTACAGGTGTGGAGTCCTTATCATAGAGGGGACATAAACATGCTGGAAAGGATACAAAGAAGAGCGACAAAACTGATAGTGGGATTCCAGAATTACAGTTACGAGGAGATACTCAGAAAAACTGGCCTACAGTGTCTAGAAAAGAGAAGAATTCGATGTGACTTAATACAGGTTTATAAGATAATCACAGGAAAGGTAAAATTAGACTATAACGTTTTTTTCAAAATATAACCACCAACGAGAACAAGAGGGCACAAATACAAATTAACTAAAGAAAGGTCCAGATTAGATATGAGAAAATATTTTTTTAGTCAGAGAGTGGTGAATGCTTGGAATGCATTACCACAGGAGGTGGTGGAGGCAGAGACAGTTAATGCATTTAAGAATAGATTGGATGTGCATAGTTTTTAAGGCAGCGTAATGCAAATGTGATTGGTTGTCTACAGACTCTGATGAGTCTTCTAAACCAGTATAAAAACGCTAAGTTAAGTCAAGTCAAGTCAAGTCAAGTCAAGTTAAGTTAAGTCAAGTCAAGTCAAGTTAAGTCAAGTTAAATTAAGTCAAGTCAAGTTAAGTTAAGCCAAGTTAAGTTAAGCCAAGCCAAGTCAAGTTAAGTTAAATCAAGTTAAGTTAAATCAAGTCAAGTTAAGTTAAGTCAAGTTAAGGCAAGTTGAGTCAAGTTAAGTCAAGTTAAGTCAAATTAAGTCACGTTAAGTCAAGTCAAGTTAAGTTCAGTCAAGTTAAGTCAAGTTTAGTCAAGTTAAGTCAAGTTAAGTTAAGTTCAGTCAAGTCAAGTTAAGTCAAGTTAAGTTCAGTCAAGTCAAGTTAAGTTAAGTGTTGTTGTGGCATGCCAATAACGAGTAATATTATTATTGTGTGTACACTGAAAACGCTGGTAGGCGGTTGTAGTAGTTTTCCTTACATGCAGACCGAGCGAACTGTGAAAGTGGACCGGGTCCCTCCAGGCGGTTGCACAATGCATGTCGCTCACTACTACGAGGATCACGTCGATCCTGTACCGCGTTAGCTAGACTGCTATCCAACATGTTGTTTCTGGGGAGAACTGCGTGGAAGTGAGGTGGAGGTTTTAGAGTTTTGCCTGACCCTGACTAACATTATACGATCAGTATGTTTTGTTTGACCCTGACTAACATTGTCCGATCAATGTATTCTGCCTGATCCTGACTAACATTGTCCGATCAGTATGTTTTGTCTGACCCTGACTAACATTGTCCGATCAGTATGTTTTGCCTGACCCTGACTAACATTGTCCGATCAGTATGTTTTGCCTGACCCTGACTAACATTGTCCGATCAGTATGTTTTGTCTGACCCTGACTAACATTGTCCGATCAGTATGTTTTGCCTGACCCTGACTAACATTGTCCGATCAGTATGTTTTGCCTGACCAGACATTAGCCTCCTCTTCCCGAAATATCAGAGTAAATAAATGAATATTCTGCGACTACCATACAAAAAATAAGGAACAATAAACTGATACGTTCATGCTACAAACAGATACACACACTGGCCAATATGTCCAGATATCGCCAAAAACGACTATGGTTTTGATTAGAAAGGACCGTGCCTTCGCAAACCTTTAAATTATACAAAAATTATTTGTACTTTCGTTTTTCATTTATGTTTTTTCTTCATTTTTTCATTGTTTCAAAACATTTGCATTTAATTGTTAACTAATAGGAAACATTTACAAGTGTATTTAACAGTTTTGCTCTATTTTTGTTTTTATCAATAATTTCTTGAATTCATTATTTCAAAACGTTGTGGAATCGATATTGATTTTACGTAGGATTACGCTAACATGGCCACACACAATTTTATATTTACAAAGGCCACTACATTTCTTTAGTGTGTACAGATGACAAATTAAGTACAATTTAAACGATGTCAAGATAATCCAACAGGGGTGATTTTAATTGCTCGAACGACAAGTAGGTTATTAGGCTTCTTCGCCACATAAGATATTACCAAACTGAGCTTCGAATAATGGTTCCCTTAGTTGTCTGTTATCAGGTACATGGTGAAGGCGTTTGTCAAACTTCGACGATTACCAGTGGCGTAGCGACAGACGGGATAAGGTGAGAAGGGCTCGTTTGTGCTCAGCAGTAAGGACACACTATATATTGGACAGAACGTCTGAGTAATATGTCGCTGTCTGTTGCAAAACTGAGCTTCAAATAATGGTACCCTTAGTTGTCTGTTATCAGGTACATGGTGAAGGCGTTTGTCAAACTTCGACGATTACCAGTGGCGTAGCGACAGACGGGATAAGGTGAGAAGGGGTCGTTTGTACTCAGCAGTAAGGACACACTATTTATTGGACAAAACGTCTGGGTTATCTGGCGCTGTCTGGTATTGTAAGAAAAACTTCCAAGAACATCGATTGCCTATGTTATATATAATTCAATGTTTACAGAGGTGAAGGGGATAACAACGTCTGGTCAGACAAAACATACTTATCAGACAATGTTAGTCAGGGCCAGGTGAACATATTGGCTTGGCTTGGCTTGGCTTCGTTCATTCTCAATCTCCTGCTACCAAACCCTGACACGGGCCTAAGTAGCAGAATGTAGTTCAGATAATGGAATGCGTTGTGTCGTAGTTTACGGCTTGACTGCGATATTTGCACCTTTTGGTCCAACACATCCGACTTCAGCAAGCATTTTTTGAGTACCGGGTTAGCATTCCCTCTTCGAACCTTTCTCCTTAGCCAGTCTGCTCCGTTGCAGCCTGTTATCCAGGATCACCACGTGGAGGAGTAGAAGGGTTTTGGCAGCTCTGGTTCGCTGGCCCTGGCGCTAACAGTCAGCTATGGGTGGCTGACCGCTGCAGCTCATACGCTCGGTGAACATATTGACCAAGACCCCACCTCACTAATATGCAGTTCTCCCTGTAAACAGATTCCATGACAATCTGGTTAACGAGGTGGGGATCGACGTGATTGCCGTAGTAGTGAGCGATACGCAGATGAAACCAAACATAGCACAACAGGTTTGAGGAACTCGGTCCACCTTCATCAGCACGCTCAGGATGTGAGAAAAGCTGCTGCAACTCACCACCTAACGCTCTTTTCACAGCGCACCAAAGAGTAACGTTACTCATCATGAGCATTCAACAACAACAAAAACGCGAACCGAGATCCAGCAGTCAATGAACCGACAAAAGCCAGCGACTCATAATTGGCTGCGTGCATCAGGGTCAGCGAACCATAGCTGGTCGAGCATATCTGGCGGCTTGGATCAGGATCAGCGAGACATAGCTGGTCGAGCATAGCTGGCGGCTTGGATCAGCGAACCATAGCTGATCGAGGATCGAGCATAGTTGGCGACTTGCATCAGGGTCAGCGAACCATAGCTGGTCGAGCATAGCTGGCGGCTTGCGCCAGGGTCAGCGAACCATGGCTGATCAAGCATAGCTGGCGGCTTGCATCAGGGTCAGCGAACTAGAGCTGACCAAGACCCTGTTCTGTCGTTATGGCTTCCATGGAAAGAGGCTACACTAATTACTTGTGTGGTCTAGTCAACGGATAGGGATCAAAGTGGGAAGAAAACGCGGTACTCACAAAAGTCATCTGAAATCGGATGTGTCGGGCAGAGAGGCGCAGATGTCGCAGTCTCTCTGTAAACTTCGACATAACGTCTTTTTCGTATCAAGCGCCAAAGAAGAAGAAGAGGAACAAGAAGAAGAATCAAGGAGATGATTTGCCAGCAGAAAAAAGACTTAACAGACAGCACCTCTTCACAAATCTGAGCTATGGCCGAGATAGCGGGTTTTCTGTTGTCAGATTCTTTATCTCAGATGAACGGTGAAACTTAATGGTGATTGGACAGAGCTGAAAAAGCGTGTTCGTTTAAGAACAGGAGTAAAAGTTTGGAGCAAGACAACTATTAATTGACAAGTAAGACAAAAGACATACATAGATACAGACTAACACAAGCAAGTTCTGAGCAGATCGATTATTCATCGAATAATAAGAGAGAGAGAGAGATAGAGAGAGAGAGAGAGAGAGAGAGAGAGAGAGCAGTCCGGTCTCACCGAAAGGGACATACATGTGTACAGATTAGCCTAAGAAAGTCCAGAGATGGATTATTCATTGAGAAGTTATATATATATATATATATATATATATATATATATATAGAGAGAGAGAGAGAGAGAGATAGAGAGAGAGAGAGCGCGCGGAAGAGAGGTCCAATCTCACTTGAAGTGACATACAAAGCTGAAGCTTAACACAAGCAAGTTCCAATGGGGAAGACATTCTTTCATTTAGAAGAGATTATTAACTCAACGTAAAAGAGGGAGATAGTGCAAAATGTTACCATTGCTTCACGAAGAGCCCTACACAAACACCTCAGGATCTGTCAAGATATATGTCGTTATAATTATTGGTTCATCTATCAAATAGAAGAAATGTGAGCTGAAACGCTGAGTAGTTAACAATATGCAAAATTAGAGTTAGAAACTGCAGGTAGTGAGATACTGACCATCAGATCGAACTCTGGGTTATTTAGCGAGACCAGCATACGTGCATATGCACCATAAGTCGGAACAGTAAGCAGGAAGAGGACAATAATGTAGTGAGTTTAGTTAATAGGTTGATATTTGTGTTGAGAGCTATTTTACACTAGTACAGAAAAGCATATTGGTATACAAATTTAGAAAGTTTATGAGGCAGGGACGGTGGTGGTATTTCATTTTTCTAGGGTCTTTGTGAAGATCGTGCGTGATTGGTTCAAATTCTAAATTGAAGACTAGCAGAAGCATGCATATTATCTGCCATTCAGTTGAATTGTACCTAATGAAAGAAACAATATCAGTTTAATAATTAAAGGTTTTCTCCCTTCCTGCAGTGTTCAGCCACATCACCATTGCGCAGTGTTCAGCCACATCACCATTGCGCAGTGTTCAGCCACATCACCATTGCGCAGTGTTCAGCCACATCACCATTGCGCAGTGTTCAGCCACATCACCATTGCGCAGTGTTCAGCCACATCACCATTGCGCAGTGTTCAGCCACATCACCATTGCGCAGTGTTCAGCCACATCACCATTGCGCAGTGTTCAGCCACATCACCATTGCGCAGTGTTCACCCACATGACCATTGCGCTCTTTCCTCTTCTTTCAACCTACACATATGTGGTCTGTAAAATGGCAAATAGAGTTTAACTTAACTTAACTTAACGTCTTTATACTGGTTTAGAAGACCCTGCAGAGTCTGTATACAACCAGTTACATTTACATCACCGTGCTCTAAAAGCTATGCGCATCCAGTTTATTCTTAAATGCATTAACTGTCCCTGCCTCCACTACCTCCCCTGGCAATGCATTCCAAGCAGACACCACTCTCTGACTAAAAAAATATTTCCTAATATCTAACCTGGACCTCTCTTTAGTCAGCTTGTAGCTATGCCCTCGTGTTATTATAGGTGGCTGTATTTTAAAAACTTGTTGTTATAGTCTAATGTATCGATTCCTCTGATCATCTTATAAACCTGTATTAAGTCACCTCGAATTCTTCTCTCTTCGAGACACTGTAGGCCAGTTTTTCTGAGTCGTTCCTCATAACTGTAATTCTGGAATCCCACTATCATCTTTGTCGCTCTTTTTTGTATTCTTTCCAGCATGTTTATATCCTCTCTATGATAAGGACTCCACACCTGTACACAGGACACCAATCTAGGTCTAACTAATGCTTTATACAGTTTGACGATCACTTCCTTGCTCCTATATTTAATATTTCTTTTTATCATACCTAACATTGCATTTGCCTTTTTCACTGCTACCTTAACTTGCTCACTCACCTTTCCTGTATGATCTATTATAACCCCTAGGTCCCTTTCCTTATCAATCTTTCTAATATTGTTTTCTCCCATTCTGTAATTATGTTCCATATTGGATCTACCAATGTGGATGACTGTACATTTATCTACATTAAACTCCATTTGCCAGCTTACAGACCATTCTCGAATTTTATCTAAATCCGACATCAATATATCCACTTCCGCTTTAGATGAGACACTACTGCATAGTTTTGTGTCATTTAATATAGATAAATGTGAAGTCATCCAAATTGAACAAAATTACAGATTGGGCAAGAACAATATTATAATGATATATAATAAAAGGGACCTAGGGGTTATAATAGAGCAACCAGGTAAGGTGAGAAAGCAAGTTCAGGTAGCAGTGAAAAAGGCAAATGCAATGTTAGGTATGATAAAAGGAAATATTAAATATAGAAGTAAGGAACTGATCGTCAAACTGTATAAAGCATTGGTTAGACCTAGATTGGAGTAATGTGTACATGTGTGGAATCCTTATTGTAGAGGAGATATAAACATATTGGAAAGGATACAAGGAAAAGCGACAAAACTGATAGTGGGATTCGAGAATTACAGTTATGAGGAAAGACTAAGAAAAACCGGCCTACAGTGTCTAGAAGGGAAGAATACAGGTTTATAAGGTAATCAAAAGAACGCATAAATTAGACTATAAAAAGTTTTTTTAATTTTCAAAATACAACAAACAAAAACAAGCGGGCACAGCTACAAATTAACTAAAGAAAGATCCAGTCCAGATATTAGGAAATATTTGTTTAGTCACAGAGTGGTGAATGCTTGGAATGCATTGCCATTGGAAGTAGTGGAGGCAGAGACAGTTAATGCATTTAAGAATAGATTGGGTGCGTATAGCTTTTATAGCAGAGTAATGCAAATGTAACTGGTTGTATACAGACTCTGTAGCCTTTTAAACCAGTATAAAGACATTAAGTTAAGATGCAAATAGTTTTTAGCAATAATGGAGGCAAACTAGTTAAATTCGACACCCTTTTATCATTTGCTCAGAAAAGTGTGAGATGCTATAACATTTGGTGTACGTGTGTTCACACACGAGAAGCAAAGATGTTTATTATCGTGGTCCAAATTGTGCGTGACATAGGCGGAACGTCCATATTATCGTGGTCCAAATTGTGCGTGACATAGGCGGAACATCCATGCACATGTATATGAAATACGATCTTATATCTTCTGTAGAAAAAAAGTAGTGGGCGGTGGGAGAACAGAATATGCATGCTGTAGCCTTCTCAGAATCTCATAAAAGACGGAAAGAGACCTGTGCAGGAGGTTAGCAACTTCATCATGTAAAACGAGTTACTAGAAAAAGCCAGTTCTACACGACATCGGTTTTATACAGGCTTCATGGTTTGTATTGAGCGATTTGAAGGCAAAAATGCAATGTGTTAGACTTTCAGCACTTGCTTCAAAAGTTACACAAGGAAGGTCTACTTTAAAAGTAGATAGAGGACATTGAGTCATGAAACCTTCCATGGCTTGTTGAGTATTCTTATACTTCTGTAAAAAAACAACCCAGATAAGATGGACGGGGCATGTTGCTCGCATGCCAGATACATGCCTCCCCAAAGAGGTGCTACACGTTAAGCTCAGAACAGGCAGAAACACGACGAAAGGGGGGTGGGGGGGTAGATGAAATGCTACAGAGATTCCTTTAGGATGGCTCTGAAGTACTTCGGCGTTGATGTCACCCTCTGAGAGATGCTTCAAAAGAATCGTTTCACCTACCGCGCTAGCCTCACACAGTTGCTCAGATCACAGAGCGAAACATCATCGTTGAGGCTAAGAAAAAGAGCTGCCTGAAAAAAACATAACATGCGACGACCCGACAATCTCCAGTTGTGAGTACTAAGTGCGAAATAGTCTGCTGTGTCAGGATTAAACTTTACACTTATACGAGAACATATCTCGCAGAAAATGTATGATGCTGTCGCCCTATCGCTTGCGATGGAAGGCTACTACTACTATATGTTATCCTAGTCATTCCGAGGTGTGTGTCCATCTACTGTCCTAGTCATACCGAGGTGTGTGTCCATCTACTGTCCTAGTCATACCGAGGTGTGTGTCCATCTACTGTCCTGGTCATACCGAGGTGTGTGTCCATCTATTGTCCTAGTCATACTGAGGTGTGTGTTCATCTATTGTCCTAGTCATACTGAGGTGTGTGTTCATCTATTGTCCTAGTCATACTGAGGTGTGTGTCCATCTACTGTCCTAGTCATACTGAGGTGTGTGTTCATCCACTGTCCTGGTCATACCGAGGTGTGTGTTCATCTATTGTCCTAGTCATACTGAGGTGTGTGTTCATCTACTGTCCTGGTCATACCGAGGTGTGTGTCCATCTACTGTCCTAGTCATACTGAGGTGTGTGTCCATCTACTGTCCTAGTCATACTGAGGTGTGTGTTCATCTACTGTCCTGGTCATACCGAGGTGTGTGTTCATCTATTGTCCTAGTCATACTGAGGTGTGTGTCCATCTACTGTCCTGGTCATACCGAGGTGTGTGTTCATCTATTGTCCTAGTCATACTGAGGTGTGTGTCCATCTACTGTCCTAGTCATGTTCGGTGTGTGTCCATCTACTGTCCTGGTCATACTGAGGTGTGTGTTCATCTATTGTCCTAGTCATACTGAGGTGTGTGTCCATCTACTGTCCTGGTCATACCGAGGTGTGTGTTCATCTATTGTCCTAGTCATACTGAGGTGTGTGTCCATCTACTGTCCTAGTCATGTTGGGTGTGTGTCCATCTACTGTCCTGGTCATACTGAGGTGTGTGTCCATCTACTGTCCTAGTCATGTTGGGTGTGTGTCCATCTACTGTCCTGGTCATACCGAGACGTGTGTCCATTTACTGTCCTGGTCATGTTGAGGCGTGTGTCCATCTACTGTCCTAGTCATGTTGAGGCGTGTGTCCATCTACTGTCCTGGGCACGTTGAGGCGTGTGTCTATCTACTGTCCTGGGCATGTTGAGGCGTGTGTCTATCTACTATCCTGGTCATGTTGAGGCGTGTGGCAATGAACTGGCTATAAAAACACGCAACAGATCATTTGGTATGGATTTGAGAGAAAGTGTGTGTGTGTGTGTGTGTGTGTGTGCGTGTGTGTGTGTGTGTGTGCGTGTGTGTGTGCGTGTGTGTGTGTGTCTGTGTCCCAGAGTCAGAAGAAACAAGCTGATACAAATCATCACGGAGAGATCATCATGTTAGGACTGAGAGATCATCACTGAGAAATCATCACTGAGAAATCATCACTGAGAAATCATCACTGAGAAATAATCACTGAGAAATCATCACTGAGAAATCATCACTGAGAAATCATCACTGAGAAATCATCACTGAGAAATCATCACTGAGAAATAATCACTGAGAAATAATCACTGAGAAATCATCACTGAGAGATAATCACTGAGAAATCATCACTGAGAAATAATCACTGAGAAATCATCACTGAGAAATAATCACTGAGAAATCATCACTGAGAAATCATCACTGAGAAATCATCACTGAGAGATCATCACTGAGAAATAATCACTGAGAAATAATCACTGAGAGATCATCACTGAGAGATAATCACTGAGAAATAATCACTGAGAAATCATCACTGAGAAATCATCACTGAGAGATAATCACTGAGAAATCATCACTGAGAAATAATCACTGAGAAATCATCACTGAGAAATAATCACTGATAGATCATCACTGAGAGATAATCACTGAGAAATAATCACTGAGAAATAATCACTGAGAAATAATCACTGAGAAATCATCCCAGAGAGATCATCATGTTATGGATGATAGATCTATAGCAGAAAAGCTAAAATTGGTAGATAAAGAGCACGCACATCTTATTCTGCTGGAGAAGCAGAATGCCTTTGATTGGGTACCTGCCCCTTGGTAGGAATTAAATACGACCATCATTCAATAAGGCTTCTTCAAATCTTGTATTTCGAATAAACTTGATAGCATCAATAACGGCGTTTTGTGGGAGAAAGAACGTGTCGTCAGATAAAGACATTTATTTTGATGACACTAATGCTAGAATCGACAACTCTAGATGAGTTTCTTTCTAGTGAGAGTCACGAGAAGAGCGACACAATTTAGATGTTACATTTATTTTGTTATTAAGTTAACCATACTTTTGGGGAGGAAGACTAACGTCTGGCCATGTGAAACATACTGAATAGACATGTTAGTCAGGGTCATGCAAAATATACTGGCCAAGACCCTCACGTTGGTTTCCTTGTAGTCCTCACTGGGAACGGGTTATTTTCATGGCAACCTGCTTATCGAGGTGGGCATGGACGGGATCCTCGTAGTAGTAAGCGACACGCAGAAGAAGCCAAGCATAGCACAACCGCTTAGATGGCTCCTGTCCACATTTATCAGTACGCTCGGGATGTGAGAAACATGTCACTTAACGTCCTTTTGAGGGCACACAAAAGAGTAAACCTACTCGTGTGCATTCGAAACAAGAACAACATCCCATAATTTCAGTTTGTAACAAGTGTTTAAAAAATACAATCTTGAAAAATGATGATATATATTACATAAATTTTCATTTCATCACCACGGACTAAATAACGGAACTCGTATTTTGCAAATTTTATAATCGATCCGTGCTCCACACAAAGAAATAAAACAAATTCACGGTACAGAACATAATAAATCACCGCCAAGAGCGTTCCTTTCACATAATCCTGCCCTGAAACCAACTGCATATCCATCTTTGTTTCCCGAACACGACATTAAAGTTGCACTGATAGTTGACACATGCACGTTTCGGTATTTAGTCAGCCGTGGAATGTGACGTTTCAAAGGAATTTCTTCGTGCGTCAGAAGGTCTGTATCTACAGTAGGCTGTGGCTAAACCAAGCATGCGTATTACACACGTGTGTGTATTATACGCGAGATTTTACGTATACAAAAACAAATATTTGTAGCAATGTACAAATAAACCGGGATTTTGTGAGAGAGAAATGAACATTACGGTGAACTTTGATTTTAAGTCAAAACAATGACCAATAGTTTGTTGGGGATCATGTCAGACTTGACTTTGTGATGCATGGTGGTCTATGAACAATGGTAGTCTTCTTCTTCTTCTTCCTCTTGTTGTTGTTGTTGTTCTTCTTCTTCTTCTTCTTCTTCTTCTTCTTCTTCTTCTGCTTCTTCTTCTTCTTCTTCGATCAGCTGATACTATGCTTCTAGCCCGGTGAGGTTTACGAAGGAAACTTCGTGTCAGGGCGTCGCCAATCCCCCATATTTTCCGAGCATGGTCATACCTCCAAGCCTTCCTGGCTCTCTTTGATTTGCATAAGTGGAGAACAGGATATGTTCTGATGTTTGTCTTGGTGCTGCGCAATCGGACATGGCGGTGTCTCTAAAACACTACTGGTGGCGGTGGCCTTGAGTCTACAATGTCCGGTTCTCAGTCTAAAGATGTTTGTCTGCCAAGTTTGTCAATGCTGTCATTTTCTGGCTTGTATTATTTATGCTGGTCTTTCAATTCAGTTCTCAATAATCGTTTGATGAGTGTCTTTGCTTCTTTATAGCTCTGTGGATGGCGAGTATGTGTGCCGTCACTTCCGGCTTTTGCGAGCTCTACCGCCTTCTCGTTTACAAGGATCCAACAGTGGGCGGGAATCCACTGTAGGATTAATTCTGTTTTTTGGGACAGCAACTCGGAATTTTTTTTTTTCGTGTGAGAGTCCATCTTGTTTGACGCTTGGGATGGCTTGGAGTACGCTCCTGTTAGAAGGACCGTTTTCCTTGTAGTTATGTTTTGGTTGGAATTAATCTGAGTTGCTGCATGGACAGCTATTTCTTAAGCTCTGAAATTGGTACATGTCTGTCCTGCAGGCATAGAGTGATTTTCTGTTTCACCGTTGAAATGTGCGATGTAGATTCCCATGCCTCCCCTTGTATCGCTCTCTGTGGCGATCCATCCGTGTACACATGTGTCCAGGAGGTACGAGGATACTGTCTCTTTAGCTCAGGAAGAATAAGGATTTTTGTCACCAACAGTAATAGTGAGTAGCACCAAGACAAGATTTGTTCCGTTATTTGGTACGACAACTATCGGTGACATCAACTTGACATGACTGACCTCACTGCTTCTCATCTGCACGTGTAATGTCACGTCCAGCCATTTTGTTGTTACATTTACAGCTGGTTTCTGAGCACACACTTAGCGGTGTTTTTAATACTGGTTTAGAAGGCACGCAGAGACTGTATACAACCAGTTTATTTCACTCCACGGATACCGAAATACTGTGAGCATCCAATCTATTTTTGAATGCATTAACTGACTCTGATTCCATTACATCCTGCGGCAACGCATTCCAAGAATTCACCACTCTCTGACTACGAAAATAGTTCCTAATATCTAATCTAGACCTGTATTTAAACAAATTGTAGATGTGCCCTCTTATTCTTGTAGCCGGTTGTACTTTGAAAAAACTTGGTATAGTCTAATCTATCCTTTCCATTTATTATTTTATACACGTGTATTAATTCACCTCGAATTCTTCTTTGTTCTAGACACTGAAGACCAGTTTTTTTAGTCGTTCCTCATAACTATAATTCTGAAACCTCACGATCATTTGTGTCTCCTCTTTGTACCCTTTCCAGCATGTTTATAGCCACTCTATTATATGAACTCCACACCTGAACACAGTACTCTAATTTAGGTCTCACTGATGATTTATATAACTTGACTATTACTTCCTCGCTGTTTTGTGAAATGACTCTTTTTATCATGCCCAACATGGCATTAACCTTTTTTACTGCCACCTGGACTTGCTCCCGCACCTTTCCTGTATGATCTATAAAACTCCTAGGTCTCATTATTTTGTATTGTCCTAATATTGTTCTTTCCCATCCTGTAATTATATTCATTATTGGATCTTCCCATGTCTCCATGACTGTACATTTTCCTACATTAAACTTAATCTGCCAGCTCTCAGACCATTTTTGAAACGTATCTAAATTCGATCTCAATAGATCCACCTCTTCCGGGAAGAGACCCTGCCGCATAATTTTGTGTCAACCGCGAACTTTGCAGTCATGGATCTGATATCAATGTCCAATTCATTGATATATATTAAGAACAAAATTGGTCCCAATACCGATCCCTGGGGCCCACCACTTATAACATCACACCACTCAGAGTACTCCTTATATATTCCCACTCTCTGCCTTCTGCCCGTCAACCAATTTTCCATCCAATTGGCAACTTCACCACCTATTTCCACTTTCGAAACAATCGTCGATGACGTACTCTATAAAAGGCCTTTGAAAAATCCAGATAGATAACATCCACCGGCTCTCCACCATCTTACATTTTGGTAACCTCCTCCATGAATTCTAATAGATTGCTTAAACACGATCTTTCTTTAGTAAATTGATGCGGGCTATTTTTGATTAAATTAAACTTGTCCAAGTACAGTACTATGTTGTCCTTGTCCAAGTGCAGTACTATGTTGTCCTTGTCCAAGTACAGTACTATGTTGTCCTTGATAATGGACTCTAACATTGTCCAGAGTATGCTCGTCAAACTCACTGGTCTATAATTGGCTGGATCTGATTTGTTGCCCTTTTTTGAACAAGGGGAGATCACACCCGCATCTTCCCAATCCCTTGGAACAATTCCCTTCTCAAGAATATGGGAATACAATATCGCTAATGGTTTTTCTAACTGGTCTCGAAGTTCAAACAATAATTTTGGATGAATACCGCCTTGACCAAGACATTTAGCCACCTTCAACCTATCCAATTTTGGTAAAACCATTTCCTCGGTATTGTAGAATGATAGTAATCCTTCGGTGTGCATGTCCGTTGAAAATATTTTATAACTGGGATCCTAGAACAGTCTTCTTTTGTATAGACTGTACCAAAGTACTGATTGTGTTGATTAACAGCATCCTTGTTCTCACTCATACATTTTCCTGTACTATCTTTAAGGGGGCGAATTGTGTCTTTCGTTCTCTGTTAATGTCGAACATAAGAAAAAAAGCTCTTGCTTTCAGTCTTGATCTTTTTAGCAATTTTTTTTTCAAAGTCAATTTTTGCTGCTTTATTACGTTATACCTTTTTTGAGTTAAAGATAAGTTCAAGTTCGAGAAGAACAAATATGACACTTCGATCTAGATCAAAAGGCGTAGAACTTAAAGACATCCTTGCACAGTTGCTTCTTGCTGTCATCAATAATTGTCATCTGGACTTTAGTTTCGCGAGTTGTACGTTGATCGGATATGTTGTAAAGTCGTTGTGTTGCTACATATATAGTGCAAATGCTCTTACTTCCATCTATGTTTTTCGCAGAGTGAACAAAGGAACGTGACATGTGGTACTCAGGAAAATAGCCGTGTTGAAAAACGCTGACACACTGCAAATTAGTGTTTGGTGGTGTACATAACAAGTAACGTTACCTCACTTTATCAGCGCGCTTGTCTCTCATATTTGTCAACTCGGCAATGTATGCTGCTAGATCACGAGAATGCGACATTTTTTACGCGTCGTTGACATTGTTTTTACGTACACCGTTTAACGACAAGTGATTTTACCAACTGTCAGGTTATCCAGGCTTACAACGTAAGTGTTCAAGTTGTAATCTTGCGCAACCTACGACAGACTTGAATACGATTTGTTCAACAAAAGAACGATAAAGATATGAATTACAAATGAGCGTTGTTAGAACATTCGTTGGACATAACATGACAAAGTGACCAACGAATGAGCAGCATATACATTGCAAACGGTTATTATCAGTTCATTCACTGATTGGCTCTACTGATATTCCATTAGTCTGAGGTTGACAACAGATGTCTTAAACTAAAAATTTATTTGGCAGTTGGGAATGAGAAAAAATACGTTTATGCCGCTGTCCGGGCAAAATTCAAATTAAAAATCTAACCCAAGATATTTGTACATTTCCACGGGTTGTTTGTTTAGAGCGGCTATAGATCGCGCCTAACAGGCTGCGGGTCTACTTAGCTCTAGTGTTTGAGTCTATTAAGATGGACTCGCGCATTAATAAAAAAAAAACACCTTCCAAAAAACTGGTTGTATACATTCTGTAGTCTTCAAAACCAGCATGAAGACATTAAGTTAAGTTAAGTTAAGTTAACTTAAGTTAAGTAAATTAAAACTGGTTTCTGAGATTGCACAAGAAAGACGAACAATTTGAGTATATAACATTTCTAATCCAGTACATCACATTTGTTCTTCAGCATTAATACAACCATTGTCAGCGTGGTACTTTGTTTTATATGACTAGGTCGCCAGCCCCATACACAACCTTTCTTATCGCCATTTACAATATGTATAGTAAGATGCAGTGGAGCGATTTATCCGTCCCCAATAAAGGGAGCCGGTAATTTAAAATTTGTTATTTTTCAATGTTGGCGGCCATAAAATTGCAAAACCTACTTCTGAAACCGACTCTGTGTATAAAGTTACAGACACATGTACACACTCACGTAGATTCAAACGGACACTGGTATGTACACACATACGTAGATTGGAACGGACACTGGTATGTACACACACACGTAGATTCAAACGGACACTGGTATGTACACACATTCGTAGATTCAAACGGACACTGGTATGTACACAGACACGTCCATACATAGCTCTAGATCATCTAAATAACATGCAATGCTTACAAAAAATTGTCAGAGCTGCTAGAAACAAAAGTAGTTTTTTTCTTCTTCTGCATTCGTTTTCAATCTCCCGGTACCAAGCTCTGAACAGGACTTTGCAAGTAGCACGATGTAGTCTGGAGAACGGAATGCGTTGTGTCGCTAGTTTATTGCTTGACTTCGATATTTCCACCTTTCGGTCCGACACATCCACATTCGGCAGCACAAAAGTAGTAAAATACGAGGTACTCCGAAAGGTAGATAAAACAACAAAAATTACCCGAAAGGTAGATAAACAACAAAAACTACCCGAAAGGTAGATATAACAACTAAAACTACCAGACATATATAGCCACCAAAACTACCAGACAGGAAGATGGAACAACCAAAACTACCACACAGGAAGATATAACAACCAAAACTACCAGACAGGAAGATATAAACACCAAAACTACCAGACAGGAAGATATAACAACCAAAACTACCAGACAGGAAGATATAACAATCGAAACTACCAGACAGGAAGATATAAACACCAAAACTACTAGACAGGAAGATGGAACAACCAAAACTACCAGACAGGACGATGTAACAATCGAAACTACCAGACAGGAAGATATAACAACCAAAACTACCACACAGGAAGATATAACAACCAAAACTACCAGACAGGAAGATATAAACACCAAAACTACTAGACAGGAAGATGGAACAACCAAAACTACCAGACAGGAAGATATAACAACCAAAACTACCAGACAGGAAGATCTAACAACCAAAACTACCAGACAGAAAGATATAACAATCAAAACTACCAGACATGAAGATATAACAACCAAAACTACCAGACAGGAAGATAGAACAACCAAAACTACCCGGCAGTTACAGAAGATAACACCAGGCAGCAGGGCTTCAGAACAAGCGGGAATATCAAGAAAACTATGGATCAGCGTTGCTAACAAACACGACAAAGCCATGGATTTAAAGTACCATCTTCCACGTTGATGGTAGACAAAGAAGGTCTCTCCTTTCCTCAATACCTAGCGACATACGGTAAGTTGATGGATGAGGCGGGGCTGTTCTCATATTTCTATCGTCGCTTGTCCCAGTCAAACTCATTAACGCTCACCATTTGTCCGTTTAATAGCAAAGATGTTAATAACATTTCACTGTTCAAATAAATGCAGTGAAGTTGGAGTAGAGCAAAAGAAAATGCGATTCTTTCATCAATAGTAACAAAATATATGTGATACAATGGTAACATATACAACGTATATATATACAAAGTACATATAACACTCTTCGTATTAACCCAAAAGGCCCATGGAAATAGCAGGTACTGCACATCAAGTAAATGTAGCAGAACATATGAGCTAATTAGTTGATGTTGATATAAACAATTAGGGTCAAGGCTAGGTCACCGAGCCAAATGTAGAGACATATATAAATACAATTCATGTAATTAGTTTTGAGTTTCATTTTGGCTAGAACAGAGCGACGGCATCTCTTGCCGTGACATTTATAATGGCTAGGAGATTCATGCCAGGTATTACATTTTTTAAACATAGTTTACTATTTTTTAGTTAAATTATTATTATTATTGATAATTGGCAACAATAATAATTATCTTTTAGTAGAATAATAATATTAGGATGTCAATGTAGTCCCACACTAATCCCTGCTGTTAGGGATGAAATGCTAGAAACTTAAATGTACGAACTACGCTTTTTGTTTAGCTGGTATGCAGGCTCATGTTCTCGCTGAAATGTCATTGTCTACCAGTACCTTACGTACCAATTTGCAGCTGGGTAGACTGATGTGTTTGTCGCGAGAAGCCAACGCTATAATCACTCAATAGTATGTAATATCAGCTATAATAAACGTATCATCATGGTGTTGTCCTCTCGCTGCCAGGTCTGTTCTGTAGAGTACAACATACCTTTAAATAAGGTTATAGTAGTAGTAGTAGTAGTGGTAGTGTTAGTGGTAGTAGTATTAGTAGTAGTGTTAGTGGTAGTAGTAGTGGTAGTAGTGGTAGTGTTAGTGGTAGTAGTAGTAGTAGTGGTAGTGTTAGTAGTAGTAGTAGTAGTAGTAGTGGTAGTAGTAGTAGTAGTAGTAGTGGTAGTAGTAGTGGTAGTGTTAGTAGTAGTAGTAGTGTTAGTAGTAGTAGTAGTAGTAGTAGTGGTAGTAGTAGTAGTAGTAGTAGTGGTAGTGTTAGTGGTAGTAGTAGTGGTAGTAGTGGCAGTGTTAGTGGTAGTAGTAGTAGTAGTGGTAGTGTTAGTGGTAGTAGTAGTGTTAGTAGTAGTAGTAGTAGTAGTAGTGGTAGTAGTAGTAGTAGTAGTAGTAGTAGAAGTAGTAGTAGCTGTAGAAGTAGTAGTAGTAGTAGTAGTGGTAGTAGTAGTAGTAGTAGTAGTAGTGGTAGTAGTAGTAGTAGTAGTAGTGGTAGTAGTAGTGGTAGTGTTAGTAGTAGTAGTAGTGGTAGTGTTAGTGGTAGTAGTAGTGGTAGTGGTTGTGTTAGTAGTAGTAGTAGTGGTAGTGGTAGTAGTGGTAGTAGTAGTAGTAGTAGTAGTAGTAGTAGTAGTGGTAGTAGTAGTAGTAGTAGTAGTGGTGGTGGTGATAGCAATGGTAGTAATGGTAGCAGTTGTAGTAGCGGTAGTAGTAGTGGTAGTAGGGGTAGTAGTAGTGGTAGTAGTAGTGGTAGTGGTAGTAGTAGTGGTGGTAGTAGTGGTAGTAGTGACATTAGTAGAAGTAGTGGTAGTAGCAGTTGTAAGGGTAGCAGCAATTGTAGTGGTGGAAATAGTTGCATTAGTAGTAGTAATTACAGAACTATTAGTTGCAATATCAACAGTAGTCGTACTAGTAGTAGTAGTTGTAGTAGTAGTAGTAGTAGTAGTGTTAGTAGTAGTAGTAGTAGTAGTTGGTGTAGTTGTTGTTGTTGTAGCAGTAGTAATTGTAGCTGGTTTATAGTGGCTCTTCTTATATCCGGGGCTTACTGGAGGAGGTGGACCTCTGTCTTCCTGGCCGTAGTGCAATACAAGGCGTCTCAGGTAACTCCAGTAAGGAGAATCACAGTGTTGATCTTCCCCTTGTTGGCCAGGCTGCTGTAACACATCTTGTTTCTAGCTGCGCGACGTGGAAGTGATGTGAAGATGTCTAGGCCAGTGCGACGCTAGCCTTCAGATTCAATTTGACCAAGCTATACTCCCTTCATTGAAGATTTCTATTGGAGACAAAATCCACAACACAGAGATCAGGCGTCGAACTTCCTTCTCTGACATCATAGATGACGCACCGTTACGGAAATAGGCCGGCCATGTGATGCGCATGCCGGATAACAGATGGACACGTTGAGTGATGTCGTGGTGACCATATCACTTTAGCCAACCTCGTGGGCGACCGAGAATGAGGTGGAGAGATGGCATAATGGAGGTCCTGGTCCCAACATGGTATACCAAATTAAAAGAGCGAACCTGAGTTTGCTCGGCTACCTGACATCAGACATACGTGCCTGATTGAATACCAGGAAGTTGAGATACTCCATTCAACTACCGACATAACTTTTGTGGTTAATCATTGCACGCAGGTTTAGTTGTGGGATGTAAGTCGTCTGCGCACCATATATATTTTGCCGCTCATGCCAATACTGGCTCTCTTCTTTCCACACACTCTTGTTTCATTTGACTCTGTCAAAAAATCACACTCTTATTTCATTTGACTCTGTCAAACAATCACACTCTTGTTTCATTTGACTCTGTCAAAAAATCACACTCTTATTTCATTTGACTCTGTCAAACAATCACACTCTTGTTTCATTTGACTCTGTCAAACAATCACACTCTTATTTCATTTGACTCTGTCCAACAATCACACTCTTGTTTCATTTGACTCTGTCAAACAATCACACTCTTGTTTCATTTGACTCTGTCAAACAATCACACTCTTGTTTCATTTGACTCTGTCAAACAATCACACTCTTGTTTCATTTTACTCTGTCAAACAATCACACTCTTGTTTCATTTTACTCTGTCAAACAATCACACTCTTGTTTCATTTTACTCTGTCAAACAATCACACTCTTGTTTCATTTTACTCTGTCAAACAATCACACTCTTGCTTCACTCTGTCAAACAATCACACTCTTGTTTCATTTTACTCTGTCAAACAATCACACTCTTGTTTCATTTTACTCTGTCAAACAATCACACTCTTGTTTCATTTTACTCTGTCAAACAATCACACTCTTGTTTCACTCTGTCAAACAATCACACTCTTGTTTCATTTGACTCTGTCAAACAATCACACTCTTGTTTCACTCTGTCAAACAACCACACTCTTGTTTCACTCTGTCAAACAATCACACTCTTGTTTCATTTTACTCTGTCAAACAATCACACTCTTGTTTCACTCTGTCAAACAATCACACTCTTGTTTCACTCTGTCAAACAATCACACTCTTGTTTCACTCTGTCAAACAATCACACTCTTGTTTCACTCTGTCAAACAATCACACTCTTGTTTCATTTTACTCTGTCAAACAATCACACTCTTGTTTCATTTTACTCTGTCAAACAATCACACTCTTGTTTCATTTTACTCTGTCAAACAATCACACTCTTGTTTCACTCTGTCAAACAACCACACTCTTGTTTCACTCTGTCAAACAATCACACTCTTGTTTCACTCTGTCAAACAACCACACTCTTGTTTCACTCTGTCAAACAACCACACTCTTGTTTCACTCTGTCAAACAATCACACTCTTGTTTCATTCGACTCTGTCAAACAATCACACTCTTGTTTCATTTCACTCTGTCAAACAATCACACTCTTGTTTCACTCTGTCAAACAATCACACTCTTGTTTCATTTGACTCTGTCAAACAATCACACTCTTGTTTCATGTTACTCTGTCAAACAATCACACTCTTGTTTCATTTGACTCTGTCAAACAATCACACTCTTGTTTCATGTTACTCTGTCAAACAATCACACTCTTGTTTCATTTGACTCTGTCAAACAATCACACTCTTGTTTCATTTGACTCTGTCAAACAATCACACTCTTGTTTCATTTGACTCTGTCAAACAATCACACTCTTGTTTCACTCTGTCAAACAATCACACTCTTGTTTCACTCTGTCAAACAATCACACTCTTGTTTCACTCTGTCAAACAATCACACTCTTGTTTTACTCTGTCAAACAATCACACTCTTGTTCAACTTTCACACGCTCCTTCAAGGTGATGCAATTACATTGCACATTTGTTGGGCAGGCTTCTGAGAGCGCACAAACCTATCATAGGTACATACAGAAGCACACATACATCCAAGCACTGGTTTATGCATCTTAATATCGCCCAATTGACTACGGTCTAGGGTGGAATAGGCGCGCCTCCGCCAGTAGAAACTAGTGAGGCAAAAACGTAAAATAAATAATATAAAAAATGCGGATCAAGTACAAGTAAATATGATATTAGATTCCTAACCTAACCCACGCGAAATGTTTTTTTCCTTGTTCCTTATAGTTGGCAAGGAAAACATATTTGGTATAATAATGTTGCGAGGTGTTGTTGTTTAATGCACACAATAAGTAAGTATATAAAAAATGATATTCAAAACAAAACTCTACAAAAATATCACACACGAGAAGTGTAACTCAACAAAATGTATTTATCAAATGAAAAGTGCCCTCTTCTTGCGTTCATGTTTGCCAATTCGTCAATTAGATCTGACAATTCCAGACTTTCACAGAATTCCTTCTCTATAATCAACCGTTCTAGATCACTAAACCTCTATTGAGTCATTATCGTTCTAAAATGTCTTTATAAGTTTGAGGTTTGGAAAACTCATTTCATCTGATGCCACGGTAACTAGTAATGTCGGAAAAATTCTCCAAGCTTTAAACAGATTAGGAAAAGATGACATGAGTTGTTTTTGTTTTTTTTGCGTTCGCCTTATTTCTCTATTCCCCAAGGCATGTGTGCGTTACACTGTGGTTTTTATTTTGCGCCTGTCGGCCCAGTGCATCCGACTTCAGCATGCATTTTATATAAGGGTCTGCTTCCTCCTGCATTTTCTAAGGGTTTGCTTCCCCGGGGTAACGGCCGGTGCTGTGATGGGGATCGAACCCAGCACCTTCCGGTTGTGAGCCGTGCCACTTAACCACTAGGCCACGCCGTCCCCTATGACATGAGTTAAATTTGGTTATTTGTGTTAAGAAGTTCTAAAATGTCTTTATAAGTTTGAGGTTTGGAAAACTCATTTCACCTGATGCTACGGTAACTAGTAATGTCGGAAGAATTCTCAAAGCTTTAAACAGATTATGAAAAGATGACGTTAGTAAAATGTTGTTATTTTGTTAAGAAGTTTAATGTCTCTACCCCATTTTCAACTCCACACATCAAAACTGTATACGCTATCAGCTCGCTGCAAAGCTAAAGACCACGATTATCCCTATAACTTTTGCTTCCTTTGTTAATTATAAAGAAAACATCTAAATCAAAGTAAGATTTTATAATGCCCTCTTCGGTAATTTCTCGAAATTAAGAAATAAATTTAAATACATTATGACATTTCTGTAGATATCCATACCTTTCCTGGATGGAATTAAGTATCAACAATCGTTAGATACAATTGTATTCCGAACAATTCTTTTGAATTTGATTTTGAATTGATTTGAATTAATCAGGATTTTTATGATCAGAAAAACAAACTTTATTTCTTCTTATTACAACAACAAAATTCTACCTCTACATTTACTTTTTCATTTTCAAAGCTTCCTCATTTCTAATATATTTACTAAAGACCTCATCAGATCTGGCTGCACCTAGACATTTAACAAGCTCACTCAAAACATCAAGAGATTCAGTTATGGTGCAACATTTTACCTTCAACATCAATTTTGGACAGAATATCGTTCCATCTAATGACTGAGGAAATGCATTTAAAAGACGCAATCCGATCTAGCAAACAATGATTTGTATGTTTTGTTTTCATGTCTCTGGACATATTCGTGAATGATATAATTTAAACTGCTCATGACTTCACTTAATTGCAATTCATATTATAGTAGTTTCTGTATTTGTGTATTGCAGCTTTACTGGCGCTTGCCTGTTTATTGATTGTGCAGCCTTCTTTTGCCGGTCATAAATCTGGTGCCAGGACTAGAGACGATGAGCTGAGTAACAGCGGTATCTCTGAAGACAACCCAATTCCAACCAGGCCGACTGCAGAGACTGAAGGTGCAACTGTGGATGGTACCGATTCTGATGACAGTCCTAATTCTGATGATAACCGTACTCGGTATGGTCGTCACCGTGGTGTGTGTTGTCACCATGGTAACAGGAGCAGAAATATCTACGGGCATCATAGAGGTCATGTGACAGGGCGCCATAATTTGAATGGGACGAGAGGAAATCGCTGGCATATGCATCGTTCAAGACATATGATGGGCCGACATGAAAGTGGGCAGATGGAGAGTGATGAGGACGGGTCTGCCAGACAAGGGCACGGTATGACAAGACACTATAATGGTGCGCACAGAGAAGCAGAAAACGATACAGTAGCTCAGCGTGGACAACGGGGTCATATGATAAACCACCATGGAGGTGGGATGATGGACAGTGACCAGGATGGGTCTCCGAGACATGGTCACGGCGGCATGAGACGTCGCCATGGCAGTGGGATGATGGACAGTGACCAGGGCGGGTCTACCAGACATGGTCACGGCGGCATGAGACGTCGCCATGGCAGTGGGATGATGGACAGTGACCAGGGCGGGTCTACCAGGCATGGTCACGGCGGCATGAGACGTCGCCATGGCAGTGGGATGATGGACAGTGACCAGGACGGGTCTACTAGACATGGTCACGGCGGCATGAGACGTCGCCATGGCAGTGGAATGATGGACAGTCACCAGGACGGGTCTACTAGACATGGTCACGGTGGCATGAGACGTCGCCACGGAATGCGCAGAGAAACATTGAGCGATGGAGTGGAATCCCCAGTAGGTCAGCACCAGCAACAGGAACAAAGGGATGGTAGGAGACGTCATATATCACATGTGCGGGATTGAGTCTATCATAATCAGACGAAGACAATGAGGCTGTTTGAGTGGTAGAGATACGAGGCTTCAAGTTCATCAAATTTGTTATTTGAAATGTAGATATCCTCAGCATAATTATATTGGCTATAATACAAAGGTTAGAAAGCTGTTTCAGATGAGAACACCAAGAGACGGGCCCACAAGTATATTTACAAACTGTCTTACACATACACACATTCACTCCCATGTTCAGGAACTTGCTATTCGCTGATCATACCTGTCCCTCAGTCTGCAGGAACTTCAGAGTTTGATAGATTGTTTCATTAAGGCGTGCAAAGATTTTCATCTCAAACTAAAACTCGACAAAACAAATACGCTGGAACAGGAAGTAGATGCCACACCAACTCTTAACATCGATAATGATAAATTGGCAGATGTGCACCAATTTACATACCTGAAGATGTGCACCAATTTACGTACCTGACGATGTGCACCAATTTACGTACCTGAAGATGTGCACCAATTTACGTACCTGAAGATGTGCACCAATTTACGTACCTGAAGATGTGCACCAATTTACGTACCTGAAGATGTGCACCAATTTACGTACCTGAAGATGTGCACCAATTTACGTACATGAAGATGTGCACCAATTTACGTACCTGAAGATGTGCACCAATTTACGTACCTGATGTCCCGCATAAGCGACAACTTCTTTCTACACCCATACAGTTACAGTCGCATTGGCAAGCTGTCGCCATTTCTGCTCGTCCAACAGAGCATTTGGGAAAACCAGAAACTTATAACTAAAACCAGAAACTTATAACTAAAACCAGAAACTTATAACTAAAACAGAAACTTATAACTAAAACCAGAAACTTATAACTAAAACCAAGGTCATCGTTTACGATGCATGTGTCCGTCAGCACGCCCATATATGGTAGCGAAACTTTAGTATCCTACGTCAAACATTAACAAAGGCTTTAGCGAAACTTTAGTCAAACATTAACAAAGGCTTTACATGCTTTACAGCTTCCAGCTACGTGACCCTGGGACCCATCCTTGGAATTACAAGCAATGGAAGAATGTAAAATGCAGACATGAATCCTGGCAGCGGTCTCACAAGCGCGTAACTCTCCTGGGGCAACGAAGACTACGATGACTTGGTCATACTCGCTGAATGGACTATGGTCGCATCCCCAAAGATGTTCTTTATGGACAGCTCGCACAGGAACAGTCGAGAAATCACCATCTGAGGTTCCAATGTGTGTACTTGTATAAACGTGACATGAAGGCACTGGACATGGTTTGATTTTCTGGAAAGACGAAAGAAACTGCAGACCGATCCAGATGTAGATATACCTTTAAGAGACACCCCATACCGATCCAGGTGTAGATATACCTTAAACAGGCACCCCAGATCGATCCAGGTGGAGATATACCGTAAAGAGGCACCCCAGACAAATCCAGGTAGAGATATACCGTAAAGAGGCACCCCAGACAAATCCAGGTAGAGATATACCGTAAAGAGGCACCCCAGACAAATCCAGGTAGAGATATACCGTAAAGAGGCACCCCAGACAAATCCAGGTAGAGATATACCGTAAAGAGGCACCCCAGACAAATCCAGGTAGAGATATACCGTAAAGAGGCACCCCAGACAAATCCAGGTAGAGATATACCGTAAAGAGGCACCCCAGACAAATCCAGGTAGAGATATACCGTAAAGAGGCACCCCAGACAAATCCAGGTAGAGATATACCGTAAAGAGGCATCACATACTGGGTGAAAAGAAGCTCTTGCAACACAGAGAAGTGAAACAACAAAGTTGGAAGGACAAATAAAACAAAACAGCTATGTAGAGAGTTACCACTCTAAGGTCACATAATCCTGTTGTCAGTCATGACTGAACGTGAATGTCTGTATATCCTTCTGTCTGTCTATCTATCGGTCTGTCTGTTTGTCTGTCTACCCATCGATCTATACATTCACCCATATATAGATAAATTTAACAACAACAATTATAACAACAACACCCACTACCACTACTACAAGTACCACCACCACTACTACTACTACTACTACTACTACTACTACTACTACTACTACTACTTCTACTAATACTACTACTACTACTACTACTACCAATACTACTACTACTACTACTACCAATACTACTACTACTACTACTACTATTTCTACTACTACTACTACTCTTTCTCTCTCTCTCTCTCTATATATATATATATATACGCAACGTCACACACATACATACACACACACATACATACATACATACACACATACATATATACATACACACACATATATACATACAAAGACGATCTCTTACCCACTCACTCATACAAAGATACACTCTCACTCAAGCATGCCCACGTTTACATACAAACATAAGGTAACTTCTGACGTACGGTAACCCTTCTGACGTACGGTAACCCTTCTGACGTACGGTAACCCTACTGACGTACGACTGCCCTTCTGACGTACGACTCCCCTTCTGACGTACGACTGCCCTTCTTACGTACGGTAACCCTTCTGACGTACGACTGCCCTTCTGACGTACGACTCCGCTTCTGACGTACGACTGCCCTTCTTACGTACGGTAACCCTTCTGTCGTACGACTCCCCTTCTGTCGTACAACTCCACTTCTGATGTACGACCCATCATCTGACGTAAAGCTCCACTTCTGACGCACTATTCCACTTCTGATGTACGGATCCTCTTCTGCCCCACGATATGGGTGTATTCAGCCAGTTTCTTGTGATTTATTGGTTCTACATGATAGGGATATAACAGCCCTGTAAGATATGTTCGGCTGTCTGCGCTGTTTGTCCACATGGGCGAAAAGGCCAATTTTAGTCTGAATTGTCCTGTTCTTGTGCCGAACATAATCACTTGCTCTGATCAATCAAGGCAGTGTTAGTTGTCTCTGGTTTGGTCGACTTTCCTATGACTAGGATATGAGTCGTCTTTTCCTGGAAGGCAAATGTTTGTTTTATTTGTTCTCGAATTGATCCCTCCTTTGTTAGCTTGTCTTCTGTCTCATTTCTTGGTACGCCACCGTCTGATGGGATCCACTCTAGCAATACCATTCTCTTGGCTTTTAGTTTGTCTAAGGCTTTCTTAAGCTCTCTCAGCTTACCATTTCTTGGCTTTTAGTTTGTCTAAGGCTTTCTTAAGCTCTCTCAGCTCACCATTCTCTTGGCTTTTAGTTTGTCTAAGACTTTCTTAAGCTCTCTCCGCTTACCATTTCTTGGCTTTTAGTTTGTCTAAGACTTTCTTAAGCTCTCTCAGCTTACCATTTCTTGGCTTTTAGTTTGTCTAAGACTGTCTTAAGCTCTCTCAGCTTACCATTTCTTGGCTTTTAGTTTGTCTAAGACTTTCTTAAGCTCTCTCAGCTTACCATTTCTTGGCTTTTAGTTTGTCTAAGACTTTCTTAAGCTCTCTCAGCTTACTATTTCTTGGCTTTTAGTTTGTCTAAGACTTTCTTAAGCTCTCTCAGCTTACCATTTCTTGGCTTTTAGTTTGTCTAAGACTTTCTTAAGCTCTCTCAGCTTACCATTTCTTGGCTTTTAGTTTGTCTAAGGCTTTCTTAAGCTCTCTCAGCTTACCATTTCTTGGCTTTTAGTTTGTCTAAGACTTTCTTAAGCTCTCTCAGCTTACCATTTCTTGGCTTTTAGTTTGTCTAAGACTTTCTTAAGCTCTCTCAGCTTACCATTCTCGAAGCCTGCACAACTGACAGCGCACCTAATGGATACAGCTTGCTGGCATTGGCTTGTTGTGTTGTGCATCATTTCTGCAGCAATGCTTAATGCCTGTACTTCAATAAGTAATAGTTTGAACAAGTGGTATGGTTATCTATAAGAATGTCCAGTACAAAGCGTGACGATAGCAGTAGTGAAGTAGGTCGCAGTCTAAAAACCCATCGGCTACCCCAGCAGTGAGGCAAACGTCGTAGGACAGTATTGACAATGTAGTTCCGAGGTACATCGAAGAAGATGTTTCACCAGAATTTCCAATTTGACTAAACTCGTAGTTCTTCCTTCGGTTACGTGTCGGTGAAAGTTCATGTTTCTGTCAAACGTCTGCACAAATCCGTTCATAAACCCGTCGCACCAGCTTCTCGTGCCTTTCAAAATTGTTTCTTCTATTTCTAGGAGTTTGACAATTTCTATGACTTTCAACTGTATTGCTTGACAAGGGATGCGCAATTCTTTTGGCGTTTCAAAACTTATCACGGCTCCACTGGATGTACTGGCATGTGCAGATTGTATTTTCTTAATCCCTGTAAAGCCATTGGTTGTTGCTTTGCACGACAATATAGAATTTCGGTAATTTCCCAAACTGCGATCACTTGCTTCACTAATGTCAAATTTTCGACCATATTCCTTTGCAAATGCAATAACTTGTTGTTTTAAAGTGTCTTCGTTCTAAAAGTTAGTTACCCATCGCAAGTGAAGATGACGACACTATCATACAGTTTTTGTCTTAACGATGTAACTTGAGCTGTACTTGGACTACAGTGAGAAGAAACTGAGCTGATTACCAACTATATTGAACCAGTGGCAAGACTTAAGTCAAGACGACCGGAGGTAATTCAGGATGAAGGCACTCTGGTCCCACCTGTTTTGAGACCAGGGGTTGCTTAAAACCTGTGAGCTCGAACCCACGTCGTTTCCGTTCATCGTTTTGAGAGGCGAGTGCCCTACCTCTCGACCACAGCCCACCATTTTGAAGGAAAAAAGAGGAATACACATGTACCAAACTTAAATGGTGTAACAGTATCATAACAAGACGACAAAAACATTAAAAGGCAGAGACCATGAGACCGCACGGGGATAATAACAGCGAAACCTACCTTATGACCCGAAGGATAAGGAACACACAAAAACATCCAACAATTCACAAAATACGCAAAAAACAATAGACACGACATTCGATGCAGACGTGAGACGGCAGCCATATTTGGAATGTAGGAAGCCTACATGCCAACTAGGAATGAGTAGGCCAAGCAAGAAATGATAATACATGAACCAATCCGTATACGCTCCAAGACACACCACTACACGTAGATATATCGAGAGATACTCATATAAACAATAGACGTATGTACATAAAGACACATATACTATATAAAGATTCAGAAATGGATGAATAAACATCATAATAATTTCAGAGATTTAGATAATGAAAGAGGTAGAATAGAAGTAGGGGAAAGAGAGAGTAAAAGCCATAATGTTCAGGGAGGCTTATGCAAAGGTAGGGAATGTAATTAAAACCATAAGATTTAAGGTATCTAACAAGGAAGATCAAACACTTCTCGAACTTAAAACCAGTGTCGATCGTTGGTGGAGCATAGGCGATGTCAGTGACTGATATTAACCTTATCCTGGTGTCCAGGACAATTGAAATGGTTGTTGACTGGAGATCTGGAATCATTATTAGAAATATCATTGAAGTGTTGACGGAAGCGGGCATTGAGTTCAAGGCCAGTCTCCCGCCATGCATTTCAGCACTTGCATGTAATAGCGTAGATTAGGTTGCGAAAATTGCAGGTGAAACCTTTATCTCAAAAACTGCTTTCAGGAAGACCGTCGAAGGTATCAGGAAACCACAGCTCATGTTATGCAACCACGCCTGTTGTCGCAAGACGATGTACAGTGCTGGTCTATAAGGTTAGCTTTAAGTCAGTTTCTAACCAACAGGTCACACCAGTTTCTTTTAGGTCTGTGAGGAGGGAAAGTAAATAACAGTTTAACACGATCAGGTGGGGGTGGGTGGGTAAGGATGAGAGCATCAGTTCGAGAGATAGGGATGACAGACTTAAGGATGGATGTAAGAACAGCTTCAGGGAAGAACCACTTGTGGAAAAAGTCAAGATTGTCGCGGCCATGCAGAAAGTTGTCATCTTTCTGGCATAGACGACGAAGGCAAAGCAGCTAGGAAAATAGGAGTGAGTCACGATTGAGGATGAGAAGAAGTCTAAAGGAGATAACCATGTTTGTAAGCGGGTTTTTAGCAGACGCCAGTGAAGAGCAATGATGTCATGGCAATTGAATACTGTAAAAAGGATATGAGATGTGTTGTGGATTGTTGGATGGAAAATGTTAATAAAGCCATTGCAGTTAGAGAGGTCAGCCTCAGACATACCGGTAATACTTATGCAGTCATCAATGTATTGGTAGTTTTGTCGTCCATCCTAATAGATGATGACCACTTTGAAAACATTTACTACTCGCATGCGTTCCAAGATGGTTGAATAGGCCAACCAGAGCCCCGAATTGTCTGTGGTATTTAGTACAAGGAAATAGGACACCTCCTATCACTGGGGTTGAAGAAGGGTTGGTATGAGCAGACTTGTGGAGCGATCGTTTCTGTACTGGCTCATTTATTCTTGATGATTCATGTCTCTGAACTTACCTACTTACTTACTTAGTCGTTCCTTTTCTACCGTGAGGTGTAGAGGTTTGCCAGAGAGAACGCCACACTGCTCTATCCGCCGTCTTTTTCCTGGCCTCTTTCCAATCCAGCCCTCTATCACTTAGGGACTGTCGTATGTTGTCTTCCCAACGTACTTTGGGACGTCCTGGGGGTCTGCGTCCTTGACTTTTTATCTCCCATGACCGCTTTGGTATCCGATCTTCTTCCATTCTACAGACATGGCCAAACCACTGTAGTTGGGACTGCTCCACTCGTGTCTGCAGGGGTTGAACTTCGAGATTGCTACGTATTGTCTGGTTACGGATCTTGTCCCTTTTCGTCACCTGAACCGCCTTTCTTATGTACCTCATTTCTGAAGTCATGTCTCTGAAAACCCTCGACAATAGTACTGGGCCAGTCTGTGCGATTCGACGCGGTTCTTTCCCAGTCATCATGGTTATTACCGCACTGGATCAATGATAGATTAAGCGTGTCATTGTACCATTTCCGCTGAACACCGCTCGCTCTCTTGCCATTTTGAAGTCCACCATAAAGCAGCTCTTTTGGTAGACAGTGATCCGACATGCGTACCACATGGCCAGCCCATCTCAGCTGTGCTGCACATATCATGGTGTGTATACTGCACATGGCCGATCGCGTTAACACATCTTTATTTGGCCCCATGTCTTGCCATCTAGTCCTCATTAGTTTCCACAGGTAGTACTCGTGGAAGTGGTTTAATTTCCCGATTGGACAACTATAGACGGTCCAAGCCTCACACACACATAAGAGGGAATGTAGAACAACTGCAGCGTAGATCTTCATTCTTGGTTGAGTTCTGATCCCTCGCCTATCCCACACCTTACTACGAAGTCTGCCAAATGCCGCACCGGCCCTTGTATTCACTTCATCATCTGTGTGAACAACCTGAGACTAGAGTATCCACAAGGGACGTAAATCTGTTAATATGTGTTAGACAGTGACCGAGTACCGTGATTGAGGGTTCTGAATAGGCCATATTTGGAGCCTGTTGATGTAGAGTCTCTGTCTTTGCGATAGAGATGGTGAGACCGAAATTTACGCAAGCTGTGACGAGCCAGTCCATGCATTCTTGCATGTCAACCTCCGTATTTGAATTTAAGGCACAGTCATCCAAAAGTAAATCACGCAGTCGCACTGTCACTGTGAATTTTGGTTTTGGCCTTGAACCGTCTATTGGTAGTACATCAGAGGGAAGGAGCCATGATATCGAGACCAAATGAGATATTCCAATAAAATACACAGACATAGATGGGACCAATCTTCTTTGTGCCTATAGCTACTCCAATAAAAAACGCAGGTATAGATGGCACTAATCTTCTTTGTGCCCATAACTACTCCAATAAAATACAGGTATAGATGGCACTAATCTTCTTTGTGCCCATAACTACTCCAATAAAATACAGGTATAGATGGCACTAATCTTCTTTGTGCCCATAACTACTCCAATAAAATACAGGTATAGATGGCACTAATCTTCTTTGTGCCCATAACTACTCCAATAAAATACAGGTATAGATGGGACTAATCTTCTTTGTGCCCATAACTACTCCAATAAAATACAGGTATAGATGGCACTAATCTTCTTTGTGCCCATAACTACTCCAATAAAATACACAGGCATATATGGGACTAATCTTCTTTGTGCCCATAACTACTCCAATAAAATACAGGTATAGATGGCACTAATCTTCTTTGTGCCCATAACTACTCCAATAAAATACAGGTATAGATGGCACTAATCTTCTTTGTGCCCATAACTACTCCAATAAAATACACAGGCATAGATGGCACTAATCTTCTTTGTGCCCATAACTACTCCAATAAAATACACAGGCATATATGGGACTAATCTTCTTTGTGCCCATAACTACTCCAATAAAATACAGGTATAGATGGCACTAATCTTCTTTGTGCCCATAACTACTCCAATAAAATACAGGTATAGATGGCACTAATCTTCTTTGTGCCCATAACTACTCCAATAAAATACACAGGCATAGATGGCACTAATCTTCTTTGTGCCCATAACTACTCCAATAAAATACACAGGCATATATGGGACTAATCTTCTTTGTGCCCATAACTACTCCAATAAAATACAGGTATAGATGGGACTAATCTTCTTTGTGCCCATAACTACTCCAATAAAATACAGGTATAGATGGGACTAATCTTCTTTGTGCCCATAACTACTCCAATAAAATACACAGGTATAGATGGCACTAATCTTCTTTGTGCCCATAACTACTCCAATAAAATACACAGGCATATATGGGACTAATCTTCTTTGTGCCCATAACTACTCCAATAAAATACAGGTATAGATGGGACTAATCTTCTTTGTGCCCATAACTACTCCAATAAAATACAGGTATAGATGGGACTAATCTTCTTTGTGCCCATAACTACTCCAATAAAATACAGGTATAGATGGGACCCAATAGTGCCAATAGCTACTCCAATAATCTGTTAGAAGAAATAACCATCACATTAAAAGATGGGTCGAAAATGCAGCAGCCACTCATAGTTGACAGCTTCTATCAGGGTCAGTCGCCTATAACTGACCAAAACCATATTCCGCCTCCAAGTGGCAGTCCTGGAAACATCCTGCAACCATGCAGCCTGACTAAGAGATTTAGGACCAAGAAGGAAGGCAAACCGGGTCCAAAAATGCCATGCTGAAATCGGATGTGTTGGGCCGAAAGGTGATAATATCGCAGCCTCAGGGTGCATAACAAATTAAACAAACACATTATGGTCATTAAACAACATAAATGAAGAACTGGAGTGTTGTGACGCCATCAGAGTGGGGAATAGTTGTAGAGGGGGCAAACATCTAATAGGAAAAGGCGGCAGGTTCAGTCTAGAGAGAGAACAGTGGGCAAAGGAACAGTAATTGAGGTCTGATTTATGCTCCCAAGGAGCGAGGACAAATTCTGAACTATGAGCAGGAAGACGTTGTCTAGGATGCCAGATATGAGTTCAATGGGTCAGGAGTAATCCGAAACAATAGGTCTGCCAGGATTATTAGGTTCGTGGATTTTGGGGAACATATAAAAAGGATTTGCCTAAACAGAAGTCGGTGATATGAAGGTTATCTGAACTTGGATGGCTCCCAACCATATCATGGATGGAGTTATGGACCTTGGCACTATAAATAACAGTAACATTATCTTTGTGTGATGCATAGATGTAAGCATCGGATATAAGAAGACAAACACAGGAAGTTCTACTATCAAATGTGTACATGTTATGCAATGTCGCTTGAAATGCTGCACACCTGATGCCAGACAACTTTCTTGTGATGGCCTATGTAAGACAGCATTGATTGTAATGTTGTTGTTGCTTAGATGTTTGCCTCACTAGTTTCTACTGGCGGAGGCGCGCCATTTTCCACCCCAGACCGTAGTCCATTGGGCGATATCAGGACGCATAAACCAGTGCTTGGATGCATGTGTGCGTCTATATGTACCTATGCTAGGTTTGTGCGCCCTCAGAAGCTAGCCCAACCAAAGTGCAATGGAAGGGCCTCACCACGAGGGCGCATGTGAAAGTTGTGCAAGAGTGTGACTGTAGAACAGAATCAAATGAAATAGAGTGAGGTGAGAAGAGAGAGAGAAGGGGAAAGAGTTGCCCCCAGGGTGAGCCTCTTCTGCTGCAGAAAGTATCGCCTTGATTGTAAGACGAATCATGATTTTAGTAGTTTAAGTGGGACAAGCAGTGCGTCTTAGAATTGTAGACATTCTGTAGTTGAATGGAACCTGACATTTCATGTAAGACTCGTGGACTATGTTGTTGTTGTTGAATGCCCACAATGAGTATGTTTACTCTTTTATGCACCCTGAAAAGGGCGTTAAGTGGCAGGTTGCAGTAGTTTCCATTACATCCCGAGCATGCTTATAAAGGTGTACCAGGGTTCTTCAGGCTGTTGTGCTATGATTGGCTTCATTTGCGTGTCAGTTACTACTATGAGGATCATGTCGATCCCCCAACTCGTTAGCCAGGCTGCCATGAAACATCACGTTTCCATTAGGTAACTGCATGGAAGTGAAGTGTGGTCTTGGTCAGTATGTTTAACTGATCCTGACTAACACTGTCTGATCAGTATGTTTTGCATGGCCGGACATTTAGTATATCTTCCCTTGTGGACTATGAACAAGCAATTGACAGCTTAAACAGTGAATCATTCTGGAAGTTTCTCAGGCTCTGTGGAGTGCTCCCGGAGTCCGCCAACATGATTAAGAAAACATGACGGAATGAAGTGTTGAGTTCTACAAAGTAGGTCACTTTTCTGAGCTCGTTGAGATAAGAACTGTGGTATTTTTTTTTGGCGTCCGCCTCATTTTCTCTAATCCCCTAGCGGTGTGCGTTGTGGTTTTTATTTTGCGCCTGTCGGCCCAGTACATCCAACTTCAGCATGCATTTTATGTATGGGTCTGCTTCCTCCTGCATTTTCTAAGGGTTTGCTTCCCCGGGGTAACGGCTGGTGCTGTGAATGGATATCGAACCCAGCACCTTCTGGTTGTGAGCCGTGTTACTTAACCACTAGGCCACGCCGTCCCCGAACTGGGATATGAAATGAAGTGCAGTTATGTCAATTCTAAGAAACAGAAACCATTTCACTTTCTGCTGGTAATTGACTAGATTATGAAAACATCAGCATCAGCCAACAATAATTAAATTCAATATTTGACAAAAGAACTTGTTGGTTTGCACTTGGTCGATGGTTTCCTTCTTCTGCCGAATAACCATATCCCATGTAAAATATAATAAGTAGAGTTGATGATGATTGAAATGGTGTGATACCATTACTAACCTAGATCTAATTGAGATGATGTGATACTATCACTAACCTAGATCTGATTGAAATGATGTGATACAATCATCAACCTAGATCTGATTGAAATAATGTGATACAATCATCAACCTAGATCTGATTGAAATGATGTGATACAATCATCAACCTAGATCTGATTGAAATGATGTGATACAATCATCAACCTAGATCTGATTGAAATGATGTGATACAATCATCAACCTAGATCTGATTGAAATGATGTGATACAATCATCAACCTAGATCTGATTGAAATGATGTGATACCATCACTAACCTAGATCTGATTGAAATGATGTGATACAATCATCAACCTAGATCTGATTGAAATGATGTGATACCATCACTAACCTAGATCTGATTGAAATGATGTGATACAATCACCAACCTAGATCTGTTGGAAAGAATCATCCAGACATGATATGAGGAAGAGGACACACATTAAGGAGACTAGCTGACAGCATTACAAGACATCCTCTGTTATGGAATCCCAAAGGAAGGGGAAATTAAGGCAAACCAAAAGACAAATAGAGGCGAGAGCTCGAGGCAAACATCAAGAAAGCAGGAATACTTGGGCAGAGCTAGAAAAGATGGCTCAGGACTTGGTGTGTATTTGTTGAAGACACGTGTTCCACAGGGTGGCTGAAAGGTTTTCAATTGATTGAACCAGTTACCAACCAAATTTGGAAGTACAGCGACAAAATATCACAAATGTTAGGAATAGAATTTCAGAGTAGCAAAAATGTACAGAAAATGTGTCATTATTAAAGGGACAGGCCCACCCGGGACATTCACAACAAAATGCAACAAACAAGCAAAATATAGTTTGAAATAGTTGTTTTATTTTCACCTTCTTTGTGACATAAGACAAACACATCTTCTCCTTCCTTAACTTTTAAACATTTGGAGGGATGCCAGCTTTGAATTAAATGTTTCCAGAAACGTTGTCCGGTTGAACAATTCAAATCGCCATCATGTGTCTTTTCTAAGCGAGGATGGATAGGATACACAAACGTGGGGAACTTAAATAAACCATTAAATTGGAACATGATAGGATACACAAACGTGGGGAACTTAAATAAACCATTAAATTGGAACATGATAGGATACACAAACGTGGGGAACTTAAATAAACCATTAAATTGGAACATGATAGGATACACATATGTGAGGAACTTAAATAAACCATTAAATTGGAACATGATAGGATACACATATGTGAGGAACTTAAATAAACCATTAAATTGGAACATGATAGGATACACATATGTGAGGAACTTAAATAAACCATTAAATTGGAACATGATAGGATACACATACGTGAGGAACTTAAATAAACCATTAAATTGGAACATGATAGGATACACATACGTGAGGAACTTAAATAAACCATTAAATTGGAACATGATAGGATACACATATGTGAGGAACTTAAATAAACCATTAAATTGGAACATGATAGGATACACATACGTGAGGAACTTAAATAAACCATTAAATTGGAACATGATAGGATACACATATGTGAGGAACTTAAATAAACCATTAAATTGGAACATGATAGGATACACATACGTGAGGAACTTAAATAAACCATTAAATTGAAACATGATAGGATACACATACGTGAGGAACTTAAATAAAGCATTAAATTGAAACATGATAGGATACACATACGTGAGGAACTTAAATAAACCATTAAATTGAAACATGATAGGATACACATACGTGAGGAACTTAAATAAAGCAGATCTGCATTAAATTGGAATGCGCATGACAAGTGTAGAGTGAGGATACGTTTTGGGTATCAGCGTTTTAATTTTTTGGGATTATTATTACTCAAGGCTCTGAGCTTGAGGCCATTCTGTTCAATCCATTCCTCTCTGTCACACACACAACCCTTGTCCATTCCCGTCACACACACAACCCTTGTCCATTCCCATCCCACACACAACCCTTGTCCATTCCCGTCACACACACACACCCTCCTCATCTATTCCCGTCACACACACAACCCTTGTCCATTCCCGTCACACACACAACCCTTGTCCATTCCCGTCACACACACAACCCTTGTCCATTCCCGTCACACACACCTAACCCTTGTCTATTCCAGTCAGTTCACTACAGCCTATTCCCACCTTTCACTTCCCAGCTCTTACAGATTCTCTCTTCTTCCATTCTGTTTACACATCCTATTTCTCTTACACTCATTGCATGCTCCATGCAGTAATCTCTTTATTAGCCTCTCTGTTTTTACACACGCAACCATTTTGTCACATTCATCTCATCAGGTAGGTATGCAAATATTCCTTTTTATCAAAGCAGAGAACAAAATGTAAACATTTCACGATGCAGCAATGGAGCAAGAAAGGACGTAAGTAAAAACAAGGAAACCTACAGTAAAACTGGCATACCTGTCTAAGGGGTGGGGGGGTGTGTGTGCGTGTGTGTGTGACGAAATAACAAAAATCAAAGTTATGTACAGAATATAGGATTTGATTGTAAGACTTAGTTAACCATACATGTTTTGAAAACAAATCAACATTATCTCTTTCTAGTTACTCCTTATGTGTTTCTGTATGCACATGAGAGAACTATAAAGAAGCAGAACACATGAGAGTCAGAGCTATAGAGAAGCAGAACACATAAGAGTCAGAGCTATAGAGAAGCAGAACACATGAGAGTCAGAGCTATAGAGAAGCAGAACACATGAGAGTCAGAGCTATAGAGAAGCAGAACACATAAGAGTCAGAGCTATAGAGAAGCAGAACACATGAGAGTCAGAGCTATAGAGAAGCAGAACACATGAGAGTCAGAGCTATAGAGAAGCAGAACACATGAGAGTCAGAGCTATAGAGAAGCAGAACACATGAGAGTCAGAGCTATAGAGAAGCAGAACACATGAGAGACAGAGATGCAGAGATGCAGAACACATGAACAACTCATTTTAAAAGACCGAAAAAATGTCAAACCAAGGAAAGAAAATTTTGAAACACACTTGATCATATTAGTGAAACATCTAAAACACATTTGATCATATTAGTGAGACATTTAAAACACATTTGATCATATTAGTGAAACATCTAAAACACATTTGATCATATTAGTGAAACATCTAAAACACATTTGATCATATTAGTGAAACATCTAAAACACATTTGATCATATTAGTGAAACATCTAAAACACATTTGATCATATTAGTGAAACATCTAAAACACATTTGATCATATTAGTGAGACATCTAAAACACATTTGATCATATTAGTGAAATATCTAAAACACATTTGATCATATTAGTGAGACATTTAAAACACATTTGATCATATTAGTGAAACATCTAAAACACATTTGATCATATTAGTGAAACATCTAAAACACATTTGATAATATTAGTGAGACATTTAAAACACATTTGATCATATTAGTGAAACATCTAAAACACATTTGATCATATTAGTGAGACATCTAAAACACATTTGATCATATTAGTGAAACATCTAAAACACATTTGATCATATTAGTGAGACATCTAAAACACATTTGATCATATTAGTGAAACATCTAAAACACATTTGATCATATGAGTGAAACATCTAAAACACATTTGATCATATTAGTGAAACATCTAAAACACATTTGATCATATTAGTGAGACATCTAAAACACATTTGATCATATTAGTGAAACATCTAAAACACATTTGATCATATTAGTGAGACATTTAAAACACATTTGATCATATTAGTGAGACATCTAAAACACATTTGATCATATTAGTGAGACATTTAAAACACATTTGATAATATTAGTGAGACATCTAAAACACATTTGATAATATTAGTGAAACATCTAAAACACATTTGCTATTTTTAAAAGTCACATTAAAAAACAACAAAACAAACCAGCAACAAACTAAAACAAACTTGACAACATTAAAATACAAGATTATCTTGCCAAATGTATACCCCAAAAAAATGTGTGCTTAAAACCAAAAAAATGCAGGCAAACACGTACTATACATGTTAAGGAAACTTTTGAGTATAAATAACAACAGCAGTGGTTCACAAACCATATCTCATATAATCCCATTATAAAGATCATTCATTCAATAAATATATGCTACAGAAATCCTCAATAATTTAGTAATGCTGAAATAGATATGTTGTCCTGCTGAAGACAGTTGTGTCGGACCGAAAGGTGCAAATATCGCAGTCAAGCTGTAAACTAGTGACACAAGGCATTCTGTTCTCCAGATTACATCCTGCTACTTGCAAAGTCCTGTTTAGGACTTGGTAGTGAGAGATTGCGAACGAACGCAGAAGAAGAAGATATGTTTTTTCACCATTTTGGGATCAAGACGCTGTGCAGTGGTCAGCGACCCATAGCTGACTGCTAGCGTCAGGGCCTGCAAACCAGAGCTGCCAAGGCCCTTCTACACCTCCACGCGGTGATCCTGGATAACAGGCTGCAGCAGGGCAGACTGGCTAAGGAGAATGGATTGAAGAGGGAATGCTAACCCGGTACTAAAAAAATGCTTGCTGAAGTCGGATGTGTTGGATCGAAAGGTGCAAATATCGCAGTCAAGCTGTAAACTACGACACAACGCATTCCGTTCTCTGGACTACATTCTGCTACTTAAGCCCTTTCAGGGTTTGGTAGCGGGAGATTGAGAACGAACGCAGAAGAAGAAGAAGAAGTATCACCATGTTGAGTATGTCATGTAGTCGCTAGACACTCCAGTGCAGCCTGCTGGAAATGGGTACCTAACTATTAGCTAGGGAAGGCAAGGACGTGACCACTCCACATCATGTAAAACAATGAGAGGTTTATGTTGTTGCCGGAGTTGAAAGGTCAACGCCCGATTGTTTATTCTGTATCACAATCTTTAAGGTGGCTCCTTTCATGTTTCATGCTACAACAGGAATGTCCAGGTGTAGATTGAACTGGGGATATCTGGACGACAGCTTCTGCAACAATGTCCAAGACCCCGAACACCTGTATAACTGCCCAAGAATGCAAGAACCATCCAAGATTCCGAACACCTGTATAACTGCCCAAGAATCCAAGAACCATCCAAGACCCCGAACACCTGTATAACTGCCCTAGAATGCAAGAACCATCCAAGACCCCAAACACCTGTATAACTGCCCAAGAATCCAAGAACCATCCAAGACCCCAAACACCTGTATAACTGCCCAAGAATCCAAGAACCATCCAAGACCCCAAACACCTGTATAACTGCCCAAGAATGCAAGAGCCATCCAAGACCCCGAACACCTGTATAACTGCCCAAGAATGCAAGAACCATCCAAGACCCCGAACACCTGTATAACTGCCCAAGAATGCAAGAACCATCCAAGACCCCGAACACCTGTATAACTGCCCAAGAATCCAAGAACCATCCAAGACCCCAAACACCTGTATAACTGCCCAAGAATGCAAGAACCATCCAAGACCCCAAACACCTGTATAACTGCCCAAGAATGCAAGAACCATCCAAGACCCCGAACACCTGTATAACTGCCCAAGAATGCAAGAGCCATGCAAGACCCCGAACACCTGTATAACTGCCCAAGAATGCAAGAGCCATCCAAGACCCCGAACACCTGTATAACTGCCCAAGAATGCAAGAACCATGAACTTAGGTGGAGCTCATGTCAGCAAATGGAAGAGCTTCCATTGCAGCTGATTTCTGGTCCAATAGTTTGTGAGGTTGCCGGGCATGGGAAGTAAGTAAAGAACAGAGGTCTTACAGTCAGGTCTCTACCACTCTATCACCAACAGCAGTACTTGCCATGGGGACTACCTGTCAGTTTCTGACCTCATCTGCGGAACACATTTCTTCTCTCTTATATTTATGATCTGACATAACATGTAAAAAAACATTTCTTCTCACGAGTGGTTTAAGGAAAACGCACTTTAGTATAAAGATGATCAGTGTTTCTCATTCCTGGGAAGATTTGTAGGGCTCAGGAATAAAGGTTGCTTGTCCCTGCAGTCATCATGCAGTGTATAGGCAAGGTTTTTATTTTGCTAAGGTTTTGAACCAGTGTCTCCCTTGTCAGAAGACTAGCTTCTAAACCCCTTCGTCACCTGTTACTCCAGTCCTTTCTGCAAGTAGCAGGATGTAGTCCGGAGAATGGAATGCGTTGTATTGCTAGTTTACAGCTTGACTGTGATATTTGTACCTTTTTGGACCGACGCATCCATCTTCAGTTCCTAATATAAGCAACACTACTTAATCAAATTCATTAAAAAAAATATATGTATTCAATTCTATGTCTTCTTTTCGTTCGCCACATTTTTTATTGTGTCTACATGTGAAGTCCAGCTCTGTGGATAAAGGTTGCATATGTCTACATGTGAAGTCCAGCTCTGTGGATAAAGGTTGCATATGTCTACATGTGAAGTCCAGCTCTGTGGATAAAGGTTGCATATGTCTACATGTGAAGTCCAGCTCTGTGGATAAAGGTTGCATATGTCTACATGTGAAGTCCAGCTCTGTGGATAAAGGTTACATATGTCTACATGTGAAGTCCAGCTCTGTGGATAAAGGTTGCATATGTCTACATGTGAAGTCCAGCTCTGTGGACAAAGGTTGCATTTATTCAACAAAAGATATGGCCACCAAACTACACTGTCCTAGAGGCTGAGGCTGGGAGACAAGACTAGCGACAGGGCGGGTCAGGTGAAACAGACATACTGATAAAAGACATCCACCACACATCCTTGTCGTGGATCTTGGAAACTGGGTGTATCACAGAAGGTGAGGATCGATAATGTAGTCCCCATAGTGGTGCGCTTACTAATGTGCCTCGCAATGTACTACAGACAGGAGCACCCCGGTGCCCATTCTCAAGTATACCTAGGGATGTCAAAGTAGCCACTTGTAATTTACCACAAGAGAAATATCGTCAAGAGTCAAATTAACTTGGTCATTTCACAACATACCGAGGTTGTCTCTCACCTTAATGTAAAAAAAAAAACTCAAAAATAAATGACACAAATAAAATTTCTTCAAAATATTGATATTATCAACAACCAACTAATTGTCAGATATTGGAGTGGAGAGAGAGTTATCAATTGAGGGAGAGTTATGTATTGGGGAAGAAGAGTTATCCATTGAGGGATAAGAGTTATGTATTATGGGGAAGAAGAGTTATGCATTGAGGGATTAGAGTTATGCATTGAGGGATTAGAGTTATGTATTATGGAGAAGAAGAGTTATGCATTGAGGGATTAGAGTTATGCATTGAGGGATTAGAGTTATGCATTGAGGGATTAGAGTTATGTATAGTGGGGAAGAAGAGTTATGCATTGAGGGATTAGAGTTATGCATTGAGGGATTAGAGTTATGCATTGAGGGATTAGAGTTATGTATTGTGGGGAAGAAGAGTTAATGAGTAAGTGTCAGCTACAATAATTGCTTTGTCGAGTTGACTATTTACAGAGTGCTGGCATGGGGAAGCAACAGTGGAGGCTACGAATACTACACATGATGAGACGAAGTAGGGCTGTGCGTGGAGCTGGTAACCACACAAGAGTGTCAGAGAAACAAACACTGCAAGAGTACATGAATGCTTCCTATAAGGGGGTCCACTGTAGTACAGGCACCATGCTCCTACAGGATGGGGAAAGAACAAGTGGCAGAGGGAAAGAACAAGTGGCAGAGGGAAAGAACAAGTGGCATAGGGAAAGAACAAGTAGCATAGGGAAAGAACAAGTGGCATAGAGGAAAAATGAAACTAAAACGCAACTTGTCATTACCAACTCTTGGTTCTAATGACAATCTGCATTTTGCTTCACAACATTATGTCAAATAACATGGAAAATGGCTCATTGAACTGATTTCATTGCATGAGAGCAAAAAAGAATTCAGGAAACCTCAACAGTTGCTCTTCAGTGGCAACCATCCCATTGTGGAATCACAGGGAACGAGAGAACCAATGCCCTGTCCAAGGCAGGTGACAAAATGGAGCAACTTATCTACACAAGTGTCGTACAGAGAGGCAAAAACTATCATCCCCAAACAGCACAATTCAAAATGGAAGAAAGATGAAGTGATCAATAGACCTGACCCAATCCACCAGCTCCCCAGACACAACAAACTAGCCTCTTTCACATGAGAACAGGCCACCGCAGACGATTGGGTCACCTACATCGGCTCAAGATATCACACATAAGTGACTGCATGTGTGGAGCCGGAGTCCAGACCCCTGAACACATCCGAAGGTACTGTCCTTCTTCTTCTTCTTCTTCGTACGCAGTCAGACAGTAACCATTATTTTTTCGAAAAAAGCGGCGGTCATCCTGAGGCTGTCACCACTGCCATAGAGCTTGTCTTGCAGTTCCACTGGTGATGGCCACATCTGCTCTCTCTGATCCTCGTATGTCGGGCAGTTCTGCAGCAGATGTTCAGCGGTCATTTTACCGGTACCGCACGGGCATTCGTCGGTACCACCTATCTTCAATTTGTTGAATAGGTGGTACCTCAGTCTATTGTGGCCAGTGCGAAGTCTGAAGACAACGACCTGCTCTCTTCTGTTCAACTGGTAATAGGCATTGTTTTTGGTGTAGCCGGTATGTTCAGTTTCCCATTTGGTCATGTATCTGGCTTTAATAAGCCGTTTTGACTCTTCGTACGCCATACTAGTATCTGTTTGTGGTAGTCTTGCACCTTCTTTTGCCAGTCTGTCTGCCTCCTCGTTGCCTTGGATGTTGCAGCGTGATGGGACCCACTGTACCACTACCCTTTTTGGTGCGGACTGCTGGCATAGTTGACAGAGTACTGCTCTTAAATCATTAAGCTCAGTGTTTTTCTGGCTTTTTAGCGCTGTGACTACGGCCAGAGCATCTGTAAGCAGGACTGTATGGCTTTCATTGTCTTTATGTGTCAAGGTACTGTCCAATATACAGAGACCTGCAATGCCAAACCTGGCCAGAGAGAGCCGAGATGACGCAGAAGCTGTGGGGCTGCCACTTGGATCTGGAGAGGATTGTGGACTTGGTCTTAGCGACGGGACTACAGATCTAGCATGACCAAAAAGCCTGAACCCAGAAGGGGAATTGCACCTGAGAACACCCATCGTTGCTCAGTCCCATTAGTTGCTGAAAGTGCCAAAGACAGGGCATGGACTCCGCAGTTACAGTGGTGGATCAAACATTTCCCTCAGACATGATCAGGTACTTATTAACAGCTGGGTAGACTGGGAGCAGCAATAACTATCATGGTGGATCAGACTTTTTCCCCTGACTTGATCAGGTACCTATTTACAGCTGGGTCGACTGAGAGCAACAATAGCTATCATTTTGGTATAAACATAATATGCCATATAAAAGCTATTTTTAAACTCAACCTCATACACATGCAAAATATGATAACCAAAAAGAACTTGACAAGAACAATAACGAAGGCATGAATGGTACACATAACATACTATATGATTGAATACTACTGTGCAGTATATGTGATATTTACATACTCTACAAAATACATGAACAAAAATAAGATAAAATCAATGAAAAGAAAATTAAAGTTAATTAAAATTTTAAAATGAGTACGGTCAGATACCGCACTGAAATGAAAACACAAACGAAACCTATGTTACGATTAATAGGCCTTCATCGGGGACAACAAATAACAACGATGCTGAACTAGCGAATCATAGAAGAAGGGGAGAATACATATATGAGGGGATGTCAAGATATAAGGAGAAAATAGTGCACTTATCTGATAAAACGTCTCACAGCCAGACTCCAAGTGGTGAACAAAGGTCAGATTAGGTGGCCAGGAGAGCGTAAGAAGTGGGAAACAGCCGGATAGGCCAGTAGCGGTCAAATATGACAAACAATACTACCTCAGACGGATGTTCTGTTACGCAGAGTCGGCTTCTCTGTGCTCCAAGCAGATCAAGGTATCTCACCTTCTCTTTCAGGAAAAGGCAAGGTGTATTGATAGCTTCTATCTTCTCTGGCATCTCTCCTTGCTCAATCCATGCTTGATATCAATCTCCTGCAATCTGTAAACAGTCAGTTCACCGACTGCATCAGCATCATCAGCAGGTGGTCATAGATTGTTTCGTCATCACTATTATCCAGCTGGCGGTCATTGATTATTTCAAAATGTCCCTCCATGGACCGCGGGGGCTAGTGGTTTAGTGACACGGCTCACAACCCGAGGTGCTGGTTTCGCTCCCCAATCACAGCAGCGGCCTGTACCCCGGGAAAGCAAACCCTCAGAAAATGAGGAGGAAGCAGACCCTTACATAAAATGCATGCCGAAGCCGGATACACTGGGCCGACAGGCGCAAAATAAAAACATAATGCAACATATACCGCCTTGAGGAATAGAGAAATAAGACTAACGTAACAACAACAAAAAAGTCCCCCCCCCCATTTCCTAAAGTCATGTGCATTGTACCGTGTTTCATGTCCCAACAACCAGACGCATGCACCTCAAACACATGTTTCAATAGGTATAACAAAGTCAAGACATCGCCTGGATAAGTCAGGCTGGATAATTTACAAAATACCACAGAAATACCATTTTCTGGTCACAAAAATAGTTGTGAATATTGAAAAATAAAGTCAGCAATATAGGACATGGTTCGAAACCCAAGGGGGTGGGCGTGCTAAAGATAATACTTGCTAGATGCTGCTCACTTTGACAAGAAATATGATGACCTCAAAATACTCTTACCTCTACACTCCAGGGTAGAAGACTCTACACTCCAGGGTAGAAGACTCTACACTCCAGGGTAGAAGACTCTACACTCCAGGGTTGAAGACTCTACACTCCAGGGTAGAAGACTCTACACTCCAGGGTAGAAGACTCTACACTCCAGGGTTGAAGACTCTACACTCCAGGGTAGAAGACTCTACACTCCAGGGTTGAAGACTCTACACTCCAGGGTAGAAGACTCTACACTCCAGGGTAGAAGACTCTACACTCCAGGGTAGAAGACTCTACACTCCAGGGTAGAAGAGAAGCTGCTAAATAAGTAAGGTAGAAGACTCTACACTCCAGGGTAGAAGACTCTACACTCCAGGGTAGAAGAGGAGCTGCTAAATATGTAAGGTAGAAGACTCTATACACTAGGGTAGAAGAGAAGCTGCTAAATAAGTAAGGTAGAAGACTCTATACACTAGGGTAGAAGAGAAGCTGCTAAATAAGTAAGGTAGAAGACTCTATACACTAGGGTAGAAGAGGAGCTGCTAAATATGTAAGGTAGAAGACTCTATACACTAGGGTAGAAGAGAAGCTGCTAAATAAGTAAGGTAGAAGACTCTACACTCCAGGGTAGAAGACTCTACACTCCAGGGTAGAAGAGAAGCTGCTAAATAAGTAAGGTAGAAGACTCTACACTCCAGGGTGGAAGAGGAGCTGCTAAGCAAGAGACACACTCAATCAAGTGGTACCCAGAAGGAGAAAATAGAACCACTGTAACCTCCCAAGGCGCCATGCACTCACATGTTACTGAGCTGCACTAAACGAACAAGTCTTAACATCATGCATGAATCTGTCAAGAATCTGGAGGTAATCGACATTGTTGTCTACGCACAGACAACCCTCATCAACACTTTTCCTTGTTCACACTAGTAGGAACATAGGGATCTCGTTATAGTTGGACTCCTAGCAGAAGGCCTGTATGAAAGCATTAGTGTGCTGCTGTAGAGATGGTTTCTGTGACATTCTTTTACATGATGAGGTTGCCAGCTCCATGCACAACCTTACTTAGTCACTTTTACAAGTATTATAGACTGCTACCCGCTGAGAGACTCCTGGGCTCGCTAACCACTGAGCGGCTTCTGGTGTGAACAGAATAAGACAGCTGTTTCTTTCCAAGCATATTGCAAGAGGTGACTAAAGCAAGAGGTGACTAAAGAAGGTTGTGCATAGGGTTGGCAACCTCATCATGTAAAAAACCATTTTATGACACTGCACTGCAAATGACTGGAACCAGACTTTCCTAAAAGCCAAACGCAGATTTGGACCTATGCATCAACAAATGAGGTGACGAGAGAAAGAATAACAATTGTAACATGCAGTGGTTCTATTCTTTCCTCCAGAGTAAGAACCCTCAGATAGGATCACAGACCATATCCTTTAAGAACCCTATCATCCATAGAGAAATGATAGCTGGGTAAGATCACATCTCTTTCAGCAGTCCCCAGCCGGGTAATATCCCGTATGTCTCAGCAGTCCACTAGTTACAGACCCTCAGCACATGAAACATCGACATACATGGGAGTACACATCATCTGTGTGACTATGTACATGGGAGTACACATCATCTGTGTGACTTTGTACATGGGAGTACACATCATCTGTGTGACTTTGTACATGGGAGTACACATCATCTGTGTGACTATGTACATGGGAGTACACATCATCTGTGTGACTTTGTACATGGGAGTACACATCCTCTGTGTGACTTTGTACATGGGAGTACACATCATCTGTGTGACTTTGTACATGGGAGTACACATCATCTGTGTGACTTTGTACATGGGAGTACACATCATCTGTGTGACTTTGTACATGGGAGTACACATCATTTGTGTGACTGTACATGGGAGTACACATCATCTGTGTGACTATGTACATCAGGATTATAAAATAGTTTGGATGAAATCAACAGGCCCAACTGATAGAAAACACACCCAAAAGGTTTTGTAACCTTTCATACACACACACACAACATTTAGAGACCATATGTCCGTGAGCAAGACCATCCTGTCTGGTCTGAACCCCACAGAAACATCTTGGATCATGTACACTATAGCACAGTACATACATGGGCACACATGCATCCAAGCACTGGTTAAAACATCCTATCACCTAAAAAACTACGATCCGGGGTGGAAATGCTGTGCCTCCGCCAGTAGAATACATAGAGGCAAACCTTTTACAAAAACAAAATATCAGACACTACCAAAATATGGGAACTAGTTTGTGTTGACAGAAGAGAAATGCAGCAGAACTCTTGATGATGCTTTGTCTAATTCAACGGGGTAAATACTTCAAACAATCAAATATTCAGTATTGCTAAATCTTTCATCATGTCTGTTCAAAAACATTAACAAATTAATTGTAAAAACTATTCATGTTATCTACATGTGAATGTCTATACAATATTTTATAACAGCAAACAAATTTATTTCAAATAAAATAGCCATAGGGATGATATTCAATAACAGAAACAATAACAAAGTTAGAAAATTACAAGAGGAAACATGAATAAGTGGCAATAATAAATTAGATTTCCTTAGCATAGTTGTCCATAAATATATGTGATGTGAGGCTTCGGGATGGAACTAGTTGAAACCAACCACGGCTAAAGCGAACAAGTTGAAAGAGCAATGTTGTATGGCTATGTAGCAATTTCAGAGCGGAGGCAGAGGCACTGAGGACGGCATTGGAAGAAATGGTGACAGGTAAAAGGAAATATAGTCCTGCTTACAGATGCCCTGGCCGCAGTCACAGCACTAAAAAGCCGGAAAAATAATGAACTTAATGATTTAAGAGCAGTATTCTGTCAACTATGCCAGCAGTCCGCACCAAAAAGGGTAGTGGTACAGTGGGTTCCATCCCACTGCAACATCTAAGGCAACGAGGAGACAGACTGGCAAAAGAAGGTGCAAGACTACCACAACCAGATACTAGTATGACATACGAAGAGTCAAAACGGCTTATTAGAGCTAGATACATGACCAAATGGGAAACCAAACATACTGGCTACACAAAAAACGATGCCTATTACCAGTTGAACAGAAGACAGCAGGTCGTGGTCTTCAGACTTTGCACTGGCCACAATAGACTGAGGTACCACCTACTCAACAAATTGAAGATAGGTGGCACTGATGAATGCATGTGTGGTACCGGGAAAATGACAGCTGAGCATTTGCTGCAAAACTGCCCGACATACGTGGATCAGAGAGAGCAGATGTGGCCATCACCAGTGGCAACACTAGACAAGCTCTATGGCAGTGTCGATAGCCTCAGGATGACTGCCGCTTTTTTCGAAAAAATAAAGGTTGATGTCTGACAGCGGAAGAAGAAGTATGGCCATATGAAAAGACAATGCAGAATGGATAAAAAAGAGAATACGCTAATGGACATTGCATGGTGTAAGAAAACAAACAGCTTCATGATAATGGCTGAGGAGAATCAAGACATACTGGATATGTGTGTATGTATGTGTTCATATGTATGTTCGCTGTAATGTGGTATGTGATTAGCTGAGCAGATAGACCACTCTTCACTTGCAGCAAAGGGGGCTGGATATATGAGTGGGTCATGCTTTGCTCCAGTTTACTCAGCATCCAACTACTGCCGACCCTGCTCTGATCTGATGACCAGGCATAATGAAATCTCTAACACCTTAACTCATACTGCTAAGAGACTAGCAATGTTTTTTAACACATAATTTGTTCCCCCCACACAGAAAGGAAAGGAGAGCTAATAAAAGAGACTTTCAACAGAAATGCAACTGGTGACAATGTCGTATCAATGAGATATATCTGACGTGTAGTCTGTGGATTGCCATTTCTATTCATTCTTCATGTCACATCATTTTCGGTGCATCCGGAAAATATGCTGGATACGAGGAAGCAAACAATATTCTGTATGCGTCCCAATCTTCTCCAGTGCTGTGCCAATGTTGATCTAGGTCTTAGGTCTGTGATTTCCACCACTGCATAGATGGGCGGCCCTGTGGACGTGTTACAGGCATATGACCTCCAATATGTTGTTCTACGTGTCTGTCTGTTGTCAGGCATGTGTACTATATGTCTAGTCCAGCAATGTTTGAGTGATATCGCTGCATCCAAAACGTCCTGCAACAAAGTTTTATGTTGAAGTCGTTAATTTCTGATCTTATCCATTACCAACATCTTTTGTATTTGTTGTTACATTGCTCTCTGAATGACCCGGAGCTGCTCAGCATCGGTTTTGCAAATGTTCCGCACTTCACATCCGTAAATCATTGCTGGAAGTACAATGGAAAGTGTGTGCTCTTGCCATGGTGTCTTTTATCTCTTGGAGTGTTGGTTTAATTGAGTTAAAGGAATACCAATCTGTTTTTCGTCATCTAGAGATTTTGTGGGTGTCTTTTATCTCTTGGAGTGTTGGTTTAATTGAGTTAAAGGAATACCAATCTGTTTTTCGTCATCTAGAGATTTTGTGGGTGTCTTTTATCTCTTGGAGTGTTGGTTTAATTGAGTTAAAGGAATACCAATCTGTTTTTCGTCATCTAGAGATTTTGTGGGTGTCTTTTATCTCTTGGAGTGTTGGTTTAATTGAGTTAAAGGAATACCAATCTGTTTTTCGTCATCTAGAGATTTTGTGGGTGTCTTTTATCTCTTGGAGTGTTGGTTTAATTGAGTTAAAGGAATACCAATCTGTTTTTCGTCATCTAGAGATTTTGTGGGTGTCTTTTATCTCTTGGAGTGTTGGTTTAATTGAGTTAAAGGAATACCAATCTGTTTTTCGTCATCTAGAGATTTTGTGGGTGTCTTTTATCTCTTGGAGTGTTGGTTTAATTGAGTTAAAGGAATACCAATCTGTTTTTCGTCATCTAGAGATTTTGTGGGTGTCTTTTATCTCTTGGAGTGTTGGTTTAATTGAGTTAAAGGAATACCAATCTGTTTTTCGTCATCTAGAGATTTTGTGGGTGTCTTTTATCTCTTGGAGTGTTGGTTTAATTGAGTTAAAGGAATACCAACCTGTTTTTCGTCATCTAGAGATTTTGTGGTTGGCATTTATCTCTTGGAGTGTTGGTTTAATTGAGTTAAAGGAATACCAATCTGTTTTTCGTCATCTAGAGATTTTGTGGGTGTCTTTCATCTCTTGGAGTGTTGGTTTAATTGAGTTAAAGGAATACCAATCTGTTTTTCGTCATCTAGAGATTTTGTGGTTGGCATTTATCTCTTGGAGTATTGGTTTAATTAAGTTAAAGGAATATCAATCTGTTTTTCGTCATCTAGAGATTTTGTGGTTGGCATTTATCTCTTGGCCTAGGTAGATATAGGAGTTGACATCCTCGATGGTTTCCTGTCCCAGCTTGATGTCCTGGTTTTAGTGGCGGGTTTTCTGATGCATTGCATTTTACCTTCAGACCAGCAGCTCTGTGGACCCATTTAGGTCCTTCCAAAGATGGTTGGGCTTCATCAATGGTATGACTGATGTTCACTATGTCATCTGCACATCGTGCCACTTACCATCTATATTTTTGCCTCTGTCGATTAAATTTAATTGTTGAAAAATCTCTTCAAGAGCTGCGGTAACTAGCTTTGGGGAGATGGTGGCACCTTGTTGGACTCCTCTTGCTATTGAAACAAATAGCCAGTGGTATAGCATGATGGCTGTATTGCAGACTTTATTTGTTTCCTTAATCGATCAGTTTGATATGTTTCAGCGATGCCCTGGTTTCTGAGAGCATTTGCCACAGTATTGGTCTTGATACTGTCAAACGCTTTTTCGTAAACTATAAATAAAAGACAAGGGTGAGTGTAGTTTGCATGCCCTCTTCATCAGTTGATTGATTGTGTGGTGTGTGGAGGTGATAAATGATGGAGAACCCTTTCCAGAATCAGGCTTGTTCCCGAAGTTGAGTCTATTTACATACAGCTTAGAAAATAGATTTCACTGTCAAGTGCAGCTCTGGAGTTCCCAGCCAAGAATGACTAAACCATCTTTGAGTAGACTAACGGTTAGTCGGCCATCAGGCCACAATACAACAGACAAAAGGCAAACTCACGGTTAGTTGGCCATCAGACCACAATACAACAGACAAAAGGCAAACTCACGGTTAGTCAGCCATCAGACCACAATACAACAGACAAAAGGCAAACTCACGGTTAGTCAGCCATCAGACCACAATACAACAGACAAAAGGCAAACTAACGATTATTCAGCCATCAGACCACAATACAACAGACAAAAGGCAAACTAACGATTATTCAGCCATCAGACCACAATAATTTTCCACATAACTTAAAGCTAGTAATATAACAATAATGTATAATAGTAGATCAGATCAATGAACTGAAAACTGTGTCACGGCACACACTGATGATGACGACGCCTTGTATCTTGCTGTTATTAAGAACCTTATTTCATTTGATGAATATTAAATCTGAAATACAAGCAAGATTCAGAAAACAGGTTACTGTGGTAGAATCAGCAAGCAGATAAGTAAAACACTTCCTGCCTTGATGAACTTCTTTCTTCTTTAAGGAATATTGGAGGCTTCACTTGTCTTGGCGTAGTCATTTCTATTCTATAATTAGGTGGAGTGGTCTTCTTTTGTCTTGTAGCTAGATTCTACAGGCTAGATTCTACAGGCTAGATTCTACAGGCTAGATTCTACACCAATGCCCCAACCCTCCTTAGCCACCACTTACACCATGCCTGGCAGGTTACAGGGTTAATGGTCTTTATTCCCCTTTCAAGCCCCGGTAACACACAGACAGGGTTTAAATGACAGAATATTACATTAAAATACATACCAACATGATAAATTCCAACGTTAACGCCAAAAGTCTATAGATAAGCAGATAACAATTTTGTACTATTATTTTTTGTTGGTGTGCGTTCGCCTTATTTGTCTATTCGCTAAGGCGGTGTGCGTTGCACTATGTTTTTATTTTGCGCCTGTCAGTCCAGTGCATCCGACTTCAGCATTCATTTTATGTAAGGGTCTGCTTCCGCCTGCATTTTCTAAGGGTTTGCTTCCCCAGGATAACGGCCGGTGCTGTGATGAGGATCGAACCCAGCACCTTTGGTTTGTGAGCCGTGTCACACTTAACCACTAGCCCGCGCCGTTCCCTACAATTTAGTATCAACATTAATAGTAATAGTATGTGTTAGCAGAGCAGCTGACCAGGGGAGTGGCACAACCCTCACTTCTCACAGCAAAGGCACCATCCCAGACAGAAACATCCAATTTTACAAGGCCAGTCATAATCATGTAGGAGTATGTTCAACGACAAGGCAATCCATGTGACCGAACATTGGAAGCACGATGTCTGACATGGTGATCAGGACAGGGGCAGAAAGTAAGTAGAAGGAAACATACAATAAGGAAAGTTCCAATTCAACATGAACTCTTTTGCTGTTCATGTTGGAACAGCTGCCAAAGGTCATCTATATTATCAGTACTGCTTCTAAAGCTGTTGAGTCGTGAGCTTTCTTCCACAACTGTTGAGTAGTGAGTTTCCTTCCACAACTGTTGAGTCATGAGCTTCCACAACTGTTGAGTCATGAGCTTCCACAACTGTTGAGTCATGAGCTTCCACAACTGTTGAGTCATGAGCTTCCACAACTGTTGAGTCATGAGCTTCCACAACTGTTGAGTCATGAGCTTTCTTCCACAACTGTTGAGTCATGAGCTTCCACAACTGTTGAGTCATGAGCTTCCACAACTGTTGAGTCATGAGCTTTCTTCCACAACTGTTGAGTCATGAGCTTTCTTCCACAACTGTTGAGTCATGAGCTTTCTTCCACAACTGTTGAGTCATGAGCTTTCTTCCAAAACTGTTGAGTCATGAGCTTCAACAACTGTTGAGTCATGAGCTTTCTTCCACAACTGTTGAGTGGTGAGCTTTCTTCCACAACTGTTGAGTCATGAGCTTCCACAACTGTTGAGTCATGAGCTTTCTTCCACAACTGTTGAGTCATGAGCTTCCACAACTGTAGAGTCATGAGCTTCCACAACTGTTGAGTCATGAGCTTTCTTCCACAACTGTTGAGTCATGAGCTTCCACAACTGTTGAGTCATGAGCTTTCTTCCACAACTGTTGAGTCATGAGCTTCCACAACTGTTGAGTCATGAGCTTTCTTCCACAACTGTTGAGTAGTGAGCTTCCTTCATCAACTGTTGAGTCATGAGCTTCCACAACTGTTGAGTAGTGAGCTTTCTTCCACAACTGTTGAGTGGTGAGCTTTCTTCCACAACTGTTGAGTCATGAGCTTCCACAACTGTTGAGTAGTGAGCTTCCTTCATCAACTATTGAGTCATGAGCTTCCACAACTGTTGAGTAGTGAGCTTTCTTCCACAACTGTTGAGTGGTGAGCTTTCTTCCACAACTGTTGAGTCATGAGCTTCCACAACTGTTGAGTAGTGAGCTTCCTTCATCAACTGTTGAGTCATGAGCTTCCACAACTGTTGAGTAGTGAGCTTTCTTCCACAACTGTTGAGTCATGAGCTTTCTTCCACAACTGTTGAGTCATGAGCTTCCACAACTGTTGAGTCATGAGCTTTCTTCCACAACTGTTGAGTGGTGAGCTTTCTTCCACAACTGTTGAGTCATGAGCTTCCACAACTGTTGAGTAGTGAGCTTCCTTCATCAACTGTTGAGTCATGAGCTTCCACAACTGTTGAGTAGTGAGCTTTCTTCCACAACTGTTGAGTGGTGAACTTCCACAACTGTTGAGTCATGAGCTTTCTTCCACAACTGTTGAGTAGTGAGCTTCCTTCATCAACTGTTGAGTCATGAGCTTCCACAACTGTTGAGTAGTGAGCTTTCTTCCACAACTGTTGAGTCATGAGCTTCCTTCCACAACTGTTGAGTAGTGAGCTTTCTTCCACAACTGTTAAGTAGTGAGCTTCCACAACTGTTGAGTAGTGAGCTTCCACAACTGTTGAGTAGTGAGCTTCCTTCATCAACTGTTGAGTAGTGAGCTTCCACAACTGTTGAGTAGTGAGCTTTCTTCCACAACTGTTGAGTAGTGAGCTTCCTTCATCAACTGTTGAGTAGTGAGCTTCCTTCATCAACTGTTGAGTAGTGAGCTTCCTTCATCAACTGTTGAGTAGTGAGCTTCCTTCATCAACTGTTGAGGAGTGAGCTTCCTTCATCAACTGTTGAGTAGTGAGCTTTCTTCATCAACTGTTGAGTAGTGAGCTTTCTTCCACAACTGTTGAGTAGTGAGCTTTCTTCCACAACTGTTGAGTGGTGAACTTCCACAACTATAGCTTCGGCTAACTGACAGCAGACATACATGTTTGAGTGCCAGAATTCCAAATATACTGGATAAAACTGTAGGAAGAAATGTCTTTAAGCCAAGATGATAATGCAGAGCCAAAGTGTAGAAGCCCACTCGTTCTATAATTATTATCTTAACCATTTTATGAAAACTATTTTTCTATTTGTTTGTCTGAGCATCCCAGAGATACAGAGAGATAAAACTGTTGAATTGTATGTTTGTCTGAGCATCCCAGAGATACAGAGAGATAAAACTGTTGAATTGTATGTTTGTCTGAGCATCCCAGAGATACAACTGTTGAATTGTATGTTTGTCTGAGCGTCCCAGAGATACAGAGATACAACTGTTGAATTGTATGTTTGTCTGAGCGTCCCAGAGATACAACTGTTGAATTGTATGTTTGTCTGAGCGTCCCAGAGATACAGAGAGATAAAACTGACACTTGTTGAATTGTATGTTTGTCTGAGCATCCCAGAGATACAGAGAGATAAAACTGACACTTGTTGAATTGTATGTTTGTCTGAGCATCCCAGAGAGCGTTAGATGAGTAGTAACTGCCTAGCTGAGCAATCTAGGTTCAATCCCCAAATTGGTGCAGGATACGTTTTCAATCGCAAATGGTTCCGCCTTCGACCCAGCCTAAAACATTGGGTACCAGATCAAGTCTGGGAAGTAAAGGCGGCTGGCACGATGCTGACCACATCACTCCTAGTGTGCTGTTGGACAAGACACCATGGATCTAACTACACATTCCTGGTATGTTACACATGACGTGTTGGTTGGTTATTGATCCAGCGGTCTATGGGCTCCTGCTCTTTAACCCAATGCCATATAGTGGTATCTGCAAGTGTTTGTGTTCTGTTCCGTACAGAGTGCTCCATTTGCCTGGTCTCAGAGGAAGAAGCTCTTTTCTAACACCGGCAAGGACCACCGGACATTCAAACATGAAATGTATAGAGGATCTTTACTTGAGCGTCCGAGCAGCAGAATTGTTGGAGCGCTTGTTTTTCACAGGTACTTGGTTCTTCTTCTTCTTTGCGTTAGGTTTCGTATGCTCGTTTTATGCCACCAGATGGGCTGCATCCATGAAGTGACACGTCAGTCGCAGGTCCTCAATGGTTCCCCACAGTTTGTCTTGTATGTTTCTCTCCTCGGGCCAGGTCTTCTCACGAGAGCCTTGGTGCAGTGGACATGTTTGCAGGATGTGTTCTGGAATCTGGGGTCCTCTCTGACATGTGCATTGTGCAGTCTGTGCTGCTTTCATTTTATGCATGTGTGCATTTAGTCTGCAATGACCTGTTCTGAGGTGAAAAATGGTGGTATACTGTTTCCTATTCAGTCTATTGATTGGGTCCTGTGGGTATTTACTGTTTGTTCTCTCTATCCACTGTTTATATTTTTTTTTTAAATGTTTGCCTTGACTTCTGACAGTGACACTGGGTGGGTGAATTGTTCTCTTTGTCTTCCCTCCCTGGCTAGCCTGTCCGCCCATTCATTCCCAGGTATGCCGCAGTGAGCTGGAATCCACTGGAGGGTAATTTTATTGTGGTCTGAGAGTTTATTTAGCTGGCATATCAGTTCCCTTTCCATACTATCTCGTGGTTCTCTTTGTCTTCCCTCCCTGGCTAGCCTGTCCGCCCATTCATTCCCAGGTATGCCGCAGTGAGCTGGAATCCACTGGAGGGTGATTTTATTGTGGTCTGAGAGTTTATTTAGCTGGCATATCAGTTCCCTTTCCATACTATCTCGTGGTTCTCTTTGTCTTCCCTCCCTGGCTAGCCTGTCCGCCCATTCATTCCCAGGTATGCCGCAGTGAGCTGGAATCCACTGGAGGGTGATTTTATTGTGGTCTGAGAGTTTATTTAGCTGGCATATCAGTTCTCTTTCCATACTATTTCGTGGTTCTCTTTGTGTGGCCTGCAAAATTTCCATGCAGTCGCACAAAAACACTATTCTGTTATCCTTTAACCCCTTTTCATCCAATAGTTTGACTGCTTCAATTATTGCCCGTTGCTCTGTTCTTAGATTTGTCGAGGGCTCCCTGGCAGCACTTGCTTTTTCTATAACGGTACAATCCTGTAGAAATATGACGAGTCCCGCCCCTCCTTTCCTCAATGCTTCCTCTGATGATCCATCTGTGTAGACGTGCGTCCACATAGGTTGAGGATAGGCATCTCCGATATGCTTTAGGGTTTTTTCTCTTAATGCATGGTCTGATTCTTGGTTCAATCTCCTGTCACGGCATTCTCCAATATACCCATCTGTAACTGGAAACCTCATCTGCTGTTAGGGAAGGCAAGGCAATGAGGCAGGGAACTTGACACCATCTCACACAAAGACTTAGTACAATGTAGTCTCTGACATTTCATCCTTGATGGCAGCAAACGAAAAGAAGAGCGAACGAAAAGATCCTTGATAGCAGTGTCTGTTATGGAACACATTTGACCTATTTTTCCTTGCTCGTTGACTTACTTTGTGATGGTCAGGTCATCCTGTAACCGGTTGGCTCGTTGGGACATCATCACAACCCAACACCCTCCCTCTCTGCCTGTGCCTCCTCTGGTCGGAGATTGGTCCATTCTTTTATGTTGTCCTACCACCTCTTTTTGGGACGACCTTTTCGCCATCTGCCTTGCACCTATCCGAGCAGGATCGTATTTGCAAGACCAATTGATCTCGATATGTGACTGTACGAAGTGAGTTTCCTTCATTTGACAATTTAAGAGGTCTTCTCGTATTTCCTCATTTGTAACTTGATCTTTGTACGTGACGTTTATAAGTCTTCGGAAACATAATCTCCAAGGCCTGTATCTTCAGCTGTAATTGTTCATGTCCCACAAGCATAGAGCAACATTGACAGGACCAATATACACATTAATCTGATCTTCGTGCATATTGATAACCGTTGTCCTATGTGATGGTAATATTTGTAAAATTTATTTAATCAATGAATAATCTGCTATCTGTAAAATTTTCTTTAAAAATAAATTTAAGTAAAGATGCCATTAACATGCCAATGTGGCATATTGGGAATATGGTTTTGGTCCCATATTTTTCTAGACCAATGGCACGCTAGGGGTGATGTGGTCAGCCTCATGGCGGCCACCTTTACTTTCTCAGATTATTCTGGTACCCAATTTTTTAGACTGGCTCCACATCAGGAGCCATTTTGTGATTGGAAAAATCTTGCACCAAACCCCGATTGCTCGGCTGGGATGCCAGTGCACTAACCACTGTGCTACCTCGGCTCCCAAATTTGTTCCCAAAAAAATTTACCATTAGTTAAATGGTGGCACAGATTAATTGATAAGAATCACTGCATGCTACTATGCAAGTTGTAAGAGGTGACAGTTGAATCTTATTATGCAAAGCAAAGAAGTGATACAGAATCCACCCCTGTAAGACACACATACATGCTTCGGTACAGGATTCCTGGAGCCAGGATAACTTCAATAGTCCCACCATGTTACCATAGCAGCAAGAAAATGGCAGGATAAATGATTATAACTCAACGGTACAGGATGAACTTACCTCACAGGGAACACAAAACTCAAGTTCAAGATTCTACTATTGTGCGCTGCTCTCACTAGTGTTTCGACTCCGCTCCTTTAATGAGACAACTTCGTCTTCTGGTCGGGACCCACGAGGACGGCCCTTGCCAAATATGCTTTCATTGCGCGCAGTATCGGCTGGTAAGTTTGGTGGGTCTTTTATTGTGCGTGGTTTTAAGTTCAGTTTTGGTCGTTGTGCTAATGAATCTGTGGATGAACAATGCAAATGAATTTAATACAAAAAATATCAGCAGTAAAAATATACTTTTGCTGTATAGTCTACTATTGATGTGATAAAGATGCTGAGCTGCAGCAACCCAGAACTACCAAGATGCTTCTACGCCTCCACGCGGTGATCCTGGAAAACAGACTGCAACAGAGCAGACTGGTTAAGTAGAAGGGATTGAAGAGGGAAGGCAACCCAGTACTAAAAAATGCCTGCTGAAGTCGGATGTGTCGGACCGAAAGGTGCAAATATCGCAGTCAGGCTGTTATTGCCATTACATTCTTCGGACTACATTCAGGACTTGGTAGCGGGATATTGATAACGAACAAAGAAATTAATATTGATGATAGCATCAGTTTTAGAGGCTAGCAAAATTTTATTGTTGTTTCGAATGCCCACAATGAGTAAGTTTATTCTTTTGTGCCCTGAAAAGGACGTAAAGTAGCAGGTTGCAGTAGCTTTCCTCACATCCTGATGAAAGTGGACCTGGGTCTTCCAAGCGGTTGTGTTATGCTTGGCTTCATCTGCATGTCGCTCACTACTCTAGGGATCCCATCGATCCCTAATCTCATTAGCCAGGCTGCCATGTAAACAGCCCGTTTCTAGGGAGGGCTACCAGGAAGCCGAGGTGAGGGTTTTGGTCAGTACGTTTTGTCCGACCCTGACTAATATGTCTGAAAAGTATATATTGTCTGACCAGACGTTTGTCTTCCTCCCCAGCAAAAACTTTAAATATATTTAAAAGCAAAAAGAATATTTTTTGTGCATTCTAGTCAGAATATAGGCTACCACTCTGGTTGGCCTTCTTTACGAATCCTGATCTAAAGCACATTGTGTGCTTCTGCAGTAGTGATTTCTGTAGCAATTTGTTTTACATGATGAGGTTGCTCACCACATGCACAACTCCCCAGTAAGGGGGTCTTAAAACAAAGCACATTTGTTAATTGTATGATTAAAAAAATCAAATATAATTGAGTTGAACTTAAAAAAAAATTATCATTGACATTGGGAAGGAAGCTAACATCTTGTCAGACACAACATACCGATCAGACATGTTAGTCAGGGCCAGGCAGAATATACTGGTCAAGACCCTCACCTCGGCTACCTCACTGGAAACGGGCTGTTTTCATGGCAGCCTGGTTAACAAGGTGAGAGATTGAAGTGATTCGCGTAGTAGTGAGTGACACGCAGATGAAGCTAAGCACAGCGCAACGCCTGGAGGACCCCGGTCCACCTTCATCAGCACGCTCGGGATGTGAGAAAAGCTACTGCAACTTGCCACTTAACGTCCTTTTCAGGGCACACAAAAGAGTAACCTACTCATTGAGTGCATTGTCAAACAACAATAACCATTGATGTTAAATCAATATTAATTATTTCTGTTTATTGCAGGAGTCAGCTATTGAGTGCGTATGTATAAGGATGAAGAATAAAGGATGCTTGCCCCTGGCAGTTGCAGCACAGTGTAAAGGCCAGGTTTTTTATTTCACCCCAAACAGAAAAAACACTCTAGGCCTGGTCAGGGTTCAAACCCATGTCTCCAGACTAAGAGACTGGTATTATAACTGCTCGGCAACTCCTGACATCTCAGACGAACATTCTGAGGTTCCACCTGGTAAAGTGAACCTCAGTATTGAATATCCTAGCTGAGACAGCACTTGAGAGCTCTAGGAAAGACATGTCTCAGGGCCAGCATACTGACCAAGACCCCCACCTTACATTTCCACGTCGGACACCTAGAAACAAGCTGTGTTTAGAGTAGCTCTTGCCTTATAAGTGGGGATCAACATTGTGATCCACATAACTATGAGCCTACTAAGAAGCTTAGCCTTGCACTACAGCCATGAGGTGCCAGGCTCATCGTCGTCAGTAACCTGCAAAATAAAAAAAGAACCACTGTAACCGACTGCCAATAGCAAAGAACTCGTCACAAAGTAGCATCTACAACAAAAGAACCTACCTGGTGAAGCTTCTCTGAACTCAGCACCACTACCACCACTGTCCTGCCTTCGCCGACCAGCAAACTCCTTATCACCCCTGCTGCCATAGCCACGTTCGTAGCTGCCACCTCCTCTGTCGCCATAGCTATTGTAACTTCCAGCACCGCGGTTGCCACGGAAACCACCTCTTTCAGAGCTTAAACCTCCCCTTGGACCCCCATAGCCTCTGGAGTCTCCATCTCTTCCCTGCCAACTACTACCACCTCGTCCTCCACCACGACCTGATGTTGAAATAACAATGAATACAAATACAATTTATGTTAAGAAAACATGAGCACAAAACACAATTTATGTTATGATTAACATAATGGCTACCAAAAAATATATGTTGAGATAACATAATTAATTGAAACAAAAATTTATGTTGAGATAGAATAATATCCAGTGATGAGGGATCAAAAGCAGAGGGTCCTGGCCAGAATAGTACAGACAACAGCTGCGCTTGCATGATTGAAACCTATATGGAAACATAAACGACTCTACCTTGGTATAAAGTTCAGACTAATGCGCTCAAGGGTTCCTTCTATATTCTTCTACGCCTGTGAAACATAAGACTATTACAGCAGACCTCTAGAGTAATAAAGAAATAAGGCGAAAAAAAACCCAACAACAAAACATGAAGTTGCTAGCATCATGCTCAACATTTACTGTATGGTCTTATTTATTTAAGCCTATGTATCACCTAAATTGAAATTATATGAACAGAAATCATGACATTTTGGTTTTGTTTTCTCACAATAAGCTCGGACCTTTCAATCTCTAAGAGGAAACGTTGATTGGTGCAACCATTGAGTTTTTCTTCTTGTCTTCTTTGCTGCTTATGAAGCATAGGCACGCCACAGCAGCCTCTAAACATTTATGTGCAATTGTACAGAGATGATTTCTGTAGTAATTCATTTCACATGTCGACGTTGCAGCCTCATGCTCAACCCTCTTAAATCACCTTGAAAGATTATAGGGGTCCTTCCCGGCAACTGTCAGATGATCTAAGCTGTAGCTAAGGAATATAACTGCTTAACTTTAGCTGCTCTATGTTAGAAGACTCTTCAGCTTATGGTTCTGCCCATGCTGTCATGCACACAGCTTGAATGTAGAGTTCTGAATTTGAAAGGAAACTCCACATGTGATACAGGAATACAAGAGTGAATAACTTGATTTTATTGGGGAAAGCAAGGGACATGATGAAAAATGAAACAAAACAATGGAATCAATTTTTTTTTGCAACTATAAACATATAAAGTTTATTCCAATAACTCTGGTCCACTGGGAAGATAATAGGGCTAAAGAGTAACGGCCACTGCCCATGTAGACACGACAGTGTAAGGATTCTGTTTTTATTCAGATTAGAAAGAAAAAAAAACAAGTCTTACCAGGGTTTTTAACTTGTGTCTCTTTGATCAAGATACCGATGTAATAATGACTCTGTCACACACCTCCTCTCAGGGGTGTATCACTTAGTAAGAACTCATTTTTTAACTCATAAAAAAAGATAAGGGTAGGTCTATAGATTTTAATCATTTCGTGACAACTAAAGAGGAACAGCTGACCTATGGAATTTCTCACTGCATAATCCACCCAATAGAAGCCATTAAATTTTGCAGACAGCAATTGCATTGTGTTATACAAGAATGACCACAGAGGATGAAGCTTATCTGAGAGGTGGCGAGAGCAGATTTCTTCCTTGTGACTTGGCTCAACTGTCAGTCAGATAACTAGTTACAGATGGGCTTAATGATATTAGGAATGTTTTTCTTCTTAAGAGACCATATAAATGCAACACTTTGTATGTGACAAAGCAATAAGCAACAAACGTGCAGATACCATATGATGGCATTGGGATGAAGTGTGTGAGCTCGAGCCGCTGGATTCATAACAACAAAAGCTGGGTAGACTGGACAAACAACATATAACTGAAGCTAAGATATGTTTGATCTACCTATCACCTGCACACTCATCTTTACATAACAACATATAACTGAAGCTAAGATATGTTTGATCTACCTATCACCTGCACACTCATCGTTACATAACAACATATAACTGAAGCTAAGATATGTGTTATCTCTGCCATCTGTACGCTCATCATTACATAATAATGTTCACGTAGGCGCCTGAGGACTGTTGAGTCAGTCGGCCACATCAATGATCCACTACTACGGCGTGGTTCCAGGCCTTGTGCAGGGCAGAGGCCGATATCTGCTGAAGCCACACTGTACGGGATGACCTCCATCTGGTCGAGGGAAGACTGCGGAACAATTTCTGTAATATCTTGTGGGCCGGGGTTTCCTGGTCCAGCCGTACAACATGACCGAACAAAGACACTCATGGCAGTCAAGTGTTTCTGAAATTGGGAGGAGGCCTGTTTTAGCGGAGACCTCCACGTTGCGGATGTAGTCGGATGCCCAGGATACGCCGCTGGCTGCACATATGGGAGGCCTTTAGTCTCGACATGTCATTACATAACATATAATTGAAGCTAGGCTATGTGAATCTCTGTCACTATATAATAACAACAAAAGTTAGTTATCCATCGCAAGCGATGAATGGCAACACCATCAGACAGTTTTGTCTTGATCATATTTGCGCTATATTTGTATAACAGTGAGCAAGAAGCTGCGATGGTCATCAACCTCACTCACTGGTCCCGAGCTACCTTGGACCAGTGACAAGACTTAAGTCAAGATGACTGGAGGAAATTCAGGATGCAGATACTATTGTCCACATCCTTTGAGACCAGGGGTGGTTTTTTTTTTTTTTTTTTTTTTTTTTTGCGTTCGCCTTATTTCTCTAATCCCCAAGGCGGTGTGCGTTGCACTGCGTTTTTATTTTGCGCCTGTCGGCCCATTGCATCCAACTTCAGCATGCATTTTATGTAAGGGTCTGCTTCCTCCTGCATTTTCTAAGGGTTTGCTTCCCCGGGGTAACGGCCGGTGCTGTGATGGGGATCGAACCCAGCACCTTCTGGTTGTGAGCCGTGTCACTTAACCACTAGGCCACGCCGTCCCCCAGGGGTGGTTTGAAACCTATGGGGCTCGAACCAATGCTGTTTACATTCATCGCTTTGAAAGGCGAGTGTTTTACCTCTTGACCGCCACTATATAAGTGAAGCTAGAATATGCATTATCTATGTCACTCATCATTACATAACAACATAAAACTGAAGCTAGGATATGTTCTATCTCTGCCACTCATACGCTCACCATTACATAACAACATAAAACTGAAGCTAGGATATGTTCTATCTCTGCCACTCATATGCTCACCATTACATAACAACATAAAACTGAAGCTAGGATATGTTCTATCTCTGCCACTCATACGCTCACCATTACATAACAACATAAAACTGAAGCTAGGATATGTTCTATCTCTGCCACTCATACGCTCACCATTACATACAACATAAAACTGAAGCTAGGATATGTTTTATCTCTGCCACTCATCATTACATAACATAAAACTGAATCTAGGATATGTTTTATCTCTGCCACTCATTACATAACATAAAACTGAATCTAGGATATGTTTTATCTCTGCCACTCATCAAGTACGAAACAACATAAAACTGAAGCTAGGATATGTTTTATCTCTGCCACTCATCATTACGTAACAACATAAAACTGAAGCTAGGATATGTTTTATCTCTGCCACTCATACGCTCACCATTACGTAACAACATAAAACTGAAGCTAGGATATGTTTTATCTCTGCCACTCATACGCTCACCATTACGTAACAACATAAAACTGAATCTAGGATATGTTTTATCTCTGCCACTCATACGCTCACCATTTCGTAACAACATAAAACTGAATCTAGGATATATTTTATCTCTGCCACTCATACGCTCACCATTACGTAACAACATAAAACTGAAGCTAGGATATGTTTTATCTCTGCCACTCATACGCTCACCCTCACGTAACAACATAAAACTGAAGCTAGGATATGTTTTATCATGTAACCTACTGAACACAAATGTGTAACTGAGCTCTGAAATGTGTTCTTGCTGTCTAACCTCCACAGTCACCGCCACGTCCTCCTCTAAAGCCCTGGTTGCGGTCCTTCTGCCTCCCAGCTGCTATATCTACCCTGATATTTTTGTCCTCAAGGAGCTGGATAGAATACAATATAAAATGTGTTTATTCTTCATAGGCACAGTGGTTCAGGAATGAAATAATGTAACAAACTTTTTTACAGAATAAGCAAGTCAAAACTATTTGTCAAGTGCTTCACAACAAAAATTATGTTTAGAGAATGCCATGCAGATAAAAAAAGTAATAATAATAATGTTCGCGTATGCGTCAATGCTCCGTTGTGTCGATCAACCACTATCATGTCCAACTACTGAGGCTGTGTTCATGCGTAGTGTCGACCGAAATCCCTAGACTCCCCCAGACGTGGAGCCTTGGGATAAGGGCCGCGAGTAGTGTGTTAGACCAATGTTTGCAGAATGTTAAGTGGAATGTTGAACTCCGTCATGGACTAGTTTACCACAACTTGAGCCAGGCATGAGATGCAGCATAACAAACAGGATAACCGATTGGAAGCAAATAAATTATACAGAATAAAGTCATTGATACCACTTGGTGAAGGAGTTGTGAAATATAGTCCGAACAGGAATCACCAAACAGCGGAAAACTCGACACAAACACAGGAGAGAGTCGAGAGCGCAGCCACTAAGGCGCAGCCATCTTACTCCCCCCCCCAAAAGAGACTGCAAGTGTCAAAACAAGAATCATTTAAGAACTTGAAAACAAACATACCAGACAACAGAAAAGTAAGCAATAGGCAATATGAAATCAAACCAGGCATTTCTAGATGATGAATGTGCATAGTTGATATTTAAAATTTTTTTTTTGCTCTCGCCTTATTTCTCTAATTCCCAAGGCGGTGTGCGTTGCACTGTAGTTTTTATTTTGCGCCTGTCGGCCCAGTGCATCCGACTTCAGCATGCATTTTATGTAAGGGTCTGCTTCTTCCTACATTTTCTAAGGATTTGCTTCCCCGGGGTAACAGCCGGTGCTGTGATGGGGATCGAACTCAGCACCTTCCGGTTGTGAGCCGTGTTTCTTAACCACAAGCCCACGCCGTCCCCTGCATAGTTGATATAAGACATGAGCAATTCAGTCAACAAGCCATCCCAAAAATAAAAATAGTGTAAAGCAGTGCTAATTAGAGAGCATTTATACAGAAGGAAATGATGAGCAAATGTGAAAGTGTTTTACAGAGAAAGGAAGGGAGGAAGACTAACGTCTGGTCAGGCAAAATATGCTGATCAGGGTCAGGTAAAAAATACTGGCCGAGACCCTCACCTCGGCTTCCTAGTGGCCATCCCTGGAAATGGGCAGTTTTCATGGCAGCCTGGTTAACAAGGTGAGGGATCGATGTGATCCTCGTAGTAGTGAGCGACACGCAGATGAAGCCAAGCATAGCACAGCCGCCTGGAGGACCACGGTCCACCTTCATCAGCACGCTCAGGATGTGAGGAAAGCTACGACAACCTGCAACTTAACATCCGTTTCAGGGCGCACAAAAGAGTGACCTACTCATTGTGGGCATTCGCAAACAACAGAGTCTGCAGAGCAAATGAAAAAAAAAATTGATTAGTGTTTTTACATATAAGTAAATGAGGAGGAAATTTGATGAAAAACTTATGCATAGAAATTAGCTGCGGAAAGTGCTTCATAAAGAATAACCTATGAAGTGAATCTGAAGCAAGAAGTGCTTTACACTGAATGACATGTGATGTGGCTCTAAAGTGGCAAGTGCTTTACAACAAATGCTATTTGAAGTGAATCTAGTACAAAATACTGTTGTTTCGAGTGCCTACAATGAGCAGGTATACTCTTTTGTGCGCCCTGAAAAGGGTGTTAAGTGATGGGTTACAGTAACTTTCCTCACATCCCGAGCGTGCTGATGAAGGTGGACCGGGGTACTCCAGGCGGTTGTGCTATGCTTGGCTTCATCTGCGTGTCGCTCACTACTACGGGAATCCCATCGATACCTCACCTCTTTAGCCAGGCTGCCATGTAAGCAACCCGTTTCCAGGGAGGGCTACGAGGAAGGCAAGGTCTTGGTCAGTAGATTTTGCCTGACCCTAACATGTCTGATCTGCATATTTTGCCTGACCCTAACATGTCTGATCTGCATATTTTGCCTGACCCTAACATGTCTGATCTGCATATTTTGCCTGACCCTAACATGTCTGATCTGCATATTTTGCCTGACCAGACGTTAGTCTTCCTCCCCACAGAATACTGTGATAAATACTTAACACTTAATGATTTTGTGTTACTCTGAAAATACATTGATTGTGTTTTAAAAACAGAGAAAGACTGATATGTGGACTTGATGAAAATCACGCAGAAAGGTTAAATTTACTACAAAACTACATTAGCAGAAAAACACAAAAATGTATCTCTCAATATCAACTTGATCATAACAAAATTTTCTTCTTCTTCATACAGTTTCAGAGAACATATATATTTAACGAAAGCAGTGGTCACGCTGAGGTTATAGACATTCCCATTGAACTTATACTCGATTGATACTTGTGATGACCACATATGTTTTCTCTACTGACATCAAGGTTAGCGAACCGGAGCTGACCCTATTCTGCCTCCAAGCCGTGGTCCTGGAAACGAACTGCACTAGTGTAGTCTGGTTAAGAAAATTGGAATCGCAGTGCGAAGGCAAACCCGATACCCCAAAAAATCCAGCTTAAACTGGATGTGTTAAACATAAAGGTGCAGATATATCGCAGCCTCTCTGTAAACTACAACACAATGTCACAATGCCCTTTAAGGATGAATGCAGAAGAAGAATAAGGAGCAAAATGAAAGTGAAGAAAGATAATGAGAAAGACTTACTGCACCATCATAGCTGAGAGCCTCCATTAGTGAAACAACATCAGCAAATTCTACATAGCAAAAACCTGCAAGACAAAATAAAACAAATAAACAATAAGTTTCATCTGAAGTAGGCAATACAGACAAATTCAATGAAAACCTTTCTCTTTATTATTTTTGATCAGATAAAAACATTGATAACCACTGCAGTTATCTCCTTTGCAAAAGGCCCACATCAGTTATATTCTCTTGCAGTGGTAGTTTCAGCAGCACTATTTTATATCAGGAGATGCCAGTTACATACATCACCCTCATTACTTATCTTTCACTAGTAGTGGAGGTTCTACACTTTCCTCTATTAATAGTCTGGTACCAGGTGCGCAATGTGGATGTCAGATCGGTCTTGGTCAGTACGTTGCACTGAACGTTGACTCAAACTGACTTAGCACCGCTGTAATATCTTCTTCTTCCTGGTTCGTCTTCAGACCTTGACTTCAATGACTCTAACGAAGGCAGAAGTCAACTCAAGGCTCGGTACACTTCCGTACAGCTTCTCTTGGAAGGACACTGGCTATTGTCAAATGCTACTTCTTTTGTCGGTATTTTATCAAGGTAGGGCAGGAGCGTGGAAGGGATCGCACCTTATAGCAAGAGGCAGTTACTTCCTAGCAAAATAGGATGGCCTAGATGCTACTTGGTTCCCCTGATCCTGTCTAACTCACGTATGGCTTCTAGAGTCTGCTAACGAACAGCAGTGCCACCCCCGTGCAACGGCTTTGACTGGTTGGCTAAACTACGTGAGGAAACGTGGAGGAAAACCAGGGCACAAATCCTATCATGTATGGGAGGAGCACAACAGCCCTGCCTGACGCCTGCACAACGAGATGGGAAACTTGATCAAAACCTGGATAGGGAAGATCCGATAGTCGTGTAAGACAGCTTTCTTAGGAGAGACAACTGTGACCCCAAACAACTGCTGCCCTGCAGACAAGCTAAGGACAGGCAAGGGCTAAGGAGGCGGCCCCAAACAAATGCATGCTGAATTTGGATGCACTGGGCTACGGTGCCTAACGCAGTGCGCTTAATGACGACGGACACCAAAATGACTCTGTAATATGAGTCCTATCAGTCCACACATAGAATTCAATGAAGTAGTAATGTGACCATCTTAAAATAATATATGTACATAGTTTATCATAGTCACATCCACTCAAACCACCGTACGGATCTTGGGTTGCAAATAGGGCCACTGCAACCTTCCATAACACAAACTAGAGGGTTGTGAATGGGACTAGCAACCTCATTGCTAAAAATGAATTGCTGCAGAAACAACTTCTGTATGAGCAAACAATACTCTTTGGCATAGCTTTCTGTTAAGATCTACCAGCAGTGGTAGCCCCATGCTTCATAAGGAGCAGAATATGCACTTTGCTGTATGCAGTTACCATAATTATAAGAAAAAAGATCCCATTTTCACATTGGGAATATGGTGTTAGGCCCACATTATCTTGACCAACAGCACACTAGGTGGGATGAAAGATCCCATTTTCACATTGGGAATATGGTGTTAGGCCCACATTATCTTGACCAACAGCACACTAGGTGGGATGAAAGATCCCATTTTCACATTGGGAATATGGTGTTAGGCCCACATTATCTTGACCAACAGCCCACTAGGTAGGATGAGATCAACATCAAACCAGCCGCCTTTAATTCTCAGATTGTTCTAGTACCCACTTTTTTAGGTTGGGTTGACCCCAGAAGCCGCTCTGTGATTCGAAGAAAAACCTCGCGCCAACTGAGGATCAAATCCGGACCGCTCAGCTAGATGACTAACCACTGCTCTATCTCGGTTCCTGTTATGCCTAACATTATCATTAACCAAAACATTAAACTACAGCATGCTTCATATCTGTACAAATAGATTTTGTTTGGTGTATAGATTAAAATATTCTTGGATTAATGGAATATGAAATGAATTAGTGGACTGAGACAGTCTGCATTATGGAAGCCTAGGTGTACATTCTCTCGAGCGGTGTCCAGGTTAAACAGAAAAGAACCCCTGTAACCTTTCATGCTATAAAAGGTGACAAGAGGGTTGTGTATGAGACTAGCAACCTCATCAATTAAAACCATTGCTATAATAGCACCACTAAAAAACCTTGGATAAAGGGGCTTCCTGTAAAGGGGCCATCTAGTAGTGCCCCTATGCTTCACTGGACAAGTCAATCAATCAACTGTGCACATTTCTACTTGTTCTCTCATCTTTGCTGACAGCTCACCAAAAGGACTGCTTGAAAATGATATGCCATGACAAGAGTCTGTGAGAGAAACAGACTTAGGAGGACAAATAATTTGTTACCAATGACCCTGAATATCATTTAAGCATCTATAGATTTTGGTAAACACACATACATTTAAAAACAAACAATAACAGACAATGTACTTTCTGCATACCCTTGAAACGATCTGTCTCTCGGTCACGGACTAGACGAACACTTTTAACCTGTTCAAAAAAGAACCAACGCGTGAACAATTTGATTAAAATGTTGCTTGTAAAAAAGGGAAAACTATCATTATACTATTTTTTCATTGCTAGAGTCAGTCAGCTCTGTGTGTGTGTGTAGGTAAGAGGGTGTATAAGTGAGTGAGAGTGTATGAGTAAATGGGTGTATGAGTGAGTGAGAGTGTATGAGTAAATGGGTGTATGAGTGAGTGTGCGTGTGTGAATCACATGACTGGGGAATAATGACTGCTTGTCCTTGCAATCAGCACAGCGTGAAGACTAGTTTTAAAAAACTAAACAACCTAGACCTTACTCGAGTTGGAACCTGTGCCTTCAGACTATGAGACAGGACCAACGATGCAGCACAGTGAATCCTTCTTCTTCTTATGCTGTCAGACGTCAACCTTTATTTTTTGGAAAAAAGCAGCCGTCATCCTGAGGCTGTCGACACTGCCATAGAGCTTGTCTAGTGTTGACACTGGTGATGGCCACATCTGCTTTCTCTGATCCTCGTATGTCGGGCAGTTTTGCAGCAGATGTTCAGCGGTCATTTTCCCAGTACCGCACATGCATTCGTCAGTGCCACCTATCTTCAATTTATTGAATAGGTGGTACCTCAGTCTATTGTGACCAGTGCGAAGTCTGAAGACCACGACCTGCTCTCTTCTGTTCAGCTGGAAATAGGCATCGTTTTTTGTGTAGCCAGTATGTTCTGTTTCCCATTTGGTCATGTATCTAGCTCTAATAAGCCTTTTTGACTCTTCGTACGTCATACTAGTATCTGGTTGTGGTAGTCTTGCACCTTCTTTTGCCAGTCTGTCTGCCTTCTCATTGCCTTGGATGTTACAGTGGGATGGAACCCACTGTACCACTACTCTTTTTGGTGCGGACTGCTGGCATAGTTGACAGAGTACTGCTCTTAAATCATTGAGTTCAGTATTTTTCTGACTTTTTAGCGCTGTGACTACGGCCAGAGCATCTGTAAGCAGGACTATATGGCTTTCATTTCTTTTGCATGTCACCATTTCTTCTACTGCAGCCCTCAGTGCCTCTGCTCTGAAATTGCTTGAGTATTTTCCAGTTGCCACTGACAGTGTTATTTTTCTACCATTTGGTAGGTTCAGGAATACCCATGCCCCTCTGTTCTGTGTTGTGTTTGTTACAGAGCCGTTGGTGTATGCATGGGTCCAGTCCATGCTTGGGTAGTTTTTCGTTATGTACCTCAGGGTTATGTCTCTTCTTTCTTTTTCAGTCTGGCTGTTCTTTTTTCCAATCCCTGGTATATTTTCTGCCACCACTGGAAATATATGCTACCTCCAGGTAGGTTTGCGTACAGTAGGGATGGGCTTTGGTGTTGTTAATGCGTTCATAGGGTCTTCGTTCATCTTTGCTTTGGCTATTTCTGCAAAGTTTCTTCGCTTTAGTTTCCCATTTCCAAAATTATTTAGTCTCTTATGCATTGGATGGTCAGTCAGTCTTCTGAGTTTTTCTGCTTGCTGCTGGGCTTTGCAGTCTCTTCTGTCGGTCATGGATTGCAGGTTTGTAATCTTTTCCTGTTCTACAATTGGCGTTGACTTCATGCCTCCTGTTATAACTCTCATGGCTTGGTTTTGAAGTTTGCTAACTTTATCGAAGTTCGCCTTTGCTGCTGTTGTCCATGCCGCAATGCCATACTCGAGAACTGGTCTCACTCTTCCAGTGTACAGTTTCTTTATTATACGTTCGTCTGCTTCCCAGCTTGTGCCAGCAAGTTTCCTCATGATTGCCATTCTTTCTCTGGCTCTCATTCGGTTTCTCTCGATCTAACTTTTCCATGTCATGCGCCGATTAAATGTGACTCCCAAGTAGTTTGGGTTGTCGTTTGGCGGCAGATATTTGCCGTTAAGACTTATTTTGGTGTTTTGTGGTTTGTTTGAAAGCGAGAATATCGTACATGTTGTTTTTTCCTCATTTATTTTGACCAGCCATGAGTTCGCCCACTCTTCCAGCGATGTTAGGGCCTGCTGCATCCGATTACTTTTTATGGTGAGATTCTTTTCAGAGGTCCACATAGCTAGATCGTCTGCAAACATGGAGCTGTGGACTCTTCTTGGTATATTCTCTGTAATGTCGTTTATATATTCAAGGAAGAGTGTGGGTGACAGTACTCCTCCTTGGGGTACTCCCTGCTCAAGTATCATCTTTTTGCTCATCTGCCCTTGTACTTGAACTCTGGCTGTTCTGTTTTTGAGGTAGTGGCTGATCCATCTGTACATTTTCCCACAAACTTCACTTCTTCGTAGCTTGACTTTAAGTCCCTCTTTCCAGACCTTGTCAAATGCCTTTTCTAAGTCCATCCAAACCGCTACTGTGTGTTTTTTCTCATGGTAAGCATCCTCTATTTCCTGTGCTATGAGAGTGATCTGATCCTCAGTGGATCTGTGCTGTCTAAAGCCTGCTTGCTGTGGAATTAGTATGCAGCACAGTGAATGAGGTGGCTACTTGCATATCAGGGTCAGCAAACCAGAGTTGACCAAGACCCAATACCATCTCTAAGTGGTGGGCTTGGAAACAGGCTGCACTGGTGTAGTCTGTACAATAGGGATCACCCATACCAAAAACAGAAACTAGATGTGGCAGGTTGAAAGGCACAGATATAGCAGCCTCGCTGTGAACTATGACACAACATCCTTTTCATGACGAATGGTGAAGAAGATGACTATGAGACGAGTATTCTGATTGGCCAAATGATTCTTGTATATAATCAAGAGATCTTAGTAATAAGTCAAAATGTAATATCTTATTGATTTTGTTTTTATCCATCACTGTCACATTTTTCTTCTTCATTCATTCTCAATCTCCCGCTAGCAAGCCCTGAAAAGGGCTTTGTAAGTAGATGTTGTCCAGAAAATGGAATGGGCTGTGTTGTAGTTTACAGCTTGACTGTGAAATTTGCACCTTTCAGGCTGACACATCCGACTTCAGCAGTTCACTGTCACAAACATTTACATATAAAACTTGTGACATTTGCATTTTCAAGGACAAAATTGTCCAATTTTGCATATGGCACTGAGATCAAGATGCCGGGCAGTGCATGAGCTGCAGCGGACAGTGATCCAAATCTGACTAATAGCGTTAGGGCCAGCGAATCAGAGCTGACAAGACCCTTCTACACCTCGATCCTGGATAACAGACTGCAACCGAACAGACTGGCTAAGGAGAAAAGATCAGAGAGGAAAGGCTAGCCCAGTACTAAAATATGATTGCTGTGGACGGCGTGGGCAAGTTGTTAAGTGACACGGTTCACAAACCAAAGGTGCTGGGTTCGATCCCCAACTGTTACCCCGGGGAAGCAAACCCTTAGAAAATGCAGGAGGAAGCAGACCCTTACATAAAATGCATGCCGAAGTCGGATGCACTGAGCCGACACGCACAAAATAAAAACATAGTGCAACGCACACAGCCTTAGTGAATAGCGAAAAATAGTGAGTGCAAAAACAAAAAAAGATTGCTGAAGTCGGATGTGTCGAGCTGAAAGGTGCAAATATTGCAGTCAAGCTGTAAACTATGAAACAACGCATTCCGTTCTCCACACTACATCCTGCTACTTTCAAAGTCCTTTTCAGGACTTGGTAGCGAGAGTTTGAGAAGGAACGATGAAGAAGAAGCATATGGCACTCAGTCAGAGGAAACCCAATGGCTAAAATATACAATTCTTAACATTTTTGCAATTTACATTTGTAGAACATTCCTAATTTCACATGTTATTAAAGCTAAATAAAGAAATATGGAAGAAAACCATGCATATCTAAAGAATATTAAGATCAGATAATTCTAAATAAGGAAGAATACTCTTATAATTATGAGGTATGGTTGGTGAAGGAATTTATGTTATGAGAATAAAAACAACGGAGAAGATTTCATAATAACTCTACTAGTTCTTTTATAGTCATTCTTCCGTGAAGACCAGAGGACCAGGTAATTATCAACATCAACTTGGGTAATCAACATCTAGACAGAGCTACAAGTATAAGGTAATCAGCCTGCAAAGGCAAAAACAAAATCTTTGACGGCCAACTTCCAAAAAAAGAAACATTTGGTAGCCTTTTCTGAGAGAAAGTGACCTACAACAATCAATTTACAGAGAATGAAATTGTTGACCATCACTTTTAAGAGAAAGGAATCTTCGATAATCAACTCTGAGGGAATTGACTCATTGGTAACCACTTTTGAGAGAAAGGAATCTCTGAACATCAACTTACAGAGAAATGTGTTGTTGGTGAAAGTAATCACTTTTCACCATTACTTTCAAGAGAAAGTAATCTTTGAAAATTAATTTTTAGAGACTATTTTGACAACCACTTTTTTTTTTATAAGGATAAATATTTAGTAATTAGTATTGAAAGAAACTAATCTTCGGTAATCAATTTTTAGAGAATATTTTTTCCATCAATTTTGAGAGAAAGGAATATTTTAAAATACATTTTGAGGGAAAAGAACCCTTTGATAAAAATCAATTTTGAAATAAATAAATGTTTTATCAACAATTTTGATAGAAAGTAAGTTTGGTAATGAATTTTGAGAGATAATTATCTGACCATCAACTTCCAGAAAAAGGAGTATTTGACCATCAATTTTGATAGAAAGTACTGTACCTTTGGTAATCGATTTTGAGAGATAATTATTTTTGACCCCCAACTTCCAGAGAAATGAATATTTGACCATCAATTTTGATAGAAAGTACCTTTGGTAATCGATTTTGAGAGATAATTATATTTGACCATCAACTTCCAGAGAAAGGAATATTTGACCATCAATTTCCATTGAAAGGAATCTTTGAAATTCAACTTCTAGAATAAACATGAAGATTAGCAGCAGCTTACACACTGAAAGGTACTGTACACCTTTGACATCAACCTGCAGATAGAAGTCTGTGGTGAACGTCAATGGAAGAAGCACGATTATTTAAATGTGCAATAACTAAAAATACAAACTGTGTTTTAACTCTCATTGGTACATTACATGGTAATAAGCTGCGATAAGTACCAGGAAGGGATACTTACATTGAGATCTTTAAATATGGCCACCAGATCACCCTGTACAATCTTTTGAGGCAAATTACCAATAAAAATTGTGTAAGGTGGTTCTGTTGGGATTTGTGCAGCATCTTTTGGATAGTGTCCACCACTACTTCTGCCAGCACCATAACTTCCATAGTTACCACCACGGCGATTTCTAAAGCCATCATCAGAGCCTCTATCACTGCCATATCCCCTATCACCACCATAGCCTCTTTCATTACTAGCAAATCCTCTGTCATTACTAAACCCACTTCGGTCACCGTAGCTTTTTGTTTTCGTCATCCCTGCAAATACATGAAAAGATGAATATACAGCAAAATAAGTTTAAACAATGAACTTCAATCAACCAATGAAAACCTTCAACTTCCTGAAGAGTACCGAGTCTTCAACAAATACACACTCAGTCTTCCTGTTCAGAGCCACCAGTTTCAGCTCTTTGTACATCCCAACAACACAGATCGTTATGGCTTCATTAGCCATCTTCACAAAGGTCTTTTTCTGTCTTTGATGATTGATATATTTATTTTTCTTTGTGGCTGACTTGTTCAAATTTATTGAGGTTGTTGTGATTTAAAGTTTCTAAAACTGAAAAAGGCAGATTTGAACAGAAACAAAAACCAGAAATACTATAGCCAAGACTCAGAAAATATACTCTGAAGCCAAGGAAGTAAGAAAGCGTTACAAGATTATATAAGAGAAAATATATTGATGAGTTGGCAAGAGAGGCAAATGAAGCTGCAACAAAAGGAAATACAAAAGATTTGTACAACATCCCAAAGAAACTAACAGGATAATATAGCAAGCAAACAGCTAAATTAAAGACATTTGAGGAAATAAAATTGTAAAAGAAATGAGCAGATGAAGAGGTGGACATAACATTCCGAAGAATTTTTAAAAAGACCAGCTCAACAAGGTACCCTAAACATTCAGACAGCAGAAACAGAACTGCAAGTTAATTGCGAGAAACCAAACAAAGAAGAAATGAAGAAAGCCATAATGCTACTGAAAGATGGTAAAGTCACTGGCACAGATAGTATCTCGACTGAAGCAATCAAAACAAACTTTGACACTTCAACAGAGATAAACAAATTACTTGGTAAAATATGGGAAAAAGAAAAAATTCCAGCAGACTGGATGGAATGCTATGCAGTCAAGTTGCTAAAGAAGAGAGATCTGCAGCAGTGTATACATTACAGATGAATAATAAAATCTGACCTTGGGAAAATATTGAACAAGATCATACAAAGAGATTAAAAGAGACTATACACAAAACACTGAGAGGAACAGGCAGACTTTCTACAAAGTAGGTCATGTGTAGACCAGATTGATAGACAGAATAATAAATAAAGAAAGTGTGGAATGGAACTCACAACTTTATAATTGGATTTTGGACAATGAAAATATATTTGGCAGATTAGACAAAGAAATCACTCTGGAAGTCGCTCATGCACTATGGAGTGTCCATGAATTTCACTTACATAATTAAGAACATATATGAAGATATTAAATGTAGAGTTCTACATGAAGGCCAGATTTCCTAGCCTTTTGAGATAAGAACTGGGATGTTTCTTATCGCCATTTCTTTTTCTGCTAGCTTTTGACTGGATTATACAGACAACAACATCAACCTACAAAAATTGAATTATATGAACTCTGACAAAACAACTTGATGACCTAGACTTTACTCTTCTTCTGTCCCATAAATGCAAAATAAAATAAATATAGTTGAGTGACCGGAGGCCTCTCTTGAGAGACGTTTGGTCGGAATCACTTTCCGGAACCAACGTATGCAAAATCTTCACAATTCTGACATGCGACGATTGTCCTTGGTGAATGATGCAGTAATCTATGCAGAAAAAGCAAAACATAGATGGGCAGGTCCATTTCACAATCCCAACGTGCCAATTCAAATCCCACTCGTTTCCAGTTTGGCAGACATGGCTTTTTTTCGCTCCTCCACATACAGAAAGTAATGGCAATCTAACGTACTGGGTGGTATAAAAAGATGTTCTAAAAAATACAATTTAAAAGATACATTTTTAGGAGTTTTTTGTGCCGTTTTGTTTAATATACCAAAATGATGATAGGTATAGTTTGAGATAAAAAATCTCTTTTAAATAAAAAATGTTCTAAAATGAATATCCACACTAGAACAAGGAGATGTTTATACTGTTCTAGTGACATAAATTCTTCTTCTGCATGGGTGTTGTGTACTAAAGTTTCAAAATATGAATAGAAAATAATTATAACCACATAGTGTTTAAGTCTATTTTAAAGCATTGGTGGGATGTAAAGATGCATCGTATTTAGTGGGATGTATTTAGTGGCACATGTTGACATGTACTTAGTGGTATGTGCTCAGATGTCTTGCTTACATTCAGTGGTACACTTGGGTGTCTGGTTCGAGTGTAGTGGTGCGTGTAGGTGTCTTCTCTCTCTACATTGGAAACATAATGAGATGCATCAATCGATGGGACATTTTAATATAAACATCTGGAGAAATTTTAATTAGATGCATCAATCGATGGGACATTTTAATATAAACATCTGGAGAAATTTTAATTAGATGCATCAATCGATGGGACATTTTAATATAAACATCTGGAGAAATTTTAATTAGATGCATCAATCGATGGGACATTTTAATATAAACATCTGGAGAAATTTTAATTAGATGCATCAATCGATGGGACATTTTAATATAAACATCTGGAGAAATTTTAATTAGATGCATCAATCGATGGGACATTTTAATATAAACATCTGGAGAAATTTTAATTAGATGCATCAATCGATGGGACATTTTAATATAAACATCTGGAGAAATTTTAATATAAACATCTGGAGAAATTTTAATTAGATGCATCAATCGATGGGACATTTTAATATAAACATCTGGAGAAATTTTAATTAGATGCATCAATCGATGGGACATTTTAATATAAACATCTGGAGAAATTTTAATTAGATGCATCAATCGATGGGACATTTTAATATAAACATCTGGAGAAATTTTAATTAGATGCATCAATCGATGGGACATTTTAATATAAACATCTGGAGAAATTTTTATTAGGAGCATCTCCTGCCGAAGACGGATATGTCGGACTGAAAGGTGCAAATATCGCAGTCAAGCTGTAAACTAGCGATACAACCCAATCCATTCTCCGGACTACATCCTGCCACTTGCAAATCCCTGTTCAGGACTTTGAAGCAGTAGATTGAGAACGAACGCAGAAGAAGAAGCATCAATCGAAGGGAAATTTTAATATAAACATCTGGAGAAATCATGATAGTTTAAACAACAAAAACCCCCCAAGAAGAGCTTCAGGATATGCTTCATATGGCAAAAAGTAAAATGAAAACCTTAGACCAAATAGCCAGAAGAGCAGTAATAATCATTGTGAGACAACAAGATTGCAGCAAATGAGACTATTAAAATAAACATGAAGTGTGTGACTATCACCAGGTAGTCATCTGCACAAATACACTGTGTACTGCAAGCTCTTAATGATAACAAACTCCCACACCTGAGGATCGAACTAAGCAAAGTAACTGCCAGAAAACAAGCCATGCATAATAGGCTACCATTCCATTGTGTTCTTGCCGGTGACTTGTTTTCCGGGGTCATTAATTGGACACCTTCACCACCTACGAGTGCACCAAGAGAGTATCGCTATCAACCAGACAAACATCCCGATCTCGCATGCACGGACTACTTAGTCCTGTTCAGTACAGACAACTCTGCGCTGCAGCGTTATCTAAAAATCATCGACAGAACACCGTTTTCTGGCCTGTCTATATCCTGAGCCAAAACCTACGTTCAGAATATCATTTCTGATACAGCATCCCAGGACAGTGAATCTCAAGGCCACCCGGTGAAGGGCACCAAAGTATTCACCTATCTCAGCAGCATGGTCTCGTTTAATGGGTGCAGCGGTACCGATATGTCATGGCAGTTCGGACTAAATGTATGCACAACCTCCAACATGTATGTAGTAACAGCAGGATCTCCCTTAGAATAAAAATCCTCATATACCAGTCATGCGTAGCTCCAGTCCTTTGTGGTTCTTCGTACGCAGTCAGACGTCAACTTTAATTTTTTTGAAGAAAGCAGCAGTCATCCTGAGGCTGTTGACACTGCCATAGAGCTTGTCTAGTGTTGGCACTGGTGATGGCCACATGTGCTTTCTCTGGCCCTTCTATGTCGGGTAATTTTACAGCAGATGTTCAGGGGTAATTTTCACTGTACCACAGGTGCATTCGTCAGTAGCACCTATCTTCAGCTTATTGATTACATGGTACCTCGATCTGTTGTGGCCTGTGCGGAATCTGAAAACCACCACCTGCTCTCTTCTGTTCTTCTTCTTCTTCGTACGCTGTCAGACGTCAACTTGAATTTGTTCGAAGAAAGTAGCTGTCATTCTGAGGCTGTTGACACTGCCATAGAGCTTGTCTAATGTTGCCACTACCTGCTCTTTTCTGTTCAACTGGTAGTAGGCATAATGTTTTGTGTAGCCAGTATGTTCTGTTTCCCATTTGGCCATCTATCTGGCCCTAATAAACCTTTTGGACTCTTCGTAGGTCACACTAGAATCTGGTTGTGGTAGTCTTGCACCTTCTTTTGCCAGTCTGTCTGCCTCCTCGTTGCCTTGGATGTTACAGTGGGATGGAACCTACTGTTCCACTACTCTTTGTGTACGGACTGCTGGCATAGTTGACAGTACTGCTCTTAAATCATTAAGTTCAGTATTTTTCTGGCTTTTTAGTGCTGTGACTACAGCCAGGGCATCTGTAAACAGGACTATCTGGCTTTCATTGCTTTCGCCTGTCAGCATTGCTTTTACTGCAGCCTTCAGTGCCTCTGCTCTGAAATTGCTTGGCTCTCTTCTGTTCAATTGGTAATAAGCATTTTTTGTGTAGCCAGTATGCTGTTTCCCATTTGTCCATGTTTCTGACCCTATTAAACCTTTTGGACTCTTCTTAAGTCACTAGAATCTGATTGTGGTAACCTTCCACCTTCTTTTGCCAGTCTGTCTGCCTTGAATGTTAGTGGGATGGAATCCACTGTATTTGGCTTTTTAGTGCTGTAACCACGGAAAACACATCTGTAAAAAAGAGTATCTGGCTTTCATCTGTCAGCATTGCTTCTACTGCAGCCTTCAGTGCCTCTGCGTCTGCTCTGAAATTGCTTGAGAATTTTCCAGTTGCCCCTGATAGCATTATCTTTCTACCGTTTGTTAGGCTCAGGAATTCGCCTCCTCCTCTATTTTCTGTTGCGTTTATTACAGAACTGTCAGTTTATGAATGCGTCCAGTCAGTGCTTGGGTAGTTTTCCTCTATTACTTCAGGGTTATGTCTCTTCTTTCCTTTTCAGTCTGGCTGCTCTTGTATCCGATACCTGGTATCTTTATGGTTCTGAAACATGGGACATTACTCAAACATGATATATCAAGACTAGAGGTCTTCCCCACGTGCAACTAGTGGCGTATCCTGTGCATCTGATGGCATGACTACATCCACAAGGTAGAAATTCGTGCTAAAACAAACCTCACCCAATCTCAGAAACACTAGACAGTTACCGAGTCTCCTTGTTCTGTGATATTAAATTGCTGGGCCGAGAGACCTCAGCCTACAAGACACTTCACAAGTCTCATTCCTCATCCTCAGCACCAAAGGACTTCCCCGACCGGCTGGATGAACAGAAAAGGTCCTCCCTGCACAGTATAGCTCTGGCAGATAGCAGCCTTCCCCTTTTCTCTGGACGAGGGCAGGAACTGTACCTCAGCAGTGAGCCATGGATGTGACCAATCGACGCAACAGGCCTCTGACACTTAAGTGAACTTATCATTATGGTATTGTGGCATACCAGGGAATGAGAAGGCAGATAGGCTTGCATAAAGGAGTGGTGATTGTGAACAAGTTGAATCACATACTTTGAGAAAAATAGAACTATCCAAACTGTCAGAAGAGAATAGGACCAATCAAATGTAGACTTTCACACCCTTGACCAGTAGGGACAGATCACCATTCTTTGCCCAAAAGACAAGGTCGAACAGACTGAACAAACAAATGTACAAGCTTTGACTGTCTGCTTCCCCACTGTGCACATGTGGGCTGAGTAAACAAACTGCTGAGCATGTGTTATGGCCAGTTAAGAAAGATAAACTGGACTCAAAATTGTATGGAGCAGAGCTCGAAACAATACTTCAGTTTATCATGGAAACTTGTCTGATGGTGTAAAATCAAAGATGCAATCACAAAAAGAAGCATTTACAATCAGTATCCACGTCCCTTCACCATCTGCTGGAACAGACTGAGTGCCTATGAGTCTGCCCAAAGTGCAGTGATGTCATTTCTGCTAACATAACATAATATATGTTTGATTTGTACTATTCATGGAGGCTGTGTGGCCTAGGGGTGAAATGTCCATTTCACAATCCCAACGTGCTGGTTCAAATCCCACTCGCATCCAGTTTGGCAGACATGCCTTTTTTCCCGCTCCTCCACATACAAAAAGTAATGGCAATCTACCATACTGCGCACTTTACCAAGAAACTTATAACTGCCAAATAGGTTGGAGATTGTAAAAAGCGACATTCAGCAAAGGATATGCTACTTACTTTATACTACTCATAAATTAGAAGAAAATACTGAATAACAAAATAAATAAATGTATATAGTAGCCCCTTTCAGTCATGACTGAATATAGCAGCCCCTTTCAGTCATGACTGAATATAGTAGCCCCTTTCAGTCATGACTGAATATAGTAGCCCCTTTAAGTCATGACTAAATATAGCAGCCCCTTTCAGTCATGACTGAATATAGTAGCCTCTTTCAGTTATGACTGAATATAGTAGCCCCTTTCAGTCATGACTGAATATAGTAGCCCCTTTCAGTCATGACTGAATATAGTAGCCACTTTCAGTCATGACTGACTATAGTAGCCCCTTTCAGTCATGACTGAATATTGTAGCCACTTTCAGTCATGACTAAATATAGTAGCCCCTTTCAGCCATGACTGAATATAGTAGCCCCTTTCAGTCATGACTGAATATAGTAGCCCCTTTCAGTCATGACTGAATATAGTAGCCCCTTTCAGTCATGACTGAATATAGTAGCCCCTTTCAGTCATGACTGAATATAGTAGCCAGTTTCAGTCATGACTGAATATAGTAGCCCCTTTCAGTCATGACTGAATATAGGATGATGTGCCCTTGAAGTGGTAACTATCTAGTGAGTTTTATTATTTTCCTTGATGCGTTGTCATTTCACCTTTGTGTTGCACGTTCTTTATTTTCTTCATCTGATGTGGCTCTTCAGGGTAATGTGCACTTGGATCAATCCGCAACTTCATCTGTCATGATGTCAAACCCTGTCCAGTGCCTTTATGTCGCTCTTACAGATGTCTTTGGACTTCTCCTGTGGTAGGCCAATTGTTCTTTTGCCATTTGTTCACAGAGAATCTTTGAGAATGGGACCATCTTCCTTACAGCTATCATGACGAAGCCACCATATCCTTTGCTGACGAAGGAGTGTGTACATGTCTAGGACACCAGTGTGAGAATGCACCTCTGCGCCCATTACTCTGTCCCATCATGAAATGCAAAGGATGTATTGCAGGTGGGAATACATGAAAGATGTTAAGTCTTTGCTCTTTTTTGGCATAGGTTGCCCAAACTTCACTACAGGAGTATGCTGATGACACGTGCATTGTTAACCACTTCCTTGTCTTAGTTGCAAGTTTCTGGTTTTCCCGAGCACGTGCTGTTACACAAACAAATATTGCAGCAGCTATGCCAATACGATTGTCAAGTTCATATAAAATATATAGTAAATGGGGAAGCGTGTGGCCTAGGGGATGTAAGTTTTGCTAACAATCCCAATGTCCTAGGTTCAAATCATGCCATTCTCAAACTGAGTATGTCATAGGTTATTTCATGGTATGTAGATTCTCCCAGTTGACCTAGCTGTAAAGGGAGTGATACCTGACAAAGTCAAGACAAACTGTGGGAACCCATTGAGGACCTGCGACTGACGTGTCACTTCATGGAGGCAGCCCATCTGGTGGCATAAAACGAGCATACGAAACCGAACGCAAAGAAGAAGAAGAAGAAAGTCAGAGTAAAAATTTCTGAACCACTGCAGAAGCTACGGAGTTCATGTTGTCGTCTGCACTTTCAACATTGAAAGGGTTTGAGCACATTTGAGGACGCCCAGATGCAGTGAAGTCAGTTCTATGAGCCATTTTGTATATTAAATAAACGTTTATAAAGATATAGTTATAATTATATGAATAAAAAATCTTATTTTTCTCAAATAGATTAATTAAAATAATTAGTATTCTCCCTTTCCAGTGCAATTAATTACTAAATCTAATCACGTCTTGAGAGGAATTACCACTGTGCCAATCTTAATGTTATTTCTCTACTCATTCTGTTATTGTTCTAGACTACTCATTCAGTGCCATTGATTACTGCGCTGACTGACTACTACTGATTACTCAATCAAACGATTTCATTTTTGATTTACAGTAATTTACACTCATTTTTACTTTTAGAGTTAAAACAGTAAGACGAAAAATCGTGCAAAATTAATTCATGACAATTATGTAACTAATATATTTTTATTTTATTTATGCAACACCAATTTGTGGCTGCCAATAACATACTAATTTTCGCGCCGTCTGAGTACTCAAATACACACTGAATGGTAGTGAATGGTGATTTTCTGCTGCATCAATCTGCCCCACTTGACTCAGTGGGGCACTCACTGATTCATAGCAGATGTCTTAACTCTAAGTTTCAGGATTTGCTTATAAACTATAAATTCGTAAGCACTTAAACTTAAATGAAAACAATTTTCCACGCTCAACGCAAGAACTTAAAAAAAAAATTAGACTACCCTGTTAACCCTTACCCATTAAAATCGGCCCGCGGACGACTTCTACTATATCCGCCATTATCGTCGAAGTCAGCCATTTTGAATGGAAAAGACCATTTCAGTTTCCGGTGAGACATGCGCTATAAGAAAATGGCTAACAATTACTCAAATCAGCTAGGCAGTACAGAAATACAGGAAAACAAATATATGCAATTAGATCATAGCTAAACAACATCCTCATCTGCAGTGATACAATAACTTAATTCCCATCATGAAGTCCAGTGCCGTTTTAAGGCAAGCCCAAGTTCCCACGATTTTAATGGACTCGTGTTGCCATATTGTTCATGAGCAAAGTACATAACTATTCGATTCGAAATCATGTTGGAAATGTCTGGGATTAAAATTCGGCTTTAGTATTTAAGAATTGGCAAAAGAAGAGAAAGAAGCTGTAACAAAATAAAATATGAAAGATGTGTACAACTGAACGAAGAAAAGCACAGCAAAATAAATGGTTTTAGATCAATTAGGAAATTTGCTAAGTAACACAAACGAGCAAATAGACCGAGTATTTTGATGAACTATAAAATAGACCCGTTTCACAAGATTATTCGGACATTCAACCGACGTAATTGGAACTACCATGAAATCGTGCAAAAGCAACTTAAAAATAAATCAATAAAACTGTTTTATCCTGAACGGGGGTAAAACCGCTGACCCAAATGCAGTCTCATCAGAAGCAATCAAAGAGGACATCCCAACTTCGACGTAGATGTTACAAAATTACACGGTCAAGTTTAGGACATATAATAATCACCAGCTGACTGGAAGGAAGGTTAGGTAGACAAGTTATCTAACAAGGGTTATCTGCGATAGTTCACAAATTATAGCGAAATACTGTTGTTATTATCAGTGCATAGAAAGCTATTGAATTTGCTCATTTTAGAAAGATTTAATAAAGAGGCATACATAAACAGTAGATCATTCGTATCGATTGGTAGCAATACAGACAAGTGTGAGGTACTGATAGATGTATCCAATTAAAATACAAAAGACGAGAGGGGAGTTTATTGCTCTAGGGAATTTGTAAGAAATCTAAAGAAATCCAACCACAAATTACAGATCTTGAACTCCGATGTGGGATCAAGATGCTGAGCAGCGCATGAGCTGCAGTGGTTAGCGACCCATAGCTGACTGCTAGCGTCAGGACCAGCGAACCATAGCTGTGAAGAGTGAATGCTAACCCTGTACTAAAAAAATGCTTGCTGAAGTCGGATGTGTTGGACCAAAAGGTGCAAATATCGCAGCCAAGCTGTAAACTACGACACAACGCATTCCGTTCTCTGGACTACATTCTGCTACTTAGCCATTTCAGGGTTTGGTAGTGGGAGATTGAGAACGAACGAAGAAGATGTAGTCCGTCCTATTGGACGGCTCTGTGCCGTGAGGGAATAACGAAAAGTAAAAAAAAAAATGTCCAAGCTTTCATCAATAAATGTATGTCGAGCATAGAGAGATTACAATGGCATAATAAAGTCACTAGCATCAGCGCCATGGCACGTACATCAGGGATTACCCCAGGGTCCCCCCTTCTCACGTGTACTGTTCGAAGTTTTGATAATAAAAGTGACGAACATTCAACCTACAGGTCCAGAACGCACGTTGACATTCGCAGATGACATCCATACATGGAGACAGCGTGGCCTAGTGGTTAAGTGGCAGGGCTCACAACGTGAAGGTGCTGGGTTCGATCCCCATCACAGCACCGGCCGTTACCCTGGGGAAGCAAACCCTTAGAAAATGCAGGAGGAAGCAGACCCATACATAAAAATGGTTGCTGAAGTCGGATGCACTGGGCCAATAGGCGCAAAATAAAAACCACAGTGCAACGCACACCGCCGCTTTGGGGAAAAGAGAAATAAGGCAAACGATAAAAAAAACAAAACAACATGCATACAGGACTGGCTCGGACAGGCATGAAATGGTCAAATGCACACACGAGACTTTGCAGGCAATCCCATAGTCCTGCCGGAAATCAAGCTCCCAGATCAATCCTGACAAGGCTGTGTGATGTGGTATCCTTGAACAACTCGATAGTAAAGGCTGACCTCCCTAACATAACCTTGGATGGACGTGTCATTGAAAGGCGCGACTGCTTCAGATATCTTGGAGTGACCTTTGATGTCAGCCTGTCTTGTGAGTACCGGGTTTATTGAAACATACAGGACTAAAGACAATGATATCTGCAAACCTGAAGCAGCAGTGGATTGTTATCCTATTCAATCGGTTGGTTATGTCAATTATCGATTTTAGACTGGGCATCATCACGTTGTCAAGGTCAGAGTGTGGAAAGCTAACACACATCTGGAATCAAGGAATGCGACAGGTCCTTGTGTGCATCAGACATCGTGAAGATGAGATTCATGGTTGGACTTCTTTCTGTAAAGTCTAGATACGCAATTTTCCAGGCAAATGCCTACATGCGAGTAGCCGCAGACAAGAGGCGTTCACGCCACAAGGACATTGCAGTTATCAAGGGTAAAAGAATCAGGAGCGGAATGTCATGAATGGCACAGGCAAAGAGAACGATTGGTCGGGTAACCATTGTAGAGACCATAAATAAAGAAGAATAATGGATTCACACTGGAGATAAAATGATGGACTAACACTGGGTTATTATCACTGTGGGGGAGAGGGGGAGAGACTCATCATAGGCGTCTCAGTCTCTAAAGACCATGCGTATGGCGCACTGTCAGTTTTATCCAGCTCTGTATCCTGTATTTCGACATTGTCTTATGTGGCTCTAACGGCCGATCCGTAAGTGACAGTCCCTGCCACAGATCGTACAACCATACTGAGGAGGCTGGCTTGCCTGGCTGTGGCTTGATCTCTTCAGCCTTTCTCTTTTCTCTGCAGCCAGAAGACCTCAGCAGTCACTATGCCGCCTCAAACTGTCTCCAGATAGCTCGATCCCGAGCAATTTTTTTCCCAGTCCTCGAATGGGATGTCCCATGACTTCATGTCCCTCTTGCATTCGTCCTTAAATCGCAGTGTGGGACGGCCGATCCGTTTAACTCATAAAGGATATCCTTTGGCAGCCTCTCGTCTTTAATGCGATAAACATGTATCAATCAGCGTAGACGTCGCTGGCTCAACATCGAGTACACCATGTGAGTGTTTGCTCTCTGTAAGACCATATTATGTGACACTTTCTCTTGCCAAACCCAATCCCTAATATACGCCATAGACACATTATATGAAAGGAGTCGAACCGCAGTTCCTGTTTAGTGCAAGTGCTCCAAGTCTCACTTCCATTCATGAGAGTGCCAAGAACGCAGGTCTGATAGACCCGGACCTTGGTGTAGTGAAACAGCGCAGTGTTCTCCCAGACTCTCTTCGTGAGGCGGGTCATGTTGGTACTTGCCCTGCCAGTGCTTAGAGAAAGCGGACCTCGAGGTTAAAGAACTGAGTGAAAATCCCCAGGATTCTGGTGCTGTTATAACCTTAACTTAACATCTTTATACTGGTTTAGAAGACTCTGTAGAGTCTGTATACAGCCAGTTTCATTTACATTAACTTGCTCTAAAAGCTATGCGCTTCCAATTTATCTGTGCCCCTGCCTGCACTATCTCCTGTGGCAGTGCATTCCAAGCATTCACCACTCTCTGACTAAAAAAATATTTCCTAATATCTAATCTGGACCTTTCTTTAGTTAATTTGTAGCTATGTCTTCTTGATCTTGTAGGTGTTTGAATTTTGAAAAAAAGTTATTATAGTCTAATTTATCCGTTCCTTTATCTTATAAACCTATATTAAGTCACATCGAATTCTTCTCTTTTCTAGACACTGTAGGCCGGTTTTTTTTTAGTCTTTCCTCATAACTGCAATTCTGGAATCCCACTATCATCCTTGTCGCTCTTTTTTGCATCCTTTCCAGCATGTTTATATCCCCTGTACGGCAAGGACTCCACGCCTGTACACAGTACCTCAAACTTAGGTCTAACTAATACTTTATACAGTTTGACTACCACTTCCTGGATCCTTTTTTTCTATCAAACCTAACATTGAGTTTGCCTTTTTCACTGCTACCTGGACTTTGCTCATTCACTTTACCTGTAAGATCTATTATAACCCCTAGGTCCCTTTCCTTTTCTATCATTCTAATATTGTTCTCGCCCATTCTGTAATTAGGTTCCACATTGGATCTACCCATGTGGTTGACTGTACATTTATCTACATTAAACTTTGCCAGTTCGCAGACCATTCTCGAATTTTTATTTAAATCCGACCTCAAAATATCCACTTCTGGTTTAGGTGAGATACTACTGTATAGTTTTGTGTCATCAGCGAATTTTGCAATCAAGGATTAGATATCAATGTTCAAATCGTTTATATATATCAAGAACAAAATTAATCTCAAAACTGATCTGTAGCACTCCACTCTTTACTTCACATCAATTACAGTAATCCTTATTTATGCCCACCCTCTGACTTCTTCCGGTTTACCAATTTTCAATCCATTTTGCAAACTATCACATCTATTCCATGTGATTTTAACTTTCGAAATAATCTTTGATGAGGTACTCTATCAACGGCCTTAGCAAAGTCAAGATAAACAACATCCACTGGCTCCCTTTAAATCTATCATTTTAGTAACCTCCTCCATGTATTCCAATAGATTTGTTAAGCAAAATCTCCCTCTAGTAAACCCATGCTGACTATTTCTGATTAGAATAAACTTGGGGAAAAACTACAAGCCTTATTGGAATGATGAATTGCAGAAAGCGGACGACGAAGTCTCAAATGCTAGGAACTTAGCAGAGAGATAACAATCTATGGAGGCAAATATCGCCCTCAAAGCCACCACTGCGAAATACAAATACACTCTAAACCAAATAACAAAAGAAAGTTGGAAAAACAAAACAGAAAGGGAACAAACTATGGAAGTTAGTCAGAGCCATGAATGACGAAACTCCATCAAACAAACAAATTACCATCAAGCAGGGCGACAACATGCTCACTGGAAAAAAGGCAGCAAACCCCTTTATAGAACATTATGCCAGAGCAAACCACATTGATGTACCTACAAATAGGCATACAGACATTAATGAAGAACAAAAGAGGCACGACAACATCAATATGGCACCAGAGGAGCACATGATGGCAAAACTAACAATGAATGAAATGGAAGAGGCCATGAGAACTTTAAAGAAAAAGAAATCGCCCGGAAAAGATGGCATAACAAACGAAATGCTGATGGGGTTAAGCCAAACAGCAAAGAGGAAGTTACTATCAGTCCTGAACCAAAGCTGGAAAAGGGGAATTGTACCTCAGGCATGGAAAGATGCTGTAATTATACCAGTACCAAATAAAGAAAATGATAAAGCAGATCCAAATGGATACAGGCCTATCAGTCTGCTGAGCTGTGTAGGAAAACTGATGGAGCGTATGATACACACCAGCCTGATGTGGCATCTGGAAGAAAAGCATATACTAATTCCACAGCAAGCAGGCTTTAGACAGCACAGATCCAATGAGGATCAGATCACTCTCATAGCACAGGAAATAGAGGATGCTTACCATGAGAAAAAACACACAGTAGCGGTTTGGATGGACTTAGAAAAGGCATTTGACAAGGTCTGGAAAGAGGGACTTAAAGTCAAGCTACGAAGAAGTGAAGTTTGTGGGAAAATGTACAGATGGATCAGCCACTACCTCAAAAACAGAACAGCCAGAGTTCAAGTACAAGGGCAGATGAGCAAAAAGGTGACACGAGCAGGGAGTACTCAAAGGAGGAGTACTGTCACCCACACTCTTCCTGGTGTATATAAATAACATCGCAGAGAATATACCAAGAAGAGTCCACAGCTCCATGTTTGTAGACGATCTGGCTATGTGGACCTCTGAAAAGAATCTCACCATAGCAAGAAATCGGATGCAGCAGGCCCTAACATCGCTGGAGGAGTGGGCGAACTCATGGCTGGTCAAAATAAATGAGGAAAAAACAACATGTACGATATTCTCGCTTTCAAACAAACCCAAAAACACCAAAATAAGTCTTAACGGCAAATATCTGCGGCCAAACGACAACCCAAACTACCTGGGAGTCACATTTGATCGGCGCATGTCATGAAAAAGTCAGATCGAAAGAAACCGAATGAGAGCCAGAGAAAGAATGGCAATCATGAGGAAACATGCTGGCACAAGCTGGGGAGCAGACAAAAGTATACTTAACAAACTGTAAACTGGAAGAGTGATACCAGTTCTCGAGTATGGGATTGCGGCATGGACAACAGCAACAAAGGCGAACTTTGATAAAATTAGCAAACTCCAAAACCAAGCCATGAGAGTTATAACAGGAGGCATGAAGTCAACGCCAATTGTAGAACAGGAAAAGATTACAAATCTGCAATCCATGACCGGCAGAAGAGACTGCAGAGCCCAGCAGCAAGCAGAAAAACTCAGAAGACTGACTGACCATCCAATGCATAAGAGACTAAATAATTTTTGAAAGGGGAAACTAAAGCGGAGAAACTTTGCAGAAATAGCCAAAGCAAAGATGAACGAAGACCCTATGAACGCATTAACAACACCAAAGCCCATCCCTACTGTACGCAAACCTACCTGGAGGCAGCATATATTTCCAGAGATGGTAGAAAATATACCAGGTATTGGAAAAAAGAACAGCCAGACTGAAAAAGAAAGAAGAGACATAACCCTGAGGTACATAACGAAAAACTACCCAAGCATGGACTGGACCCATGCATACACCGACGGCTCTGTAACAAACACAACACAGACCGGAGGGGCAGAGGTATTCCTGAGCCTACCAAATGGTAGAAAAACAACACTATCAGTGGCAACTGGAAAATACTCAAGCATTTCAGAGCGGAGACAGAGACACCGAGGCCTGCAGTAGAAGAAATGGTGACATGCAAAAGAAATGAAAGCCATATAGTCCTGCTTACAGATGCCCTGGCCGTAGTCACAGCACTAAAGAGTCAGAAAAATACTGAACTTAATGATTTAAGAGCTGTACTCTGTCAACTGTGCCAGCAGTCCGCACCAAAAAGAGTAGTGGTACAGTGGGTTCCATCAAACTGTAACATCCAAGGCAACGAGGAGGCAGACAGACTGGCAAAAGAAGGTGCAAGACTACCACAACCAGATACTAGTGTAACATACGAAGAGTCAAAAAGGCTTATTAGAGCTAGATATATACATGAGCAAATGTGAAACAGAACATACTGGCTACACAAAAAAACGATGCCTATTACCAGTTGAACAGAACAGAGCAGATCGTGGCCTTCAGACTTCGCACTGGCCACAATAGACTGAGGTACCACCTATTCAATAAATTGAAGATATGTGTCACTGACGCTGATTCCATCAGCTAAATGCTTGTACACACTGCCTAGAAAGATTATTAATAGTTAGACCAGTTGATAATATAAATAATTAGACTGCAATAAATGAATTAAAAAAGTAAGTAGCATGTCCCTTATAAAACGTCGCCTCGTACAACCTCCAGCTATTTGGCTGTTATACTAATCTTGGCAAGTGTGCAGTACGGTTGTTGTTGTTGTTGTTGAATGTCCATAAAGGAATCAAGATGCTGAGCGGCGGATGAGCTGCAGTGGTCAGCGACCCATAGCTGACTATTAGCATCAGGGCCAGCGAACCATAGCTGCCAAGACCCTTCTACACCTCCACGTGGTGATCCTGGATAACAGGCTGCACCAGGGCAGACTGGCTAAGGAGAAAGGATCGAAGAGGGAATGCTAACCCGGTACTCAAAAAAATGCTTGCTGAAGTCGGATGTATTGGACCGAAAGTTGTGCAGTAACAAATGCTAGGAACATGGCAGAACGAGAAAAATCCATGGAGGCAAACATCGCGCTCAAAGCCGCCGCGGCAAAGTACAAACACACTCTCAAGCAAACAGCAAGAGAAAGCTGGAAAAATAAAACGGAAAGTCTAAACCTGGACAAAGAAGGGAACAAGCTATGGAAGCTAGTCAGAGCCATGAATGACGAAACCCCGTCAAATAAACAAATTACTATCAAGCAAGGCGAGAACTTGATCACAGGTAAGAAAGCCGCAAACGCCTTTGTCGATCACTATGCCAGAGCAAACCACATCGAGGTCCCTGCAGATAAGCATACAGACATTAGCGAAGAGCTAAAGGGACACGAAAACATAAATACGGCTCCTGAAGAGCACATGATGGCCAAACTAACAATGCGCGAAATGGAAGAGGCTATGAGAACACTAAAGAAAAGGAAATCTCCCGGAAAAGACGGGATAACAAACGAAATGCTGATGGGGCTGGGCCAAACAGCGAAGAAGAAACTGCTATCGGTCCTAAACCAAAGCTGGAAAAGGGGAATTGTACCACAGGCATGGAAAGATGCAATACTGGTACCAGTACCAAAAACAGGAAAGGACAAAACAGATCCAAATGGATACAGGCCCATAAGCCTACTGAGCTGTGTCGGCAAGCTGATGGAACGGATGATAAACACCAGACTGATGTGGCATCTGGAAGAAAAACGAATACTAATTCCACAGCAAGCCGGCTTTAGACAGCACAGATCCACTGATGACCAGGTCATCCTCATAGCCCAGGAGATAGAAGATGCCTACCAGGCACAGAAACACACAGTAGCTGTTTGGGTGGATCTGGAAAAGGCATTTGACAAAGTCTGGAAGGATGGACTTAGAGTCAAGCTAAGAAGAAGTGATGTCTGTGGGAAGATGTACAAGTGGATCAACCACTACCTCAAACAAAGAACGGCCAGAGTCCAAGAACAAGGGGAGATGAGCAAAAAGGTGACACTCGAGCAGGGAGTACCCCAAGGGGGAGTATTGTCACCCACACTCTTCCTGGTATATATAAACGATATTACAGAGAATATACCAAGAAGAGTCCATAGCTCAATGTTTGCAGACGATCTGGCTATGTGGACCTCTGAAAAGAATCTCACCATAGCAAGAAATCGGATGCAGACGGCCCTAACATCGCTGGAAGTGTGGGCGAACTCATGGCTGGTCAAAATAAACGAGGAGAAAACCACGTGCACAATATTCTCGCTCTCATTAAAACCCCAAAGTACCAAATTAAGTCTAAATGGCAAAATCCTGCAGCCAAACGACAACCCAACCTATCTGGGAGTCACATTTGATCGGCGCATGACATGGAAAAGTCAGATTGAGAGAAACCGAATGAAAGCCAGAGAAAGAATGGCGATCATGAGGAAACTTGCTGGCACAAGCTGGGGAGCAGACGATGGCATACTAAAGAAACTGTACACTGGAAGAGTGAGACCAGTTCTCGAGTATGGCATTGCGGCATGGACAACAGCAGCGAAGGCGAACTTCGATAAAGTTAACAAACTTCAAAACCAAGCCATGAGAATTATAACAGGTGGCATGAAGTCAACGCCAATTGTAGAACTTGAAAAGATTACAAAACTGCAATCCATGACCGATAGAAGAGACTGCAGAGCCCAGCTGCAGTCAGAGAAACTCCGAAGACTGACGGACCATCCAATGTACCAGAGACTAAACAATCTGGGAAATGGGAAACTAAAGCGGAGAAACTTTGCAGAAATAGCCAAAGCAAAGATGCACGAAGATCCCATAAACGCACTAACAACACCAAAACCCATCACTACTGTACGAAAACCTACTTGGAGGCAGGATATATTTCCAGAGGTGATAGAAAATATACCAGGTATTGCAAACAAAAACTGCCAGACTGAAAAAGAAAGGAGAGACACTACCCTAAGCTTCATAACGAAAAGCTACCCAAGCATGGACTGGACCCATGCATACACCGACGGTTCTGTAACAAACACTACACCGAACGGAGGGGCAGGAGCATTCCTGAACCTACCAAATGGCAGAAAAATAACACTGTCATTCGCTACTGGTAAGTACACAAGCAATTTCAGAGCGGAGGCAGAGGCACTGAGGGCGGCAGTGGAAGAAATGGTAACACACAGTGAAAATGAGAGCCATATAGTCCTGCTGACAGATGCTCTCGCCGTAGTCACAGCGCTAAAAAGCCAGAAAAACACTGAGCTTAACGACTTAAGAGCAGCACTCTGCAAACTGTGCCAGCAGTCCGCACCAAAAAGGGTAGTGGTACAGTGGGTTCCGTCACACTGCAACATCCAAGGCAACGAGGAGGCAGACAGACTGGCAAAAGAAGGTGCAAGGCTACCACAAACAGATACCAGTATGACGTACGAAGAGTCAAAACGGCTTATCAAAGCCAGATACATGACCAAATGGGAAACCGAACATACTGGTTACACCAAAAACGATGCCTATTACCAGTTGAACCGAAGAGAGCAGGTCGTTGTCTTCAGACTTCGCACTGGCCACAACAGACTGAGGTACCACCTATTCAACAAATTGAAGATAGGGTGTACCGACGAATGCCCGTGCGGTACTGGTAAAATGACCACTGAACATCTGCTGCAGAACTGCCCGACATACGAGGATCAGAGAGAGCAGATGTGGCCATTGCCAGTGGAACTGCAAGACAAGCTCTATGGTAGTGGCGAGAGTCTCAGGATGACCGCCGCTTTTTTCGAAAAAATAATGGTTACTGTCTGACTGTGTACGCAGAAGAAGAAGAAGAAGAAGGACCGAAAGTTGCAAATATCGCAGCCAAGCTGTAAACTACGACACAACGCATTCCGTTCGCTGGACTACATTCTGCTACTTAAACTTTTTCAGAGTTTGGTAGTGGGAGATTGAGAACGAAGAAGAAGAAGAAGAAGAAGAAGAAGAAGAAGAAGAAGATGAAGAAGAAGAAGAAGAAGATGAAGAAAAAGAAGAAGATGAAGATGAAGAAGAAGAAGAAGAAGAAGAAGAAGATGAAGAAGAAGAAGAAGAAGAAGAAGAAGATGAAGAAGAAGAAGAAGAAGATGAAGAAGAAGAAGAAGAAGAAGAAGAAGAAGAAGATGAATGTCCATAGTGAGTAGGATGACTTTTGTTGTGCCATGACAAGGAAGTTAAGTGACGGTTGTCGTAGCTTTCCTCACATCCATAGCGTGCTGATGAAGGTGAACCAGGGTCGTGCAGACGGTTGTGCTATGCTAGGCTTCATCTTCGTGTCGCTTATTACTACGGGGATCACGTCGATCCATCATCTTGTTAGCCAGACTGCCACGAGAACAGCTCGTTTCTAGGAAGAGCTACAAGGAAACCAAGGTGAGGGTCTTGGCCAGTATATTTTGCCTGACCTTGACTAACATGTCTATTCATTATATTTTGCCTAACCCTGACTAACATGTCTGATCAGTATATTTTACCGGACCCTCCCTAACATGTCTGATTAGTAAATGAAACAAAGACGCTTAGATGTGGTTTACAAGAAAATATAGACAACTGTGCATAAGTGCGCCGATAGCATGGGTTTCAACTACTTCATTCATCACAAACACCAAGTACTATTCAACACTTTTTTGACATCGTTCTAAGTGTGCCCCTCTGTGTTCATGACTCAGCTTGGCCTTAACTGATAATCCCGCTTCGCTAATGGCTGTTACAATTTGTGTGTGTAAAAGTGCCTGAATACCTCGCATGTTGGCTCTGGATATCACTTCATTATCTGTGATATGGACCCGCAAGCGAATATGCAGTATGCGTCACAGACCAGTCACGTGGAAGGGATACAGCATCCTGTCGTCTCCAGTGAAGACGGTCCAGCACTCGTACACGTAGTTTATATATTTCATCATCATGTAACTTGTCCTTTGCTGAATGTTACTCTCATCACAGCCCGTCTGAAAGCTGATCTCTTGCCAAATCTCCAGCCTGCTCCAGAGTCAAGCCCAACCATCCTTTAACACCTTGATGCCATCGCATTATTGGTCTGTCTCTGTTTGTCTTGCCCGGCACCAAGCCTTCCATTAACATTCTCTCAAGACCGTTGTCTTTTGATATGGCCAAAGTATTTATATTTTATGTTCATGATGGAATTTATGAACCAGTTTTCTTCTATTCATTTGTTTCTTCGGTCCTTTGTATTTTGAGGACCTTTCTATAACATTTTGACTCGAATATGGCTTGGCTTAGTTCGTTCTCAATCTCCCACTACCAAACCCTGAATGGGCTTAAGTAGCAGTATGTAGTCCAGAGAACGGAATGCGTTGTGTCGTAGTTTACAGCTTGACTGCGATATTTGCACCTTTCGGTCCAACACATCCGACTTCAGCAAGCATTTTTTGAGTACCGGGTTAGCAGTCCCTCTTCAATCCCTTCTCCTTAGCCAGTCTGCCCTGCTGCAGCCTGTTATCCAGGATCACCGCGTGGAGGTGTAGAAGGGTCTTGGCAGCTCTGGTTCGCTGGCCCTGACGCTAGCAGTCAGCTCTGGTTCACTGACCCTGACGCTAGCAGTCAACTTTGGTTCGCTGACCCTGACGCTAGCAGTCAGCTCTGGTTCGCTGGCCCTGACGCTAGCAATCAGTTTTGGTTCGCTGACCCTGACGCTATCAGTCAGCTTTGGTTCGCTGACCACTGCAGCTTATGCACTGTTAGGCATCCTTTGGCCTTCTAATGAGGCTTATTCCATTTTTCTTCTAATAGAATTGTCTGTACACGGCAAAGAGATAATATTATATATAAATATAAGTCCCTGCGTTTTTTGTTTTTTTTGCTTAGATGTTTGCCTCACTAGTTTCTACTGGCGGAGGCGCGCCATTTTCCACTCCAGACCGTAGTCCATTGGGCGATATCAGGACGCATAAACCAGTGCTTGGATGCATGTGTGCGTCTGTATGTACCTATGCTAGGTTTGTGCGCCCTCAGAAGCTAGCCCAACCAAAGTGCAATGGAAGGGACTCAACCTGAGGGCGCGTGTGAAAGTTGTGCAAGAGTGTGACTGTAGGACAGAGTCAAATGAAACAGAGTGAGGTGAGAAGAGATAGAGGGGGAAGTCCCTGCGTATTTCAACCTATTTCGCTTTAAGCATTGGTTGTTGCCAACTTGCCATGGTCATGCCCTACCCCCAGTCATCTATTAATAGCATACCTGGGTTCGTGTTCGCCGTAGGCTTGGTTCTAAAATATAGACTATGCCAGGATAGCGTTCTTAGTCGTTCTTTGCGATTTTGTGTTATGACATCGAATAAACTGATCAACCATTGGTTAATTTGTGCCATCGGCCACAGCGAGTTGAAACATAGATATGCCTCGCACAATGCCAACCACATTGTTGAAGAACCGGTTGATTAAGTATAGGTTTGGGCAAGTTAGGATTATCGCTTAAGTTATTGTTACATTCAGGAAGTGAAAGTTAAACTATATAAATAATTGATGAGACCTACATTGGAGGACTGAATTCAAGAGCGGAGTCCTTATCATTGAGTGGATATAGCTTGGCTTGACTTGGCTTGGCTTGGCTTGGCTTGACTTGGCTTGGCTTGGCTTGGCTTGACCTCTTTCATTCTCAATCTCCCACTACCAAACCCTGAAAGGGCTTACGTAGTAGAATGTAATCCAGAGAACGGAATGCGCTGTGTCGTAGTTTACAGCTTGACTGCGATATTTGCACCTGTCGGTCCGACACATCCGACTTCAGCAAGCATTTTTTGAGTACCGGGCTAGCATTCCCTCTTCGATCCCTTCTTCTTAGCCATTCTGTCCTGGTGCAGCCTGTTATCCAGGATCACCGCATGGAGGTGTAGAAGGGTCTTGGCAGCTCTGGTTCGCTGGCCCTGACGTTAGCAGTCAGCTATGGGTCGCTGACCACTGCAGCTCATGCGGTGCTCGGCATCTTGATCCCTAGTCAAAAAGTGGATATAAACGTGATGGAAAGGATACAAAGAAACTCTACAAAAATGATCGTTGGATTTCAGAATTATAGTTATGAGGAGAGACTTAGAAAAACTGGGCTGCAGTGTCTAGATCAGAGAAGAATTCGAGGTGACAAAACATGTTTATAAAATAATCAATGGAATGGATAAATTAGACTATACCGCGTTTTTTCAAAGTACAACCGGCTACAAGAACTTGAAGGCGTAGCTTCAGATTATTTAAAGGTTTCATATTAGAAATTAAGAAACATTTTTTTAGATAGATAGTGATGCATGCTTGGAATGCATTGCCACATTGATGTGGTGGAGGCAAGGTCAGTTAACGCATTCAAAAATAGATTGAATGATCAGTCATTTTTTAGTATCGGCGGAGAGGAATAAACTGGTTATATACAGACCGAGTGGTCTGCCGGGGTCTTGTGTATGACAAGGACAAGAATAGCACCACTGCCTCACAGAGAGCATGTCGCAAGAGGCGACTAACTGTGTGACATGGCATAACACCGGTCATGGTTAGGTGGTTTGTTTAGAGTAGCATAGATGGCGCCTAACAGGCTGTGGGTCTACTTTGCTCTAGTATTTGAGCTTATTAAGATGGACTCACACATCGGTTAACCACCCTCTGGGAGCGATTGTTCAAACGCAGCGCAGTATTAAGCTGCTCGAGCCTAGCCCGCTAAGCAGGAAACCCTTCTCCCGGATATATCCAGCTCATACCAGAGATGGGACCTGTACATCTGCCCCTGTAGAAGTACAGGTCGACTAAGACCAAGACTAAGTATACATACTATGTAGAGCCTTCTAAACCAGTATAATGAAGTTAAGTTACATTTAAGGTGGAGTGCATATTAGCATTACGCTATCGTTATGTAGACGTAATGAAGACATTAATGTTGTCGTTTGCGAATGCACACAGTAAGCAGGTTACTCTTTTGTGCGCCCTGAAAAGGACGTTAAGTGGCGAGTTGCAGTAGTTTTCCTCACATCCTGAGCTTGCTGATGAAGGTGGACGAGAGTCCTCCAGGCGGTTGTCCTATGCTTGACTTCATCTGCGTGTCACTCACTGCTTCAGGGATCACGCCAATCCCTCACGCCGTTAGCCAGGCTGTCATGAAAACAGCCCGTTTCCAGGGAGGGCTGCTAGGTAGCCGAAGTGAGGGTCTTGGCCAGTATGTTTTGTCTGACACTGACTAACATGTCTGATAAGTATATTTTGCCTGACCCTGACTAACATGTCTGATAAGTATATTTTGCCTGACCCTGACTAACATGTCTGATAAGTATATTTTGCCTGACCCTGACTAACATGTCTGATAAGTATATTTTGCCTGACCAGACGTTAGTCTTCCTCCCCGCGAAGACACTAATAAACCAGTATAATGAAGTTGTTGAATTGAGTTAACATATATAATAAAAAAATAATTGCTGAAACACTCAGACTTTAAGAATTTGTTTTTCTTCTGGTTGTGCTCACAAAAATGTTAGAACGCGTTAATACTGTTTCATAAATGCTACAGACTGATACACCTGACTTAATGAAAGTTTCAAATATGTCACAAAATCTGGCTCTCATATTATGTGTCAGCATTCAGGAACAATTCAAGTGAGATACGAAAATGACAAGGAAATGACAACTTATCTTGCCCAACCATGTGGTGTGCAGACCATCTTTGGAAAAGGTAAACGAATCCCCAAAACAAAGATGCTGATTGATGAGTTATGCCAGGATAGCAGATTCACTGATACATAAATACGATTCAAAGTAAATGTAGTTTACCGCACTCTGGACATACTTATCAATCAGGTTGTTGACTGATCCAAAGAATGCAGGTTGTCGTAGATACAGTTGGCATACTACAGTCTCGTGAACTGACTGCCGCCACTCACGATGAACTATTCTCAAATGAGACACAATTACAACTGCAGTTTTCAAATGACATATTATCAACGTTCTTCGAGCAGTTACAGTAATCAAATGACATATTAACATAATTCTTCGAGCAGTTACAGTAATCAAATGACATATTAACATAATTCTTCGAGCAGTTACAGTAATCAAATGACATATTAACATAATTCTTCAAGCAGTTACAGTAATCAAATGACATATTAACATCATTCTTGAAGCAGTTACAGTAATCAAATGACATATTACCATCGTTCTTCGAGCAGCTGCATACAAGAAATTAGGAGAAAAAAAACACTGTAAAAGAGTTGAGTCCTCTTTTGATCATCGAATATAATTATCTCGCTACATCAGTCCCGGACGGCTGCACTGCATATCTCTTCTCTTCCCCACTTTACCAGAAGTTTGGCAACAGCAGCGAGGTCGTTCTTTGAAGCTTAGACTCCCCAAAAACTATTTGTCCTGTGAGATATCCTATCCGGTTTCGCCATTCTCATCATGAAAAACGAACACGCAAAGTCAATGGACGTTAATCAACGTGTTACTATTTTTGCAGAGAAGAGGTGCCACATAAATACATTTTGAACTACATACATGTTGATCTTTAAACTATCAATTGACATTAATTGCAGCGATGTTGTGACGATAATGTGTAGTGAAGTAACTGCTGGAGTGGGGTTTGGGCGAATAGAAAATAAAACCGTCTTGTGGGACCCACTAGTGTGATAGTTTACGCCACTGCTTCAATTCACGACTGTTACATTAAATTACAATGATAAATATATACTTTTCTCACACAGAGATTTTGGATAATTAAATATGACAATTGCTAGAAATTATTTAGTGATCCGCGGGGAATGTTTGATTGACATGTTGATCGAAGAGCTGAGTTGGGATAGCACGTTAAACTTCAAAGAAAATTAAGCGCTACTGCGCGGTACTGGCGATTTTTTTAAAAAGGGATAAAAACCGACAAGTATGGTGTATATATTGTTCTTGTTGCAGCGCGGTATATGTATCATACTTGTCTATCTTTTTCTACTTTAAACTTTGAAGAACAACATTTTAACTAGCGTCACAGTCACTGACAGGTGTATGTACTAGGCGCAAATAGCATGACTCAGTATAGCTATTTCTGTTACTCAGTCTATAGGGCCGTCTGTGATAGACCCTTGCACTCCCGCCATATCTATACATTAGCACTGGGTAAATGTTTTACCCCTCACAATGTTTATAGAAAAACATAAGTTAATTCCATAGTCCATAATTTACCGCGTGTATCGAGTAAGATCGATCGACTGATCAGAACTGCAATTTCAACTCCACTCCCACTCTTACACTCTTTATCCAAACTTCGTTGTCTACAGATTGCACGCTATAGGTTTTGTCTGCTATTTATCTTATTGAAATTCGAGTGTGTTGCGAGCCACTTATATAATCTGAGGTAGCAGTAGAACGGCATGGCACATTCTTGGACTGATTGTTCAACTTGTAAAGTTCTGTACTTGTCTGGTACAGATTTTACCAAGATACATTGTCAAAAATCCTTTCAGAACGGGCCTGGACACGATCTTCCATTTCTGCTGGAGGCGCAGCACAGGCTATGCTGTTATGTTAATAAATATTTATTTTTATTAACACTTTGAAATGCCAATGTTATGATTTTAAATATAAGTTAATATATGTGAATAGTTTTTAGGGAAAAGTCTAGTTAATATTGTTAATATTGATTGAATTTATTGTTTAGTAAAATATGAAAATGCCTAAGAGAGCCTCAAAGTTTACCGGAATTGAGTAAAGTCACGTGATGAAAACAGCAGAAGCGCTCTGGTTGAAATGTGATTCAAGTGACAACATGGACTGACTTCTGCTAGTTGTCATCTGACTTTCAGGTATATCTGTCGCTTCGATCACTTTTGTAGTCGTAATTATATTTAGCTATGTAAACTCTGTGTACAACATGTACATTAGTCGTTCTATAGTATTCTTCACAGATCGATGATATTAATATCATATAGTGTGCCACTGTGTGTTTTCCAAGTCTCAACCAGACCCCCAACAGACCCAGGTCACTTCTATTTTCTAACAAGAAAATGACAAGTGATCACATGTTAGCAACAACATGATAACACTAATAACAGGTTTTACAAGTACCACAAGTACAAACAGTTATTAACGTTGTATCCACTCTGCATTATTATATGTGTAGCTGGTATTACGATTACACGCGTCTTGAAAACTTAAAGAAAACAGTTTCGTGATCAGCGCACAAAGTCCTAATCAGTAAAACATAGATACGATCATACGATGATTCATAAACTACTTTACAAAAACTCCCCGAGTGGAACCCCCGGACCCTTTACTGTGGCTGTGGAGGAAAGAATAGGGTCGCTTACTGTGGATAAAAGAACAGGGCCATTGCTGCTTGCATCCCCATGCATGTAATACATTGATACAAGTCGAAAAAAGAGAGGTGTACATGGGACTAGCAACCTCATCATGTTAAACAAATTACTACATATACTAGATACCATCACTTTTTCGCACAAACTGCTTTGGTGCAGGTTTCCTAAATAGAAACCTACTATAGAAGTGACTTTATTCTTCGCCTGGATTTAAAAATGGACACGAAACAAGACAAGAAGAACAAGTTTGATTATCAAACCACTATTACTAAGTTATATTTAACGCATTTATTTGTTAATGTAATTGACTTGCATTTAATAATCTTATACATTTAAGTGCTCTAAACGATAGAATCATTACATTTACGATATGTATATTATAGTTTACATTTTATGATTTAGCCATAAAGGTATACAGTTTAATAATGTTTCCATGTCAATGTGTTTGATTCAATTGCCAGCCACATTTCAGCAGCATATGTTTTATTTCTACTTGTTAGGTAAAATAGTTGGCATGCATTCACTTCTAAAACACCTTCTGCAAAGTGAAAAATTCATCCCATGAGTCGAGCTTAGACTAGTTGATATATGGTGCTCCATAATACATGTGCTCTTTTCCTTAGCCTAGTGAACTCAGTTGACCATTGCTAGTAAGCTATGAATGTAAATAGAATGCTAAACTATGTATAATAAAGTAGAAACAAGTGGCATATAGACTATATAGCGGTTAAACTAATACATACTACTGTAATAAGTCACTTTTGTATAAAATAACAAAACCAATCGTTACCTCATCATCATTTGCTCTTTTTGTCTTGTCAGACGATAGTAATTGTGCTTTTAGCACAAACCCCGGGCTGAAAAATAGAGAAAATGTGTTGCACATGCAGTATGGTCCCTCATTTTGTCTGTCTTTTTTGCTCCAAGGGAAAAGTGATACTAATTCACTTGAAAGAAGGCAAGCTGCAGAAGCTGCCTGATTATCAAAGCAATGCTTTTTCTGTTCGCCTGTTTGAGTTTCACGCCTAGACCAGCCGCCAACCAATGCTAAGGGCCTGGTCTGCCCTGCCACAACACTCAGCTGAGGTTGGCTTTCCTCGCTATAGGATAAGGCATTGTATTCTTTTGTGTGTGCTCCTTCGCACATTGTCGGCTGCCAGGTTCGGTAGACGCTGACCAACTTTCAGAGTAATCAGAAAACAGGTTGTACAGCCATTTCTAACATAACCCGACAAGATACGCCAGTATCTTATCTGCAAGGCTTCAGATGGTTAGAAATCAGAGTTTTCCTTATCCTAGATGAGCTGCCTTCCTAGGCTTTTGGGCCCAATATCTCTGACACTATTGGTTTTAAGACGCCAGTGGCTTGCCTTCCGCACTGTCTCCTGTTAGTCAAAACAGTTCTGCTGCGGAAGGCCATGAGATGGACTTTGTTGTCAGAGGCTATATGAGATGCACGCCATGGGAGCATTTAGTTGGTGTTGAGAGTTAGTCTTCAACCCCACCCCTGGCTATAACAACATTTAGAACCAATCAATCTTTACCTTAACTTAACGTTTTTATACTGGTTTAGAAGACTCATCAGTCTGTATACAACCAGTTACATTTGTATTACCCTGCTCTAAAAGCTATGCGCATCCAATCTATTCTTAAATGCATTAACTGTCCCTACCTCCACTACCTTCTGGGGTAATGCATTACAAGCATTCACCACTCTCTGACTAAAAAGATATTTCCTAATATCCAATCTGGACCTTTCTTTAGTTAATTTGTATCTGTGCCCTCTTTTTCTCGTTGGTTGTTTTAAAAAAAAAACTTGTTATAGTCTAATTTAACCTTTCCTGTGATTATCTTATAAACCTGTATTAAGTCACCTCACTCTTCTCTTTCTTGACACTGTAGGCCGGTTTTTCTGAGTCTTTCCTCATAACTGTAATTCTGGAATTGCATTTGCCTTATTCACTGCTACTTGTTGCTCACTTAACGTTAACCTGTATGCTCTATTATAACCCCTAGGTCCCTTTCCTTATCTATCATTCTAATATTGTTCTCACCCCTTCTGTAATTATGTTCCATATTGGATCTATCCATGTGGATGACAGTAGATTTATCAATATTAAACTCTATTTACAATCTCACAGAACAGCCTTGAATTTTATCTAAATCTGACCTCAATATATCCACTTATGCTATAGTTGAGACACTCGTACATAGTTTTGTGTCATCCGCAAATTTGTCAATCATGGATCCTATATCAATGTCCAAATCATTTATATATATCAAGAACAATATTGATATATATATACCTAGATTAGGCATAGGCTAGAATTCTTATTTAATATTACATTAAACTACTTACGTTCACTTAACAAATCATAATTATTATATAAATCACATTTAAATAAACTGTACTAATGTATATAATTACTCAAAAACATCTACGGATCTCAGCGCCACGCTCTCAGCAGCGGAAGATATTACTGAATTAATTGCATTTCATGATTAGCATTGAACAGATGAATGTTTTCTTTTGCTAGAAGAACAAACTTGTTTGCAACTTGAAATAGAGTCTGCTACTGACCCATTTACCATCTTGGAAATGGAGTCTACTACTGGCCCAGTTACCATATTGGAAATGAAGTCTGCTACTGACCCAGTTCCATCTTAGAAATGGAGTCTGCTACTGACCCAGTTCCATCTTAGAAATGGAGTCTGCTACTGACCCAGTTACCATCTTAGAAATGGAGTCTGCTACTGACCCAGTTACTATCTTGGAAATGGAGTCTGCTACTGACCCAGTTACCATCTTAGAAATGGAGTCTGCTACTGACCCAGTTACCATCTTAGAAATGGAGTCTGCTACTGACCCAGTTACCATCTTGGAAATACAGTCTGCTACTGACCCAGTTACCATCTAAGAAATGGAGTCTGCTACTGACCCAGTTACCATCTTGGAAATGGAGTTTACTGCTAATGTTGATCAAGTTACCATCTTGGAGATGAAGTTTACTGCTAATGTTGATCAAGTTACCATCTTGGAAATGGAGTCTGCTACTGACCCAGTTACCATTATGAAAATGGATTTTACTGCTAATGTTGATCAAGTTACCATCTCAGAAAAGTAGTTTACTGCTAATGTTGATTAAGTTATCATCTTAGAAATGGAGTTTACCATTAATGTTGATCAACTCACTATCTCGGTAATAATAACTAGCCAATACGATTAAAATAATATAAGAAACAAACAGAATAAATCTCATATTTTATATTTATTGTCTTTTTATTTCAGACATGTAACTGAATTTAAAAAAATATATTCTGCAGCATTTCAGAAATTTTGGTGAGAACGACAGCAATGTGGCTTTAAGTAAATATAAAGAAGTGAACATGGAGTTTTCTCCCTTGTACACTCGAAGATTGTCTGGCAGTAGCAGCCTAACCAGTTTCAAGGAGGAGGCTCTTGAACAGTTGGAATTTAACATTAATGACATCAGCAGAGCAAGCAGCCCGGCTAGTGTCATCAGCATTAGTGCCAGATCTGAAGGTATTTGGTGTCCCAAACTGTTTGTCTTTACTAGTACCTAGGAAATTTGTGGAAATTATATACACATCATGTCATTCATTATCGGTTAATTGTGGTATTACAGATTATCCAGCTGTGAATATGGGTACCCAAATCTGCTGAGATAGGGTGATAATGCAGTGAGCATATGAACCAACTGGCAAAGATGGCGCCGTAACTGGCTGCGAGTCTACATTTCTCTACTGTTTTGGATCATTATGGATGCCGCCAGACCACGGATTTGCCTGGAATTCACACTAGTCGACGACTTACACTTGTGTTCACAGATACATGGAATTGTTTTCCGTCTGGACTTGTTATTTCATTCTTTTTTTGTGATTTCTTCCATCCGTTTATCCTCGTCTGGACGCTGGCTGAATGGCGCTACGCTTAAACTAGTAGTAGTTATACCTGTGTCGTATCTCACGGGTTAGTTCTGCCGGTTCACCTTCACGAATTTGGCGTGTGGGAATTTTAGATGCTACTATGATGAACTGAATACAGCTGGGGAGAGATGCCAGACTCACTCACACGCTGAGTGTTGTCCATACGACCTCTTGTGGTTATCGAAAAGGCACGACAAACTGCGTTAGATGCCATCCCACCTTTCTACCCTGCGGGTTACATGTTTACGGAAAGGCTTCGGTGGTAACCCTGAGGCAAAATCTGCATCCTATGCTATCTCCAGTCGTCTCGATGAATGTCTTGCCACTGGCAAAAGGTAGCTTAGGCTCTGTGAGTGAGGTTGACAAAAGGCGCAGTTTCTTCCTCACTTTAATCCAAATCTCCGCGCAAGTCACCCATTTCAGCGGACACAGCAAGAGATACGACTGTCCACACGGCTGAACAAAGAGAGTGGTCTTCATCACTTGTGATGGACAAACTATGATATAAACCAACAACTCTACTTCATGAAGATGGGGATTGGAGACTAATGTGTGATCCAGACTATGTTGGTCAAAGTCAGGTGATCATACAGATCAAGACCCTCACTTCACTTCTATGCAGTTTGCTCTGGAAACAGGCTGTTTTATGACAGTCTGCCAGCAGGGGGAGTTTCGACATGATCCACGTAGTAATGAGTGACACATATATGAAGTCAAGCTTAGCGCAACATCCTGGAGTAACACAGCCAGTCTTCAACAGCATGCTCACGATGTCAAGAAAGCTAATGCAACCTGCCACCTGGTGCCCTTTTCAGGGTGCACAAAAGAGTAAAGTGATATTAAATTATAGGCATTCCCAGACTGAAAAAGAAAGAAGAGATACTACCCTGAGCTACATATCGGAAAACTACCCAAGCATGGACTGGACTCATGCGTACACCGACGGCTCTGTAACAAACACTACACAGAACGGAGGGGCAGGAGCATTTCTGAACCTACCAAATGGCAGAAAAATAACACTGTCATTCGCTACTGGAAAATACACAAGCAATTTCAGAGCGCAGGCAGAGGCACTGAGGGCGGCAGTGGAAGAAATGGTGACAGGTAAAAGAATGAAAGCCACATAGTCCTGCTTACAGATGCCTTGACCGTAGTCACAGCACTGAAAAGCCAGAAAAATACTGAGCTTAATGATTTAAGAGCAGTACTCTGTCAACTATGCCAGCAGTCCGCACCGAAAAGGGTAGTGGTACAGTGGGTTCCATCCCACTGCAACATCCAAGGCAACAAGGAGGCAGACAGACTGGCAAAAGAAGGTACAAGACTACCATAACCGGATATTAGTATGACATACGAAGAGTCAAAACGGCTTATTAGAGCCAGATACCTGACCAAATGGGAAACCGAACATACTGGCTACACCAAAAACGATGCCTCTTACCAGTTGAACAGAAGAGAGCAGGTCGTGGTCTTCAGACTTCGCACTGGCCACAATAGACTTAGGTACCACCTATTCAACAAATTGAAGATAGGTGGTACTGACGAATGCCCGTGTGGTACCGGGAAAATGACCGCTGAACATTTGCTGCAAAACTGCCCGACATACGAGGATCAGAGAGAGCAGATGTGGCCATCACCAGTGGCAACACTAGACAAGCTCTATGGCAGTGTCGACAGCCTCAGGATGACGGCTGCTTTTTTCGAAAAAATTAAGGTTGATGTCTGACTGCGTACGTTGAAGAAGATGAAGATATTATAGGCATTCAACAACAACAGCTACTCCGTGAAGCTGAGTGCTTAACAAAATGAACTCCTTAACACTTCATCCTCCAATCCCATCGTCTGCTATGGATGAGGCCCATAAAACTTCATCCTTCAGAGCTGGCGTCTGCTATAGATGGAGCCCGTAACACTCCAACCTCCAACGCTGACATCTGATATGGATAAAGCCTTTAATACTCTATCTTCCAACGCCAGGGTCTGCTATAGATGAAGCCTGTAACATTCCATTCTTTAACACTGCTGTCTGCTATGGAACTATAAAAAGAAACAGTGTCATTACAGTGTTTATTCTAATTGCTGAGAAATTATAGGTCTGATGAATAAATGTTGATTGTCACTGCAGTCACCACATCATGCGCTGGATAGGTTTTTATTTTGCCCACAATAGAAAAAAAAACAACCTTCCTTCTTACTGGGGTTCAAACAATGAAACCTTTATCCAAAATGGTCGACCATCCACTGTACTATGGGACTATGCTGCTGGACTCCCTTTAAATACAAGTGTTGCATGTTAGTACATATCAATGACTAGCATTACTTTTAGTAATACTCTTCTTTTTCTTTTTAATCTTTTTCTTCTTCTTTTGACATTTTCCTTGTAAAGGACATTGTGTCATAGTTTATAGCAAGGCTGTGATATCTGTGCCTTTCTGCCTGACAAATCTGTTTTCAACACAGCATTCTTGGGACTGGGTTTGCCTTCCCTCTTCGATACCTTTTCTCTTAACCTGGCTGCATGGTTGCAGTCTGTTTCCAGGATCACCAGTTAGATGTGGAATAGGGTCTTGGTTAGCTATGGATTGCTGTCCCTGATACAAGCATCCAGCTATGAGTTGCTGGTAGCTGTTAGCCCATTCACACTGCTGCTGATTTGAACTTTTATTAATACTCAATAATGTCAAATAGCAGTTTTGAACCATAGTTATACACAAGCAATTTCAGAGCGGAGGCAGAGGCACTGAGGGCGGCAGTGGAAGAAATGGTAACACATAAAGAAAATGAAAGCCATATAGTCCTGCTTACAGATGCTCTCGCCGTAGTCACAGCGCTAAAAAGCCAGAAAAACACTGAGCTTAATGACTTAAGAGCAGCACTCTGCAAACTATGCCAGCAGTCCGCACCAAAAAGGGTAGTGGTACAGTGGGTCCCATCACACTGCAACATCCAAGGCAACGAGGAGGCAGACAGACTGGCAAAAGAAGGTGCAAGACTACCACAAACAGATACTAGTATGACGTACGAAGAGTCAAAACGGCTTATCAAAGCCAGATACATGACCAAATGGGAAACCGAACATACTGGTTACACCAAAAACGATGCCTATTACCAGTTGAACAGAAGAGAGCAGGTCGTTGTCTTCAGACTTCGCACTGGCCATAATAGACTGAGGTACCACCTATTCAACAAATTGAAGATAGGTGGTACCGACGAATGCCCGTGCGGTACCGGTAAAATGACCACTGAACATCTGCTGCAGAACTGCCCGACATATGAGGATCAGAGAGAGCAGATGTGGCCATCACCAGTGGAACTGCAAGACAAGCTCTATGGCAGTGTCGACAGCCTCAGGATGACCGCCGCTTTTTTCGAAAAAATAATAGTTACTGTCTGACTGCGTACGAAGAAGAAGAAGAAGAAGAAGAAGAAGAACCATAGTTAAGCTGATTATTATGTTTTGTATGATCTTATTGTATTATAAATGTGTTCTTCTTTCTTCTTATTAAAGTTTGAAAATATATGATATAGCTCAACAGATTATTTTTAGAATAGTGAATTTTAGAAAGAGGTAGTATAATCTTAACTCTAGAACAGAAAATATATTTATCTGTTTGGGAAAAATGCTCAGACTTTAAGTTCTAGCGACATGAAATTTGCACAGCTCATTCTGTCTGGAATTTCTAGGTCAACAAAAATATTTTCAGCTTGCTGTGTAGTTCCCTTCCACAGAGTTAATTAATATTAACGAAGTTAAGCGAATGTTTTTTTTTGGTATTCCGCACAGTGTCATTTTTTTTGTTCATGGCTCTCAAGGTCAGAAACTTTAAGCCCCAAGACCAGTCAATATTTGGAACTGATCAGTATAAGGGAAGGTTAGCTCTTTGACCCAGGACATTGTGCGAGTTGGGATAAATTGACAATGTGCTCCGCCCATGAGATTTCAGTTTTGTAACTTTCGTTCTCTCACTTGTTATTAATGAGTTTTCTGTGTTGTGAATATTTTGTAAAGAGTGATTATTGGAATGCCACCGATTCAAATGCTAATTACATTTTAAAAATCTCTCAATGTTGTAGCGATCTATAAAACATATTTCAAGTCAGAATGTCACCTTAAAGTCACCTTCTTCTTCCCCTTCATCAATCAACTGATGCTATACTTCAAGTCAGTCCAATGTGATTCACGAAGGAGATTGTGCGTTTCAGGTATTTGCCGGTCCACCCACAGATTTTTTAGCATGGTCGCTCTCCCAGGCCAAACTGCCTCTCTTTGTTCTGCATAGGTAGGGCATTCTTCCAGAGTATGTATATTATACTGGTTTAGAAGACTGCAGAGGCTGTATACAACTAGTTCCATTTACATCACCTTGCTCTAGAAGCTGTACGCATCCAATTTATTCTTAAATGCATTAACCGTCCCAGCCTCCACCACCTTCCTTGGCAATGCATTCCAAGCATTCACAACTCTCTGGCTAAAAAAATATTTCCTAATATCTAATCTGGATCTCTCCTTAGTCAACTTGTAGCTGTGCCCTCTTGTTCTTGTTGGTGGTTGTATTTAAAAAAACTTGTTATAGTTTAACTTATCCATTCCTCTGATCATCTTATACACCTGTATTAAGTCACCATGAATTCTTCTGTCTTCTAGACACTGTAAGCCGGTTTTAAAAAATCTTTCCTCATAACTGTAATTCTGGAATCCCACTATCAGCTTTGTCGCTCTTTTTTGTATTCTTTCCAGCATGTTTATATCCCCTCTCTGATAAGGACTCCACACCTGTACACAGTACTCCAATCTAGGTCTAACTAATGCTTTATACAGTTTGACTATCACTTCCTTGCTCCTATGTTTCATATTTCTTTTTATTAAACCTAACATTGCATTTGCCTTTTTCACTGCTACCTGAACTTGCTCACTCACCTTACCTGTATGATCTATTATAACCCCTAGGTCCCTTTCCTTATTTATCTTTCTAATATTGTTCTCTCCCATTCTGTAAGTATGTTCCATATTGGATCTACCCATGTGGATGATTGTACATTTATCTACATTAAACTCCATTTGCCAGATTACAGACCATTCTCGAATTTTATCGAAATCCAACCTCAATATATCCACTTCTGCTTTAGATGAGACACTACTGCATAGTTTTGTGTCATCAGCAAATTTTGAAATAATGGATCCCATACCTATGTCCAAATCATTTATATATATCAAGAATAAAATTGGTCCCAAAACTGAGCCCTGTGGCACTCCACTTTTCACTTCACACCACTCAGAGTACTCTTTATTTATACCCACCCTTTGCCTTCTTCTCGTTAACCAATTTTCAATCCATTTGGCAACTTCCCAACCTATTTCATGTGACTTTAACTTTCAAAGTAATCTTTGATGAGGTACTCTATCAAAGGCCTTTGCAAAATCCAGATAAATAACCTCCACTGGCTATCCCTTTATCTAACATTTTGGTGATTGATTTGGTGAATGATTGATGAATTCTAATAGATTTGTTAAGCATGATCTCCCTCTGGTAAACCCATGCCGATTATTTCTAATTAGATTAAATTTGTCTAAATGCATTGCAATGTTTTCTTTGATTATTGACTCTAACAATTTACAGACTATGCTCGTTAAGATCACAGGTCTATAGTTTGCTGGATCTGCTTTTTTGCCCTTTTTGAATAAGGGGATCACTCCCACATCTTTCCAATCCCGTGGAACAATCCCTTGTGCAAGTGATTGAGAACATAATATAGCCAATGGTTTTGCTAATTGGTCTCTAATTTCAAACAGTAATTTTGGATGAATACCATCTTGACCTGGACATTTATCCACTTTCAACCCCTCCAATTTTTTAAAAACCATTTCCTCTGTAAAACAGATTGATCCTAATTCTGCTGTATCCATGTCTGTTTGAAAAATATCTACAGGCTCTGGGATCTTGGAGCAGTCCTCTTTTGTGTAGACTGTGCCAAAGTAGTGATTTAGTAGATTTGCTGCCTCCCTATTTTCACTTATTTTTTTCCCTGTGCTGTCTATGAGAGGGCCTATTTTGTCCTTCGATCTCTGTTTATTTCTAACGTAAGAGAAGAAACTTTTACTATCAGTCTTGATCCTCTGAGCAAGTTTCTTTTCTAAGTCTATTTTTGCTGTTTTATTCACTTTTTGAGATACGTATTGCTTGTCCAAATATGTTAAATATGTTTCTTTTGATTTACCTGCCTCTATATATTTTTTCCATGCTTTATTTTTAGCTCTTCTACATTTAACTACAATTCTAGTTATCCACTGTTTACGCTTAGGGTTTACCTCCCTATATGGAATACATTCCTCTTTTAGCATTTCGAGAACTGTTTTACAACTCTCCCACTCCTGGTCAACATCTGTTCCTACGACAATATCTTCCCAGATTATGTGGTTCGCTGCTTCTTTCATCCTCTTAACATCTGTCTTAGAGTAGTCATATGTTCGCGTGTTTATGTTTACTTCTTTCCCTGCAATAAGATCCCATCGGATAATTTGATGGTCACTTGAGCCAAACAGTTCCCCACTGTAACGTTTTCAATCATATTTTCCTCTGTAGTAAAAACTAGGTCGAGTATGTTTTTGCCTCTGGTGGCTGCTTCTACATGTTGAATTAAAAAATTGTCAGTTATGCACTTTTGACTCTACAAGTGCTACTGCCATATCCCATTTTATTTCTGGAAAGTTGAAATCCCTTATTAATAATAATTTCCTATCACTTGCCTTTGCTATGCTACTAATCAGCTCCTCATCTTCGTCCTTTTGACTTGATGGACATCTATAGCATACTCCAATCACTGTTTTTTCACCCCCACTTTCTATTTCACCCCATACACTTTCATTTTTGTTACCACATGATAAATCCTCTCTCCTCGTTATATAAACATAATTTATACAGTATAACAAAACACCTTTTGACTTGATGGACATCTATAGCATACTCCAATCACTGTTTTTTCACCCCCACTTTCTATTTCACCCCATACACTTTCATTTTTGTTACCACATGATAAATCCTCTATCCTCGTTATATAAACATAATTTATACAGTATAACAAAACACCACCTCCCTTAGCCATGTCACCAACTACCCTATCTTTCCTTAACATTGTATATCCCTCAATTTCAAGTTCACCATCTGCAATGTCCTCATATGTCCATGATTCTGTTAACCCTATTATATCTGGTTTTTCTTCCTCTACATACAGTTCCAATTCTTCTCTTTTATTTACTATGCTTCTCACATTTGCATAAAAACATTTTAGTTTGCAATTTTGTTCTTTTTCCACTTTTTGCTTTTGCTCTGAGACCCATTCTGTGGATGTGGGCCTTGAGTCTGCAATGTCCCGTTCTGAGTCTGAAGATCTGCCCATCTCTTCCAAGTTTGTCTATGTTGTCATTTTCTGTCTTGTATTATTTGTACTGGTCTCTCCATTCTATCCTCGTAGATCGTTTCATGAGTGTCTTTGCTTCCTAATAGCTCTGAGGGTAGGGAGTCTGCATGCATCCACTTCCGGCTTTTGCACGCTCATCTGCTTTCTTGTTTCTAGGGATCCCACTGTGGGCTGGAATCCACTGTAGGACTAAATCTGTTTTTTGAGACAGCAATCCTATGTTGAAAGTCATTCCTGAATTGTGTGTTAAAAAAAATATGTGATTTCATGAGATTTGCTATGTGCTGAAGTTTTAGTTTGTTATAAAAATAAATGTAGACAAACATAAATCTGTAATTGAGATTTCAATGATGTTTTCTGTCACATTTGAATGCAGGTAATGGTTCAGTGTTTCGGGAGCGTAGACACCGCAGCTCTGGCCGAGGTGATGATGAGTTCCGTAAAAAATACTCTCAGATAAAAGCAGAGCTGTACATGGAGAAGATTAAGGCACAGCAGATGCAGCAGGAGAGAGTGGATGAAATGAGAAAGTGGAAAGATGCTTTTGAGAATGACAGAAAACTGGAGATAGTTGCGATGCAGAAACGTATGGAAGAAGAGAAAAAAAGAGAGGTAACTACAGGGACATTTGTTAATTTTGTGTTCCATATTATCAGCAGTGAATTTGTTGGCAATAATACAGCATTTATGACGATTTAATTCATTTTTAAGATAGTGTTCTTCTTCTTCTTCTTCTTCTTCTGCGTTCGTTCTCAATCTCCCACTACCAAACCCTGAAAGGGCTTAAGTAGCAGAATGTAGTCCAGAAAACGGAATGCGTTGTGTTGTAGTTTACAGCTTGACTGCAATATTTGCACGTTTCGGTCCAACACATCCGACTTCAACAAGCATTTTTTGAGTACTGGATTAGCATTCCCTCTTCGATCCCTTCTCCTTAGCCAGTCTGCCCTGCTGCAGCCTGTTATCCAGGATCACCACGTGGAGGTGTAGAAGGGTCTTTGCAGCTCTGGTTCGCTGGCCCTGACGCTAGCAGTCAGCTATGGGTCGCTGACCACTGCAGCTCATGCGCTGCTCAGCATCTTGTTCTCAGATACAGTGTTCAAGGTCTCAGAGTTGTGAGGGCTACAACATCTTCTGTAGTTTTAACAATCAGGTATACATTTACAGCTGGGTAGGTTGGATTGTACCCCAGTACTGCATAGGGAAGAGGAATACAATAGGATTACTTTAACATGTCAAACAAGATATTAAAGGTGACTACTGTTGAAGACAGATGTGTTGAACTGAAAGGTGCAAATATCGCAGTCAAACTGTGAAATAGCGACACAACACATTTTGTTCTCTGGACTACATCCTGCTACTTGCAAAGCCCTATTCAGGGCTTAGTAGTCAAAGATTGAGAACGAATGCAGAAGAAGAAGAAGAAAGGTGACTAAAGAGTTCATGAGGCTAGCAATCTCATCTTGTTAAAGGAGTTGCTACAGTAATCTCTGCTGCAGGTGTGCATGGTAAGTGCTTTGATTGATACAGACCTCCTGTAAGGGGGCCAGCTGAAGTGGACAGTGGAGGTGTTATGCTTCATATGGAACCAGGTAGAAACAAGAAGAAGAATATTGTTTCACTATATTGCATAAAATACTTAGAGGCTTTTGAGATGTGGTGTTACAGAAAGATGGAAAGAGTGAGCTAGACCGACAAAAAATCAAATGAAAAGGTATTGGTGGAGATGGGAGAAGAGAGAAAGTTGATTCGGAAGATAAAGAGAAATTGACTTGACTGGTTGGGACATAATCTGCGGAGAGAGGATCCAGTCAAAAAGGTCATGGAGAACATTATGCAGGGAAGGAGAGGGAGGGGTGGACCTAGAGATACCTTTTTGTCTCAAGCTTGCGGAGATATGGCTGTGAAGACGTATGCTGAGCAGAAGACAACTGTGGAGGATAGGCAGAAATGGAAGGACAAAATCCATGAGCTTGTTGACCAGTCTTAGGACTGAATGACCTGTTCATGAGGATGTTACATACTAAATCAGTTTTATCAATGTGGTCTAAGACGCAGTGAATGAGATGACAGTAGTCAGTGACTCATTTTGATAAGGTCATACCAAATGGTAGAAAAATAATACTGTCAGTAGCAACTGGAAAATTCTCAAGGAATTTCAGAGCGGAGGCAGAGACACTGAAGGCTGCAGTAGAAGCAATGCTCATAGACGAAAGCAATGAAAGTCAGATAGTCCTGTTCACAGATGCCCTGGCCGTGGTCACAGCACTAAATAGCCAGAAAAATACTGAACTTAATGATTTAAGAGCAGTACTCTGTCAACTAGGCCAGCAGTCCGCACCAAAAAGAGTAGTGGTACAGTGGGTTCCATCCCACTGTAACATCCAAGGCAACGAGGAGGTAGACAGACTGGCAAAAGAAGGTGCAAGACTACCACAACCAGATTCTAGTGTGACCTATGAAGAGTCCAAAAGGCTTATTAGGGCCAGATACATGGCCAAATGGGAAACAGAACATACTGGCTACACAAAAAATGATGCCTACTACCAGCTGAACAGAAGAGAGCAGGTCGTGGTCTTCAGACTCCGCACAGGCCACAACAGACTGAGGTACCATCTATTCAATAAATTGAAGATAGGTGGCACTGACGAATGCTCGTGTGGCACATGCAAAATGACAGCTGAACATCTGCTACAAAATTGCCCGACGTACAAGGACCAGAGAAAGCAGATGTGGTCATTACCAGTGGCTACACTAGACACACTCTATGGCAGTGTCGACAACCTCAGGATGACAGCTGCTTTGTTAGAACAAATTCAAGTTGACGTCTGACAGCGTACAAAGAAGAAGAAGAAGATATTGATAAGGTCAGCATCCGTGCAGCCTGGCTTAGAGAGTAGGGATCAAAGAGTAAAGGCAAACCCAGTCCCAAAAATGTTTGGTGCTGAAACCAGATCTGTCAGACTGGAGGTTGCAGATAATGTAGCCTTGCTGTAAACTACGACGCAACGTAACAGATGTTCATTTCAGGACAAATGATATAAAGTTTTATCAAAAGAGAATATGAGAATAGCATTATTGGCAAGGACTGCATCACAACTGGAACTACATAGGTTGTGTTCTCTTTGCTATTTTGGTTCATCTCTGCTTCATTTTATGTGAAGGGAAGTGTTTGAGGAAGGTCATCGGTGTTACCAGGAAAGACAGACTGCAAAATGAAGACATTTGAAGTATTGTCGGCACTACGTCATGTGCAGAGTACATTTCCAGGCACAAAATACACTGGATATCTCACAAGAATGCAGCCTCATCATCTTTCACTGATCCACTTACAAATTTGGTATATCATGTTACAGCGCAAGAGAGCGGTCTCAACAAGACATACACATCTTTTGAGCATCTCCAAAGAGTTGCAGTCCAGTGAGTCGGTGTCCCAGGATCATGATGTCCTGTCACGGACATAGCATATACATCACCATCAGCTGCCTCATCATTCTTCAGTCAGATGTGTCAGCCCTTCTGTAGGGATAGATTGCCACCTGAAAGATCATCACAAAGGAACAATATCTGCTGGCCTGCACATTTTCGTCATCCATTGGGATAATTGATAGAGGACAAACAGTAAACATCGAGACAGAATGCATTTAACCGATGAATTGGGGGTGGATTGCTACAGCCCAGAGCATATACCAGTTGCCGGTGGTTGCTGCAGCCACACCTATAGTACTTCACCTGCTCCTCAGCCTATTATTCTAGTCCCTCTCCCATGATCTGTCCTGCTTGGCTGATGCGACCAGGAGTAGAACTCCCACTGTCACAACTCCCGAGATCATTAGGGTGCACAAACACAAACTCTCCAACCTCTGGCCTCTTGGGAGTGAAGAGTAATCAGGGTCAGGTGAAACATACTGAAAAAGACCCCACCTCATGTCAGGTAAAACATACTGATAAAGACCCCACCTCATGTCAGGTAAAACATACTGATAAAGACCCCACCTCATGTCAGGTAAAACATACTGTTAAAGACCGCACCTCATGTCAGGTAAAACATACTGATAAAGACCCCACCTCATGTCAGGTAAAACATACTGATAAAGACCCCACCTCATGTCAGGTAAAATATACTGACAAAGACCCCACCTCATGTCAGGTAAAACATACTGATAAAGACCCCACCTCATGTCAGGTAAAACATACTGATAAAGACCCCAGATCTTGTCAGGTAAAACATACTGATAAAGACCTTGCTTCCTGTTCCTGTAAGTGCTCCTGGAATAAAAGGCTGTCACACCAGTGTGGCCATTGAGGTAGAGATCAGCACTGTAATCCCCATAGTGGCGAGTGTGCTGAGAAACCTCACATTGCACTAAAGCTAGATTCACCTTCTAAAGTATGACTTGGGATGTAAGAATAACAACTGTAACCTGCTTCTAAACAAACATCAAGATTTAACTCAGCATGATAGCTTCGAACAACAAAAACGTCTGGCCCGAGACAGAGGCATTTCCCTACCATGTGCTACATAAAATTATTTACGAGGTGTGTTAAAAAAGTATCCAAACTTAATTTTTTTCTGCAGAAGCAAATAAAGCATGGGTGTTATTCTTCGACATGAAAGTATAGGGGGCATCATGCATATGCATTAAATTTTTCCTGCCAACAGATTGCATCAGCCACTGGCAGTCAGACTTTTAATGTTGTCAGTCATCAGTCAGACGAGTGTAGTGAGCATCCGTCCGGTTTTCATTCATAAAAAAATGACGGAAAGAATTGAGCAGCAGTATTGCATCAAATTTTGCCAAAAGCTATGTGATGCACAAGGGGAAACTATTCGGATGATTCAACTGGCTTTTGGTGGGGATGCCGTGAGCATCATACAAATTAAGGACTGCTACAATCGTTTCAAAGGTGTCCGCACATTGGTGGAGAGCGGATAACGTTCCGGTAGGCCCCCATCAAGTCGAAATGATGAAGTCATTGACCAAATATGGACCTTGATCTTACAGAACCGTCATGTCACCATCCGAGAACTTGTGGATGAGGTGGGGATAAGCATTGGTTTGATACACTCCAATTTGAGCGAGGACTTGGCAATGCGGAGAGTGTCCTCGAAGTTCGTGTCAAACGATGGAGGAAAAAAAACTCAGTCTGGAAGTCTCACAGGACATGCTGCACTGCACAAACGTTGGCCCAGACTTCCTGAATACCGTGATCACTGGTGATGAGTCATGCTTTTATGGGTACGACCCAGAAACCAAGCTGAAATGATCACAGTGGAGACATTCATCATCCCAGAGACCGAAGCGAGGTAGGTGCGCAGCAATGTCAAAGTCATGTTGACCATTTTCTATGACTCCAGTGGGCTTGTGGGTTGTGCACCACAAGGTCAAAACATTACTACCTGGAGGTCATCCATTGCCTTTGTGATGCTGTTTGACGCAAACGACCGGACCTGTGCACACAGGAATTTGGCAGCTCCATCATGACAATGCACACGCCCATTCTTCACAGCAGCTGCAGACTTTCCTGGCCAAAGACAACACTCCTCTGGTTTACCAGGCTTCCTGTTTTCCAGACTGCTCCCAAGGCAGAAAATTCAGCTGATGTAACCAGATTTGAGTCACGAGAATAGCGACGACCCAGCTATAATCCATTTCCTGAAATGCTTCCAACAGTGGCGGAATCGCTGGGAGAAGTATGTGGAGTCCCAAGAAGAGTATTTTGAAAGGGATTTGAGTTTCAAACCTCCAGGTGAGTAATTGTATTTTTGTGGCCCAAAGGTCGGATACTTTTTGAACACACCTCGTAATTGACATTTGTATCTGTCAGTAGCAATCTACTAATATTACATCATGGGCACTCTATTTCCTCAGATTGCAAGGCTGAAAGAGGAACTGATCAAGCAGAAGGACTTTGAGCTGCAGCAGGTCTTGATGTACAAGGAGTCTGAGAAAATGCAACAGCAGCAGCTGAAGGAGCTTAGATTAGTGGAAACTAAAGAAAAAGATAGAAAGTTGCTGGAACACAGAGTAGGGGAGAAGGAAAAGTTTGTTGTTGAGGAGAAAGAAGAGGCTGCCATTGAAAAAGATGGAGATAATGATGTAGCAGTGGCTAGTGAGAAGGCGCGTGTCAAAGATGGTATCCATCAGGAGGATAGGAGGAAACGTAGATCCACATTTGGTAGAAGATCATTGGATATTGACTCTAAAGATGGAGGGCAGATACATGAGCACAGGAAGAGTTCAAGAGAACCAAGAACCCCAAGAAACCAAACAGGGAATGAAGCTGATAAAGACAATGGTGGTACACGACGGCGGGGAAGTGTAGTTGTGAGCAATTTGGACAAGCTTGATGTAGCTGTTGCTGTTGATGAAGATTCCTTTGCTGGTGAAGTTGCCACAGACAATACAGTGAACAAAAATGTTAGTACTATCATGAAGAAACAGGGGCCTATAGCGAAAGATGTTGGAACCAGCACCAAAGGCTTGTCTCCATTGGTCAGTCACAGAAGCACCAGCATGAAAGGTTTCAAACATTCTTCAACAGAGAAGATCATGGTAGATAAGCAGACGCATGTGGACAAAGATGGCTCTATAGACAAAGATGCGCAGAATGAAGAGAAAGAAAGACAGTTGGTAGTAAAGCAACTGGGAGAGAAAATAGCCACACTTGAATCTGAAAAATCTGAATTGCTGGAAACAAAAGAGGAAATCCAAAGGATTCTAGATAAAAAAGGCAGAGAGCATAAGACACGAGAAGCAGAGTTTACAACCTTGAAAGCTGGATATGACAGAGAGTTCCGGACACTTATCAGTGAGAACAAAAAGGTAAGGATAGTTTTGGATGAAACATTTTAGGGGACAGAAGATGTAGAGGTTTGACGGAGACAACACCAGACTATTATATCTAATGTCTTCTACTATGGGGTGTAGAGGTTTGACAAACACCATACTATTATATCTAATGTCTACTGCCATGGGGTGTAGAGGTTTGACAAACACCAGACTATTATATCTAATGTCTACTGCCATGGGGTGTAGAGGTTTGACAAACACCAGACTATTATATCTAATGTCTACTGCCATGGGGTGTAGAGGTTTGACAAACACCATACTATTATATCTAATGTCTACTGCCATGGGGTGTAGAGGTTTGACAAACACTATACTATTATATCTAATGTCTACTGCCATGGGGTGTAGAGGTTTGACAAACACCAGACTATTATATCTAATGTCTTCTACCATGGGGTGTAGAGGTTTGGCAAACACCATACTGTTATATCTAATGTCTACTGCCATGGTGTGTAGAGGTTTGGCAAACACCATACTATTATATCTAATGTCTACTGCCATGGGGTCTAAAGGTTTGACGGTGAGAACACTAGCCCAGACTATTATATCTAATGTCTTCTAACATGGGTTGTAAAGGGTTGACAGAGAACACGTGACTATTATATGTAATGTCTTCTACCATGGAGTGTAGAGGTTTGAAGGAGAGAACACCAGCCCAAACTATTATATCTAATGTCTAACGTAACTTAACTTAACGTCTTTATACTGGTTTAGAAGACTCTGCAGAGTCTGTTTACAACCAGTTTCATTTACATGACCTTTTTTATCCATTCCTCTGATTATCTTCTAAAACTGTATTGTCACCACGAATTCTTCTGTCTTCTAGACACTGCAGGCCGGTTTTTCTGAGTCTTTCCTCATAACTGTAATTCTGGAATTCCATGATGTTCGTCCATCACAAGTGATGAAGACCACTCTCTTTGTTCAGCTGTGTGGACAGTCGTATCTCTTGCTGTGTCCGCTGAAATGGGTGACTTGCGCAGAGATTTGGATTAAAGTGAGAAAGAAACTGCGCCTTTTGTCAACCTCACTCACAGAGCCTAAGCTACCTTTTGCCAGTGGCAAGACATTCATCGAGATGACTGGAGATAGCATAGGATGCAGATTTTGCCTCAGGGTTACCACCGAAGCCTTTCCGTAAACATGTAACCCGCAGGGTAGAAAGGTGGGAAGGCATCTAACGCAGTTTGTCGTGCCTTTTCGAAAACCACAAGAGGTCGTATGGACAACACTCAGCGTGTGAGTGAGTCTGGCATCTCTCCCCAGCTGAATTCAGTTCATCATAGTAGCATCTAAAATTCCCACACGCCAAATTCGTGAAGGTGAACAGGCAGAACTAACCCGTGAGATACGACATAGGTATAACTAGTTTAAGCGTAGTGCCATTCAGCCGGCGTCCAGACCAGGATAAACGGATGGAAGAAATCACCAAAAAAAACGAAATAACACTATCAGCTTTATCGCTCTTATTTGTATTCTTTCCAGCATGTTTATATCCCCTCTATGATAAGGGCTCCACACCTGTACACAGTACTCCAATCTAGATCTAACTAATGCTTTATACAGTTTGACTATCACTTCCTTGCTCCTATGTTTCATATTTCTTTTTATTAAACCTAACATTGCATTTGCCTTTTTCACTGCTACCTGAACTTGCTCACTCACCTTACCTGTATGATCTATTATAACCCCTAGGTCCCTTTCCTTATTTATCTTTCTAATATTGTTCTCTCCCATTCTGTAAGTATGTTCCATATTGGATCTACCCATGTGGATGATTGTACATTTATCTACATTAAACTCCATTTGCTAGCCTACAGACCACTCTCAAATTTTATCTAAATCCGACCTTAATATATCCACTTCTGCTTTAGATGAGACACTACTGCATAGTTTTGTGTCATCAGCAAATCTATCCATTATGGATCCAATATCAATGTCCAAATCATTTATATATATCAAGAACAAAATTGGTCCCAAAACTGAGCCCTGTGGCACTCCACTGAGAGTACTCCTTATTTATGCCCACTCTCTGCCTTCTTCCTGTTAACCAATTTTCAATCCACTTGACAGCTTCCCCACCTATTCCATGTGATTTTAACTTTTGAAATAATCTTTGATGAGGTACTCTATTAAATGTTTTTGCAAAATATAGATAAATAACGTCCACTGGCTGCCCCTTAACTATCATTTTAGTAACCTCCTCCATGAATTCTAATAGATTTGTTAAGCATGATCTCCTCTAGTAAACCTATGCTGACTATTTCTGATTAGGTTAAATTTGTCTAAATGTATTACAATGTTTTCTTTGATTATTGACTGTAACAATTTACAGACTATGCTCATTAAATTCATTTGGTCTATAATTCGCTGGATCAGATTTTTGCCTTTTTTGAATAAGGGTATTACTCCTGCATCTCGTGGAACAATTCCTTTTGCAAGTGATTGAGAACATAATATAGAAAATGGTTTTGCTAGTTGGTCTCTAATTTCAAACAGCAATTTTGGATGAATGCCATCTTGAGACCATGGAGTGTTGATGTTTGAAGTGTCTTTGTGTCTCAGGTGGTGTTACACCTATTTCTTATGTGACTTCTTTGTGTCTCAGGTGATGCTACATCTATTTCTTATGTGACTTCTTTGTGTCTCAGGTGGTGTTACACCTATTTCTTATGTGACTTCTTTGTGTCTCAGGTGATGCTACATCTATTTCTTATGTGACTTCTTTGTGTCTCAGGTGATGCTACATCTATTTCTTATGTGACTTCTTTGTGTCTCAGGTGATGCTACATCTATTTCTTATGTGACTTCTTTGTGTCTCAGGTGATGCTACATCTATTTCTTATGTGACTTCTTTGTGTCTCAGGTGATGCTACATCTATTTCTTATGTGACTTCTTTGTGTCTCAGGTGGTGCTACACCTATTTCTTATGTGACTTCTTTGTGTCTCAGGTGGTGCTACATCTATTTCTGATGTGACACTTCTTTGTGTCTCCTGTGGTGCTACACCAATTTCTGATGTGACACTTCTTTGTGTCTCGGGTGATGCTACACCAATTATCTTGATCCTGATGACCCGTTCCTCAGCATTTCTACATGTTCCAACTTCATCTCCAGTGAGCGCTGTTTTGAGCCATGGAAGTCCAGGGAGTGGCATTCCACCAGAGACATCTCAGATGTTGTTGTGGACAGCATGGAAGTCCAGGGAGTGGCATTCTACCAGAGACATCTCAGATGTTGTTGTGGACAGCATGGAAGTCAGACCAACGCGTTGGAGGTCTTCCCTGCAGTCTCTTTTTGCCTTGGAGGTACCAGATTGCTGTCGTCATGCTCCATCGACCATCATTTTGTCAGAGCATGTGACCTGCCCATCTATTTTGCCCTGTCTGTATAGATTACTGCATCATTCACCAAGGTCAATTGACATATGTCAAAAATGGGAAGATTTTACAAGCATTGGTTGTGGAGTGATTCTGACCAAGCATGACTCAAGGGGCCTGGGTCACTCTGTTTGTCCTCCACTGATTTTGAGAGTGTCCATGTCTCGGCACCATAGCACTTTGCAAGGAGTACAGTGGAATTGAAGAAAGAGGTGCGTAGGTTTTGGTCTTTGCAACCATCCAGGACCGTGTTAGAAACGAGAAGGCTGCCCGGCCAGTACAATGACATGTTGATAGTTCAGGTTCCAGATTGTTCTGCATATTAAGTATGTTCCCAAAATAAATGTTCTCGTCCACATCCTCTACTCTTATCCCACCAAGAAAGACTGGATCACAATTAGCAAAACGATTGCACAGCACTTTGATCTTCGAGACATTCATTTCTAGTCCTGTTGTGGCAAAGTCTTGGTTTCGATGAGTAGTTACTTATCTAAAGTGTTATAACATGTATCCAAACCACGACACGACTTCACACAGTAAATAACACAGTAAACACTATATATGATTTATTACATCAATATCAACAAAAACAATATTGGCCAAAAGGACAAAATACATCTGAGCTAAATGATCATATATTATATATATATTTATTTTGTACTACAACGGAGGTTTTAAGGACTAGCTTTTGTTAACTCCTCCAAACTAACTAACCCAAGATTCTCACCCCTATCCTCCCCTTATCTGCACACTCAACACACTCTCACAAACTCGCCTTAACAATTGTATTTTGTACACTGTCGTTCTGTGCATTCACCTTCACTCATATCCCTTCAGTCAGATGATATGTACATCCACATACGATCAATTCACGTATACTCAGATGATCTATGCGTTCATATGTAATTAGATCACGTCACTAATAGTCGGAATCACGTACTCACTTGTGGTGACGCACTCAGTCGATCTGTGCATAGACATACTTCAGAACACACATCGTTCACTCAGTGTCCCGCACATACGATACATATTCAGATCTCTTTTAGTCACAGGGTGTCCAACACACACACACACACACGCTTATAGAGCGAATCGCCAAAACTCAAAGGTGTATGCTGGTTCAGTTATCCTGCAAACTCATTATATCTCTCACAAACTCCTAGTCAGTCTGCTAGCTACTAGCAGCCTATCAATTTCTCCCCAGGCCAGTCTGCTAGCTAGTCTCTCAGTCTCTCTCTCTCTCCAGGCCAGTCTCCTGAGTTCATCTTTGCCAGGTGTTTTATAGTCTCAAGCAACTTCAAGACTGTCCAATGGACTTCTGTAGGTTGTCTGACGTAGCTATCACTCTAATTTGGATCTACCTCCAACTAGTTGTTATTGGACGAATAACTCCAAATTTCTGTCACTATAAATATCGTATCAGGCCGTGGCGGCTTCTGACTGTCACCATCCTCCCACTACGCTTAAACAGGACGCCAGAGTGGTCAGCTCCGAATCCCCACCTCAGCTCTGAACACCCCTGACCTGTACCAGCCACATTCTTCCACCTAACTCCTCGTTTCCTTTGTCGATCTAGTGTCGAGACGGTGAATGACCTTGGCATACATCCAGGCAACCTTTGTTCCCAGAGTCGCCGGCCCTTGCTCTAGCTGGAACTGTTACAATGTCTTCTTACCCTCATCATCGAGTAGCTGCATCATTTGGTTGGCTTCTGCTGTTGACTCTGTAATGAGCACTATGTCGTTGGCACATCTAAGATGATTGAAGCGTCTGCCATCAATATGGATGCCAAACGCGTCCAAGTTGCATCGGCTGATGACTGATTTCAAAGATGCGGAGAAGAGGTTTAATGAGATAGAATCCATCTGCTGTACTGGTATCATAATTGGGCATTGGAAGGGACGAAATAAAGAAGTGCAGTTCGCATAAATGTTATCAAGAATTCTGATTTAGCTAGGTTTGGCATTTTGTTCTAACGGCGAATGCGAGACAAATTGTGGTTCTACTGAATGAAGCTTTTTTTGTAGTCGATGAAGGTAAATATCAAGTCTGTCTGGAACTCTCAGGCTGGATCATTAAGGCGACAGCTGGTTGAGATGGGGTCGATTGGGCTGTACGAACACCAAAAGCCATCTTGTTCGAATGGTTGCGAGTCTTCGAGAGTTGTTCAGACTCTGGCAATAATCCATTTAGTAAACAGTTTGTAAGTGACCAGGGGATTCTGTGGCGAAGTGGTTCAGCCGTCGGCCTCGTAACCAGGTGGTGTGAGTTCGACTCCGGACTCCGCCGTCTTTTTCACGGGTGCTTGAAGCGGAGTCCCCTGCATCTCGTAGTCGCCCCCTAGTCGTCTTGTCCTTGACTTGCCACTGGGGTCGGGCGGCACGAGACGAGAGAGTGAGGATAAAAAGTAGCGCAGTTAATCCTTACTAAAAATAGCGCTAGCAAAATTAATTATTCCATCATCGTCTACGATGGACGGCGGCCTTTGCCTTTTTGTAAGTGACCGGGAAAGGAGGAATGGACGATAATTTCCGAGGTCCTCCTCATATGTAAGAGTATCGTCCTCGAATTGCGCCAAATGGTAGATGTTCCTCCCGAATGAAGATACCATGTAAAACGTTGGCTATGGCTTGGAAGAGGGGTAGAAGCCTGGATGACCTTCTGGTAATTGGAGAGGGTTCTGATGATCTAAATAGGTCGCTATAGTAAGCTTTCATTGTCGACTCCATGCCCAGATTTGATGTTGTGCAAGACCCATCGGAAACTTTTAGACAAAGAATGATTATATGATGTTCAGCGAGGTCTCGAGTAGCTAATTTGATGCTGCGCTGATATTCTGCAGCTTTCATGAGATATTCACGGGAAAGGTCTCGCTGATCTTATTGAAGTTTGTGATGGCAGATCTCGCTTAGGGTGGTTAAGGTTATGTGGTTGTCTGGAGAACGAGCCATCTTATCGAAGGATTGATAAGCATCTCTGGACCCCGATATGATCGCTGCTGCTGGAGCTTTACAAGTTTTAGATCGACATAGAGACAAGCACAGAGAATGTGATGGTCGCATCCAGTGCAGAAGAAAATAAACCACATCTGTTGCTGATCTACGATTGGATAAGACAGGGTCAATTTCGTGACGATGAAGTCCACTGGGTCCCACGTGTGGGTACATCTTGTGGATCGGCTACTGGAATCAGCTATTGTGGGGTATATTTATTTCGGTTGGAGTAGGTTTTTAAAAAATTGTATTTGATTTTAAACAAAAATGCATTTTTGCCTTATTTCTCTATTCACCAAGGCGGTGTGCGTTGCACTGTTTTTATTTTTTACCTTTCGACCCAGTGCATCTGACTTCTGAATGCATTTTATGTAAGGTTCTGCTTCCTCTAGCATTTTCAAAGGGTTTGCTTCCCCGGGTAACAGCCGGTGCTGTAATTGAGGAGCGAATCCAGCACCTTCGGATTGACGTCGCGTCAGGGTCATGCACAATATACTGACCAAGACCACTATCTCTTCCATGTATTGTTCCCTGGAAACAGCTGTTTTCAAGGCAGTCTGGCTGACAAAAGGTGAATCGACGTGATCTCTGTAGTAGTGAGAGTCACGCAGATGACACCAAGCATAGCACAACCGCCTGGAGGATCACGGGCCACCTTCATCAGGACGTTCGGGATGTGAAGAAAACTACTGCAACCTGCCACTTAACGCCCTTTTCTGGACGCACAAAAGAGTAAACTTACTCATTGTAGACATTAAACAACAACAATCCTGCGCCATGTGCGTTTCGTGGGTCGTTGTGATTCTGTGTCGTTGACTAATATCATTTCTGGTCTCAGGGGAGGTAAGACCATGGTACCTGCATCCCGAGTTACCTCCAGTCGTCTCGACCAATAGTCTTGCCACTGATCCAAGGTAACTCGGGATAAGAGTGAGATTGATGACCAGCGCATATCCTTCCTCACTGTAATCCTCATACAGCACACATCACATTATTAAGACAAAACCGTCTGATGGTATGGCCATCATCGCTTCGCGATGGGAAATAATATAATAGCATTTCACAGATCGAAACTCACATGTGAGAGACTACGTAGCGAAGTGGTTAGTGACAGGAGCACACAACCAAAATATACATATGTTTGGATTCAGCAAGGTGGTGCCCAACCACTAAGAGGCAAATCACTTTAATAAATGGTTGCTGAAGTCGGATGCACTGGGCCATTAGACGTAAAACACTGTACAATGTACTCCACGTTAGAAAACAATGCAGCGATAAAAAAGGTGTAAATTATGAAAAACCGAAATACTATGCAATTCGTCATAGCTACTATATGAAGACCTGCTGATCGTTGTAAGAGCACGCACTTCCAAGACTACGTGGGCCTGTAATATATGATACTCAAGGGGAAACAGTCCAGAGAATGAGAAAAAGAGGAAGACCCAACATGCAGTAGACAGATAATCTTCAGAAATGGACGAGGAAAGCGTTGAGGTAGCCATAAATAGAAACATACAGTGAGGCGTAATGCTCCAGCGATCTGGGAAGGAGATAGAGAGGAATACCTAAAATAAGACAGACATGATTTTCAGAAATGGACGGGGTTTTCCCTGAGACAGACAAACACACTAACGGCAGACTACATATATGGAAAAATACAGCGAGATGTGATGTCCCAGTGATCTCCTTTTTTACACGAAGAAGAAGATGAAAACGGAGAATGTTTTTTGGACATTTGTGCTTCCTACTTCTGTTGGCTAAACGCTATTCATTAATTTATGCATATAACCTTCTTAAGTTCATAGACTCGTTTCTGGTCTTTGAGGCTCCAGGCTTAAATATATATATTTGGATTATCTAACATACCACTCATGACAGAATGTGACACATAAAGGTAGTCTCACAGCACACCGATGACCAAGTACACGGTTCAAATCTTGTCGCGCTCATACTGGACATGTCATTGGTTTATATCTTGGTCTTGATCTGTCTTTTTTACCTGGACCTGACGAGGAAAGGGGACGTAATGTCTGGTCAGGCAAAATATACTGACCGAGCAATGTTAGTCTCGGTCAAGCAAAATATACTGACCGAGCAATGTTAGTCTCGGTCAAGCAAAATATACTGACCGAGCAATGTTAGTCTGGGTCAGGCAAAATATACTGACCAGGCAATGTTAGTTTGGGTCAAGCAAAATATACTGACCGGACAATGTTAATCTGGGTCAGGCAAAATATACTGACCGGCAAAGTTAGTCTAGGTCAGGCAAAATATACTTACCGGGCAATGTTAGTCTGGGTCAGGCAAAATATACTGACCGGACAATGTTAGTCTGGGTCAGGCAAAATATACTGACTGGGCAATGTTAGTCTGGGTCAGGCAAAATACTGACCAGGCAATGTTAGTCTGGGTCAGGCAAAATATACTGACCGGCAAAGTTAGTCTAGGTCAGGCAAAATATACTTACCGGGCAATGTTAGTCTGGGTCAGGCAAAATATACTGACCGGGCAATGTTAGTCTGGGTCAAGCAAAATATACTGACCGGGCAATGTTAGTCTGGGTCAGGCAAAATATACTGACCGAGACCCCCGCCTCACTTCCACGGAGGTCTCCTGTTTCAGGACAATCTGACTAACGAGGAGGGGATCGATGTGATCCTCATAGTAGTGAGCGACATGCAGATGAAGCAAAGCATAGCACAACAGCTTGTATGAGCCCGTTTACCTTCCACAACTCACTCAGAATGAGTGGAAAGCTACTGCAACCTGTCACGCTCTTCTCAGGGCGGACAAAAGAGTAAAATCAGTATTTGTGACAATAACAACAACTTGACAATGACTTGAGCTTGTAAGCTTGGAAAGTATGTTTCTCCTGGTCGGGTCAGGCCGTTAGTCGTGTCTCCCAGTTATTACTATGGTTACTCTTCCTCTGAGTCCATCGAATCCATTACTCTTCCTCTGAGTCCATCTAATCCATTACTCTTCATCTGTCTATCTAATCCAATACGCTTCCTCTGTCTATCTAATCCATTACGCTTCTTCTGAGTCCATCTAATCCATTACTCTTCCTCTGTCTATCTAATCCATTACTCTTCCTCCGTCTGTCTAATCCAATACGCTTCCTCTGTCTATCTAATCCATTACGCTTCTTCTGAGTCTATCTAATCCATTACTCTTCCTCTGTCTATCTAATCCATTACTCTTCATCTGAGTCCATCTAATCCATTACTCTTCCTCTGAGTCCATCTAATCCATTACTCTTCCTCTGAGTCCATCTAATCCATTACTCTTCCTCTGTCTATCTAATGCATTACTCTTCCTCTGAGTCCATCTAATCCATTACTCTTCCTCTGAGTCCATCTAATCCATTACTCTTCCTCTGTCTATCTAATGCATTACTCTTCCTCTGAGTAATCTAATCCATTACTCTTCCTCTGAGTCATCTAATCCATTACTTGTCCTCTAGCTAATCAATTACTCTTCTTCTGTCTATCTAATCGATTACTCTTCCTCTGAGTCCATCTAATCCATTACTCTTCCTCTGAGTCCATCTAATCCATTACTCTTCCTCTGTCTATCTAATCCATTACTCATCCTCTGAGTCATCTAATCCATTACTCGTCCTCTATCTAATCCATTACTCTTCCTCTGAGTCATCTAATCCATTACTTGTCCTCTAGCTAATCAATTACTCTTCTTCTGTCTATCTAATCCATTACTCTTCCTCTGAGTCCATCTAATCCATTACACTTCCCATGAGTCCATCTAATCCATCTACTATCAAGTTTTATGATCGCTTGCTAATCTGGCAAGTTAATATAGTCCTGAACATTAAGGGACATCACCAGTAAAGGGAAAGGAAATGTACTTCAATCCTTCTACATTTACCGTTGACACAAAAAAAGAAAAGAAAAAGAAAGAAAGAAAAGAAAAAGACATCTCCACCCCCATCCCCACCACCAACAAAATTTGTGTATGTTAAAGAGATATAAAGAATGTACGTAAAACTATCCCTTAATCATTATGTTGTGTTTTTCACTTACCATTGGTGCTTTTATGGTCTTGTCTATTAAGAATCGACATTACTGCACTCAGAGCAGGCATATAGGTGCTTTCTCCTGCTGCGTCCCCCACCGGCAGCCCTCCCTGCTCGAGCCTCGTCTGATTTTGAAATTCTACAATATTTTGATTGCCAGTTTATCAATTGCAGTGTCAAACACCCAAGCAATGATTATATGTCGACGTCAGAATATCACCTCTATCCATCTATCATGTCACCACTAAGGAGTCACCTCTATCCATCTATCATGTCACCACTAAGGAGTCACCTCTATCCATCTATCATGTCATCACTAAAGAGTCACCCCTATCCATCTATTATGTCACCACTAAGAAGTCACCTCCATCCATCTATCATGTCACCACTAAGGAGTCACCTCTATCCATCTATCATGTCACCACTAAGGAGTCACCTTTATCCATCTATCAAGTCACTATTAAGGAGTCACCTCTATCCATCTATACTGTTACCACTAAGGAGTCACCTCTATCCATCTAAACTGTCACCATTAATGAGTCACCTCTATCCATCTATACTGTCACAACTAACGAGTCACCTCTATCCATCTATCATGTCACCACTAAGGAGTCACCCCTATCCATCTATCATGTCGCCACTAAGGAGTCACCTCTATCCATCTATACTGTCACAACTAAGGAGTCACCTCTATCCATCTATACTGTAACCACTAAGAAGTCACCTCTATCCATCTATACTGTCACCACTAAGAAGTCACCTCTATCCATCTATACTGTCACCATTAAGGAGTCACCCCTATCCATCTATACTGTCACAACTAAGGAGTCATCTCTATCCATCTATCATGTCACCACTAAGGAGTCACCTCTATCCATCTATCATGGCACCACTAAGGAGTCACCCCTATCCATTTATCATGTCACCACTAAGGAGTCATCTCTATCCATCTATACTGTCACCATTAAGGAGTCACCCCTATCCATCTATACTGTCACAACTCAGGAATCATCTCTATCCATCTATACTGTCACAACTAACGAGTCACCTCTATCCATCTATCATGTCACCACTAATGAGTCACCTTTATCCATCTATCAAGTCACTATTAAGGAGTCACCTCTATCCATCTATACTGTTACCACTAAGGAGTCACCTCTATCCATCTAAACTGTCACCATTAATGAGTCACCTCTATCCATCTATACTGTCACAACTAACGAGTCACCTCTATCCATCTATCATGTCACCACTAAGGAGTCACACCTATCCATCTATCATGTCGCCACTAAGGAGTCACCTCTATCCATCTATACTGTCACAACTAAGGAGTCGCCTCTATCCATCTATACTGTCACCACTAAGAAGTCACCTCTATCCATCTATACTGTCACCACTAAGAAGTCACCTCTTTCCATCTATACTGTCACCATTAAGGAGTCACCCCTATCCATCTATACTGTCACAACTAAGGAGTCATCTCTATCCATCTATCATGTCACCACTAAGGAGTCACCTCTATCCATCTATCATGGCACCACTAAGGAGTCACCCCTATCCATTTATCATGTCACCACTAAGGAGTCATCTCTATCCATCTATACTGTCACCATTAAGGAGTCACCCCTATCCATCTATACTGTCACAACTAAGGAGTCATCTCTATCCATCTATCATGTCACCACTAAGGAGTCACCTCTATCCATCTATCATGTCACCACTAAGGAGTCAACGCGATTCATCTATCAAGTCACTATTAAGGAGTCACCTCTATCCATCTATACTGTTACCACTAAGGAGTCACCTCTATCCATCTAAACTGTCACCATTAATGAGTCACCTCTATCCATCTATACTGTCACAACTAACGAGTCACCTCTATCCATCTATCATGTCACCACTAAGGAGTCACCCCTATCCATCTATCATGTCGCCACTAAGGAGTCACCCCTATCCATCTATCATGTCGCCACTAAGGAGTCACCTCTATCCATCTATACTGTCACAACTAAGGAGTCACCTCTATCCATCTATACTGTCACAACTAACGAGTCACCTCTATCCATCTATACTGTCACCACTAAGAAGTCACCTCTATCCATCTATACTGTCACCACTAAGAAGTCACCTCTATCCATCTATACTGTCACCACTAAAAATGCCTTTGAGGCAGTCTAGGCAGGTTCGAAATTTCAGCTGGTCCTAAACATATAGATTCATATGTCTTCTTCTTCTTTTATCTTCTCCTCCTTCACCTTCTCCTGTCCTCCTTCTCTCCGTCTCTATCTTTTTCTTCCTCCTTCCACCTCATCCTCCTTATATTCTTCTTGCTACTTTGTAGAGGTCTTCTTCTTTGTCATTCGTCCTGAACTTGTGATGATGTGTCGTGTTTACTGTAGTCCCCTCACCCTTTCCATATTTGATCACCAATAACTATAATGCAGTAATGTGTTCCGGTTTCAGATAGCCCTTGAAAATTTGGAGAAGTTAAAAGTTGCAGAAGCGGTTCTTAAAGAAGCAATGCTGTCTGATGAGGATATAGCTCTGCTGTCACAGAGTCCTGAACGCCAGAGAAGGCTGTCTACTTCATCCCTACCTGGCCTGGAGTTTCAGGTTGGTGGAAAGTCTGTCCTTATTGTGTCCATAAACAGTGGATCTCAAACTGTGGTCATAGAACTGCAGATGTTGGAATGACTACAAGCACTACTCCGATGGTCCACAGGCAGATCTGTGTGCGTCTCTGTTTAGGGCGAGTCGGCCTGCATCATACAAAGACACCGTCAGACTGTCCCTAATGTCCTGATACCGTCGTCATCTGCGTTTACCTCTTTTCCTCCTTTCAGAAACCATGCCGTCCATTATCACTGTCTCTAGACCTTTATGTCTCTTTATATGACTAAAAAGGGGACGGCGTGGGCTAGTGGTTAAGTGACACGGCTCACAATCTGAAGGTGCTGGGTTCGATCCTCATCACAGCACCGGCCGTTACCCCGGGGAAGCAAACCCTTAGAAAATGCAGGAGGAAGCAGTCCCTAACATAAAATGCATGCTGAAGTCGGATGCACTGGGCCGACAGGCGCAAAATAAAAACCACAGTGCAACGCACACCGCCTTGGGGATTCGAGAAATAAGGTGAACGCAAAAAAAAAAAAAAAAAAAAAAAAATAATATATAACTAAAATACCCTAACCTTTTACTTACGATGTTGTCTAGTAGCAATTGCCTGTAAAATGTATATTTTTTTTCTGTCCATGATGTTTTAAGAATTCAATTATAACACTTCATTTCAAAAGCTATGAACCGTTTTGCAATTGATTGGTTAAATGTCCATATCTCACAACCATATGTTGCCATTTCTACAGGTTACTAATAATTTCCAGTGTCATCCCACACGTTTTGTTCTGTCCTGTATATGGGGGTTTTCCCAACTAGGAAGTTCAAGTTCTGTACAAACATACATCTTTAGTATTTTGTTTTTAACTTAAGCAGTCATCGCGGCATGTTTTCCAACCTCTACCATGGACGGCATAGCAGGGCTTGTTAAGGTATGAGTGGAAGGCCACTGTAGGGGCTTCAGACTTTCAGGTGCTGGTGTGGATCTACTGTTCTGGTACGCTTTGTGGCCTAACGGTGAGACGTCCGTTTCACAATCTTAACGCACTCAGTTCGAATCAGAGCGTGTCCAGTTTGGCAGACACGGTTTTTTTTCTTGGTGCGATCGCACAAGTACATGTATCATGAGTTACCTCCAGTTGTTTCGACTAATAGTCTTTCCACTAGTCTAAAGTAGCCCGGGACGAGAGAAGAGATAGTGATGTTGATGATCAGCGCATTTCACTCTCACTGTAATACCGCCGTTATACAACATCAGGACACAAAAACCCACAAAAACAGTCCGACGGTGTCGTTATCATAGCTTGCAATGGGCAACTAAGGTGTGGTGGCCATGCTGGGGTTCTGGGCAATAAAAGAGCTCACGTCTTGGTAACACAAGTATCCAATTTGAGTATATTTGATATGAATAGTGGTGCCGATTTGGTGTCTATCAATAACTGTGTCTGTTGGAAAACGTCACTGCAATAAATGAATCAGCAACTCACAGATTGTAGAACTTTGAAATCAAACGTGGGTCGAGCGGAGTCAGGTGCGTGAGTGGATGACGCAGAAGCGCTTTAAACCAGCGAGCTGCAGGAGATATCATAATCCACACCCTTTGCCATTTACTATGGAAAACTGAGCACCTATGGGTATGCCCGGAGTGCAGTGAAGTCGATTCTTAAAAACATGTTTATGAAATGGAAAAGACACGGGTAGGGGGCGCACGGAGAAGAAGCGTAATTGTGTTGGTAGTGCTATATACCAGAAAAACGGCGCCGTACCTGCTGCGGGTCTAACATTGCTTCGGTGTTTTAGTTCATGATGGATGCCGACAGGCCACGGATTTGACTGAAATTTATACTAGTCGACGACTTACTCTTATGTTCACGGAAACATGTGAATGTTTGCAATTTGATCTGGTTTATTCGTTCATTTCTTGTGTTTTCTTCCAACCGATTATCATCGCCTGGATATCAGCTATATGAATTAGTACTACGGTTAAACATGTGTTGTATTTTCACGATATAGTGCATACGGCTGAACTTCGCCCTAGCTGCAGACAGCGTCGGTTTTGGTGTGACTGTGAAATGTTGACAGGTGACTATAATGAGCAAGAACACGTCGTCCGGAAGAGATGCCCAACACATCACTCACACACCTCTTGCGGTTATGGGAAAGACAAGACACACAATGATAGATGCCATCACCCTCCTCCCCTCTCCTGCCTTGCGGGATACCTGTTTACCGGAAAGACCAGGAGTAAACCCTGAGGAAAAATCTGCATCCTGTGCTATCTCCAGTCGTCTCGATAATGTCTTGCCACTGGAAAAAGGTAGCTTAGGACGAGAGAGTGAGGTTGACAAAAGGCACAGTTTCTTGCTCACTTTAATCCAAATCACCGCACAAGTCACACATTTCAGCGAACACAGCAAGAGAAAGGATTGTCCACACGGCTGAACAAAGAGAGTGATCTTCATCATATGAGATGAGCGAACATCAAATTGTTTGTGTTTGCTGGCAAGGCTGGGCCTGTAGGGGGGAAAGATGAAAGGGATGAGGGTGCACGAGAAGAAGACATAATGGAAGCATGACTGGGTAACGTACGCATCAGGCCAGAACCGATCTTTTAAAAGAAATTAAATAATTGAGTGCACGGACATGTGTCTGTGTGTGGAGAACCCACCGTAGATCATGCTTTCTCGGTCTGTCGGCTCCACGAGAGAAGCAGAGTGACGATATTGTCATCTCCAACCCATTAATGATATAAACTGTACGGCGATGAGAGATAATTGAGGCAAACGGCCAAGTTTAGGAGGGAAATACGAGAGATGGGATTATTTGAGAGCGAACGAAACAAATATTTTGCACCTGATATTGGCTCGAGCAACCTCGCACCAGATCACTGGCTTAGTCTCGCCGAGACGACTGGTGTAGTGTTAAACTAATACTGTGTGTGAAGCAGGGGTTCCTAACCTGGGGGCTATTGAGAATCACGTGTGTCAGTCAAGTGTCCTGAGGTTGGAGTATAATCTTGGTGGTCCATGGGGGCTTATCAAGAATCACGGGGGCTCACCCATGGAGGCTCACCAACGGGGGCTCAAAGAATCATGGGGGCTCACCAATGAGGGCTCACTAAAAATCATGGGGGCTCACCAATGAGGGCTCACCAAGAATCATGGGGGCTCACCCATGGGGGCTCACCAAGAATCATGGGGGCTCACCAATGAGGGCTCACCAAGAATCATCTGGGCTCACCCATGGGGGCTCACCAATGAGGGCTCACCAAGAATCATGGGGCTCACCAATGGGGGCTCACCAATGGGGGCTCACTAAGAATCATGGGGGCTCACCCATGGGGGCTCACCAATGGGGGCTCACCAAGAATCATAGGGCTCACCAATGGGGGCTCACCAATGGGGGCTCACCAATGGGGGCTCACCAATGGGGGCTCACCAAGAATCATGGGGGCTCACCAATGGGGGGGGGGGGCTCACCGTTGGCGGTTCACCAAGAATCATGGGGGCTCACCCATTGGGGCTCACCAAGAATCATGGGGGCTCACCGGTGGGGGCTCACCAAGAATCATTGAGGCTCACCAAGAATGGGGGCTCACCCATGGGGGCTCACCAAGAATTATGGGGGCTCACCCATGTGGGCTCACCAACAGTCTTAGGCCGATACAAAGTCGTGAAGGTCCACAAAGAATTATATCCGTGCGAAGAATCATACAAACTATTTTGGAAGTCCGTGAAAAGTCCTTGGGATCTATGAAGTGTCATTGTGATAAACAAAGGGTCCTCCGGGTCCACAAAAGTGTTCTGGAGATCCGTTGAAACTCCTTCGGATCTATATGAAAAGTCCTTGGGATCTATGAAGTGTCCCTGAGATCTATGAAGTGTCCCCGGGATCTATGAAGTGTCTCTGAGATCTATGAAGTGTCCCTGAGATCTATGAAGTGTCCCCGGGATCTATGAAGTGTCCCTGAGATCTATGAAGTGTCCCTGAGATATATGAATTGTCCCTGAGATCTATGAAGTGTCCCTGAGATCTATGAAGTGTCCCCGGGATCTATGAAGTGTCCCTGAGATCTATGAAGTGTCCCTGAGATCTATGAAGTGTCCCTGAGATCTATGAAGTGTCCCCGGGATCTATGAAGTGTCCCTGAGATCTATGAAGTGTCCCCGGGATCTATGAAGTGTCTCTGAGATCTATGAAGTGTCCCCGAGATCTATGAAGTGTCCAAGTGGTCTATGAAAGGTCCTTGGGATCTATGGTGTCCCCGAGATCTATGAAGTGTCCTTGGAATCTATGAAAGGTCCTTTGGATCTATGAAGTGTCTCTGAGATCTATGAAAGGTCCTTGGGATCTATGGTGTCCCCGAGATCTATGAAGTGTCCTTGTTTCTATGAAAGGTCCTTGGAATCTATGGTGTCCCCGAGATTTATGAAGTGTCCAAATGGTCTATGAAAGGTCCTTGGGATCTATGGTGTCTCCGAGATCTATGAAGTGTCCAAGTGGTCTATGAAAGGTCCTTGGGATCTATGGTGTCCCCGAGATCTATGAAGTGTCCAAGTGGTCTATGAAAGGTCCTTGGGAGCTATGGTGTCTCCGAGATCTATGAAGTGTCCTTGGAATCTATGAAGTGTCCTTGGAATCTATGAAAGGTCCTTGGGATCTATGAAGTGTCCTTGGGATCTATGAAGTGTCTTTGGGATCTATGAAGTGTCCTTGGGATCTATGAAGTGTCCTTGGGATCTATGAAGTGTCCTTGGGATCTATGAAGTGTCCTTGGGATCTATGAAGTGTCCTTGAGATGTATGAAGTGTCCTTTGGATCTATGAAGTGTCCTTGGGATCTATGAAGTGTCCTTGGGATCTATGAAGTGTCCTTGGGATCTATGAAGTGTCGTTGGGATCTAGGAAGTGTCATTGGGATCTATGAAGTGTCCTTTGGATCTATGAAGTGTCCTTGGGATCTATGAAGTGTCCTTGGGATCTATGAAGTGTCCTTTGGATCTATGAAGTGTCCTTGGGATCTAGGAAGTGTCCTTGGGATCTATAAAGTGTCCTTGGGATCTATGAAGTGTCCTTGGGATCTAGGAAGTGTCCTTGGGATCTAGGAAGTGTCCCCGGGATCTATGAAGTGTCCTTGGGATCTAGGAAGTGTCCTTGGGATCTAGGAAGTGTCCTATGGGTCAGCGAAGAATCCTGAGGGTCCGTGGAGAATTCTTTGTTAATCGATACGTGTATGATTTGTCAGTCGTTATTAATTGTGTTGTTCGGGGTTCTCGATGAAGACATATTAGTTATAACGTAGATTTTGTTCATGGTTTTGTTCAGACCTAGAATCTGAGCCATACCTGTCCATATTATTACACTTTTTTTATTCGTCTTTATCAGATGTGCATTTTGTGGTTTACATATTTAACTGTTTATGTGCTCATTATAAATCGTGCCACAGCTTCAACCGGAAGTAATGGATCGATGGGTGTTAACTAGATTTGGGACAGTCTGTTCAATATGAGAGTGTTAGACCAGACAGCTTACAGTCCTGACTGACGAAATGCACATGTTTGCAAGTTGCTTCCCATGTTTGAGTCGCATTTCGTCCAGTCGGTTTTGTTGAACTGAGGACAATAAAAAACACGACTCCTGAACGAGGGAGAAATATATGTCAACAAAAAATGGGATGTTTGACGGACGGGTAGTAAGATCACGTGACAGGTTTAGCTGTAGTGTCCTCCTCTGTGCCAGCACTCAATATTAGCCGAGTGACCTGTCTCTTCGACGCCACTTGTTGAACCAAGGGACTGTGAGACCAAAACGATGTCTTATTTTATACTGAGTGTTTCATGCCTCTGGACGTGTTAGCGTTGATATGTATCATTTAGCGCACTGCATCAAGTAAGCGTGCTCAGATACAAGAGTTTACAAGTTATGTGTTTTAGTGTGCCGTTTCTGGGAGTCTATGATCTGGTTTGTAGTATGCTTTTATAAGCTGGGTTGTCCAATCTGTTAACATTGTAGGCGATATTGTTAATTTACATTGTTTCATGGAAAAGCGATAGTACCAAGAAAAAATCTCCGTATCTGCCAAACTGGACACGGCGGAATCCGTACCAGGTGCGTTGGAAAATTGGAACGGACGTTTCACCCTCAGGCCACCCTTCCTCTTGAGTCTATAGTACTCGCAAAGAGAACTGGACATATATGTCCTGCATGATGAGGCAGCTGTTGATGCAAGAGACTTAGGTTATAAACACTAAGCCCAAGGAGACGCGTGTTGAAAACCTCGCAAAGTCCAGGAATGTTTTCCTTTTGGGAGTATCATAGAAACCTAACCTGCATACTGTATCGCGAGAGCCTGAGCAAGCAGACCTTTATTCCCTAAAATACCCCACCCTGCAACGGACACCGCAAGGGAATCAAGACCATAATGATACTGGGAATCCTGGTATTCAAACAGGCAGGTGTATGCCTGCTGCCAGGCAGCTGAAGGCTAACTGTAGTAGGTTAATTTATTTGGTTGCGATTTGTCTTCCTGCACCTTACTTGGCATGATGCCTGGTAGTTGTTGGAGGTGGGGGGGGGGGGGGGAGGGGGCATGAGGGTTCTGGGTCTGGTGGGGATTTCGTAATTTTTTAAAAATGTGTGTGTTTGTGAATATAATATATACGTTTTAACAATTAGTCTTACCTTGTTATGACACAACCAATATAAGTATAGTTTATTATTTTTAGAGGCCATTGTTTTGTCGTTTGGAATATGTCCGCTGTACCCCAAACAGCTTGTCGGGAAAGACAACTACAGAGCGTTGTGCATGGGGCTATCCACCCAATATGTCGCATATAGGGTCGCACATATCTACTACTGCACCAGCAATATATGGTTTGGAACGCGGTTTCTAGCAAACTAGAAATAGAGGAAAGGCAAACTAGAGGGAAGGCAAACTGGGGTGATCTATGGTCAACTGGAGTCATGGTAAACTGGGGTCATGGATGGTAAACTCGGGTCATGGATGGTAAACTGGGGGGATGATAAACTGGGGTGATGGATGGTAAACTGGAGTGATGGTAAACTGGGGTGATGAATGGTAAACGGGGGGGGGGGATGATAAACTGGGATGATGGGTGGTAAATTGGAGTGATTAGTGGTAAACTGGGGTGAGGGATGGTAAACTGGGGTGAGGTATTGTAAAGTTGAGTGATGGATGATAAACTGGGGTGAGGGATGGTAAACTGGGGTGAGGGATGGTAAACTGGGGTGAGGGATGGTAAACTGGGGTGAGGGATGGTAAACTGGGATGAGGGATTGTAAAGTTGAGTGATGGATGATAAACTGGGGCGAGGGATAGTAAACTGGGGTGAGGGATGGTAAACTGGGGTGAGGGATGGTAAACTGGGGTGAGGGATGGTAAAGTTGAGTGAAGGATGATAAACTGGGGTGAGAGATGGTAAACTGGGTTGAGGGATGGTAAACTGGGGTGAGGGATGGTAAAGTTGAGTGATGGATGATAAACTGGGGTGAAGGTAAGGTGGGGTCAATGTAAACTGGGGTAAAGGTATGGTGGGGTAACGGTTAGATGCGGTAAATGTAAGGTCGGGTATATTTAAGGCGGGATAAAGGTAAAGTGGAGTAAAGGTAAGCTAGTGTAAAGGTAAACGTGAGACAAGATAAACTGGGGTAAAGGTAATGTGGTGTAAATGTAAGCTGGAGTAAAGGTAAAGTAGGGTAAAGGTAAAGCATAGTATAGGTAAGGTGAGGTAAAGTAGAGTGACGGTAAGCTGGGGTTAAGGTAAGGTGTGGAAAGGTAAAGTAGGATGAAGGTAGGGTGGGGTGACGGTAAGTTGGGGTAAAGGTAAAATTGGGTGATGGTAATCTAGGGTAAAGGTTTGGGGGGGGGGGTAAAGGTAAGAGGGGGGATGGTAAGCTGAGGTAAAGGTAAGGTGGGGTAATAGTACGCTGGAGTAAAGGTAAGGTGGGGTAAAGGTAAGGTGGCGTGAAGGTAAGATGGGGTAAAGCTAAGCTAGGGTAAAGGTAAGATGTGGTAATAGTGAACTGAGGCAAAGGTAAGGTGGGGTAAAGGTAAGCTGGGGTAAAGGTAAGGTGGAGTGATGGTGTAAAGATAAGCTGGGGTAAAGGTAAGGTGGAGTTATGGTAAGCTGGGGTAAAGGTAAGCTGGGGTAAAGGTAAGGTGGAGTGATGGTAAGCTGGGGTAAAGGTAAGCTGGGGTAAAGGTAACGTGGAGTGATGGTAAGCTGGGGTAAAGGTAAGCTGGGGTAAAGGTAAGGTGGAGTGATGGTAAGCTGGGGTAAAGGTAAGCTGGGGTAAAGGTAAGGTGGAGTGATGGTAAGCTGGGGTAAACTTAAGGTGGAGTGATGGTAAGCTGGGGTAAAGGTAAGGTGGGGTAAAGGTAAGGTGGAGTGATGGTAAGCTGGGGTAAAGGTAAGGTGGGGTAAAGGTAAGGTGGAGTGATGGTAAGCTGGGGTAAAGGTAAGGTGGGGTGAAGGTAAGGTGGGGTAAAGGTAATCTGGGGTGAAGGTAAGGTAGGGTGATAATAAGGTGGGGTAAAGGTAAGCTGGGGTAAAGGTAAGGTGGAGTGATGGTAAGCTGGGGTAAAGGTAAGGTGGGGTGAAGGTAAGGTAAGGTGATGGTAAGGTGGGGTAAAGGTAAGGTAGGGTGATGGTAAGGTGGAGTGAAGGTAAGCTGGGGTAAAGGTAAGGTGGGGTGAAGGTAAGGTGGAGTGATGGTAAGCTGGGGTAAAGGTACGGTCTGGTAATGGTAAACTGGACTTGAATACCATTTTTATTTGAATACATGCACTGGTACAGACACATTGCAGAAACAGTTCTTATTTTACCCGAAAGGAGAACAGAGAATAGTACTACTGTAACCAAGCAAGCCGAAAGACTGGGCTGAAGGGGCGTTGTCGTGGGGCTGGCTGCCTCATCCCGTAGACACTTTAAGGCACATGAGCTTTAATAGATGTGGACAGGTCGACGTGTAATTGTTGAAGATCTATGCTCCACAGGGAACCGACACGGTTTTTAGTGATTAAGTATTCTATCATCTTGCCATTCACATCGTCAGCTTGACTGTCACCGCACACTGGTTGACCTGGACCGTTTGTAGGTTGCACCGCTTACACCGTACACGCCCAGGCTAAAGATATAGTTATCAGAGATTGCTCTCCGAAAATCAATAAACGAGAATCGATCCAGTCGATGAAAAGGCATGTTGTAGGTGGAGACAGAAACCTTATAACAGGTACACAGGTGAGGAACCAGACCAAGCATTTACCACAAGAGATAGCAATAAACATGAGGCGGGAAAGAGCAGGAGACTACAATGGTATTACAAGAGAATACCGGTGTGACGTTAATATGGGCGCCAGGACAGCTCTGGTATTCACATATGGGGAGGTGGGGGTTGGGGGGGGGGGGAATATTGTTTGTCATGTGCACATATCCGGTAACATTCCTTTAGTTCGAAGCCTCATAATTACACATTAGACTTAATCCGAAGTTGTTAATACACCGCTGCATAGATTCGTTGTTCACTTTGCTTTTACAGAGGCCTCTCAAGTTAATTCACTTGTATATTCCCGTTCCAAGTCCATTTATTATCTGGTATACTCGGTGGTCATAGAAAACGTATGAGGATATGGGCGTAGGAAGGTATGGCAGCAGAGATGGGAAGTGGTGTGCGACATGAATGTCTGTTATCACGTGTCTTCTTTTACTGGTGATTGGTTGGACTGTAATGACGTCATCAGCTACAACAAACTAGGGGAATTCAATGAATAGAATATTCTTGTTCTTCTTGTTGTTCTTCTTGTTGTTCGTCTTGTTCTTCTTGTTGTTCGTCTTGTTCTTCTTGTTCTTCTTGTTCTTCTTGTTCTTCTTCTTGTTCTTGTTCTTCTTGTTCTTCTTGTTCTTGTTCTTCTTGTTCTTGTTGTTCTTGCTGTTCTTGTTCTTCTTGTTCTTGTTCTTCTTGTTCTTCTTCTTGTTCTTGTTCTTCTTGTTCTTGCTGTTCTTGTTCTTCTTGTTCTTCTTGTTCTTGCTGTTCTTGTTCTTCTTGTTCTTCTTGTTCTTCTTGTTCTTGTTCTTCTTGTTCTTGTTCTTCTTGTTCTTGCTGTTCTTGTTCTTCTTGTTCTTCTTGTTCTTCTTGTTCTTGTTCTTCTTGTTCTTGTTGTTCTTGCTGTTCTTGTTGTTCTTGTTCTTGCTGTTCTTGTTCTTCTTGTTCTTGCTGTTCTTGTTCTTCTTGTTCTTGCTGTTCTTGTTCTTGTTGTTCTTGTTGTTCTTGTTCTTCTTGTTCTTGTTCTTCTTGTTCTTCTTGTTCTTGTTGTTCTTGCTGTTCTTGTTCTTGTTCTTCTTGTTCTTCTTGTTCTTGTTGTTCTTGTTGTTCTTGTTCTTCTTGTTCTTGTTCTTCTTGTTCTTGCTGTTCTTGTTATTCTTGTTCTTGTTCTTGTTGTTCTTGTTGTTCTTGTTCTTGCTGTTCTTGTTCTTCTTGTTCTTGCTGTTCTTGTTTTTCTTGTTCTTCTTGTTCTTCTTGTTCTTGTTCTTCTTGTTCTTGTTCTTCTTGTTCTTGTTGTTCTTGCTGTTCTTGTTCTTGTTGTTCTTGTTCTTCTTGTTCTTGTTGTTCTTGTTGTTCTTGTTCTTCTTGTTCTTGTTCTTCTTGTTCTTGCTGTTCTTGTTCTTGCTGTTCTTGTTTTTCTTGTTCTTCTTGTTCTTCTTGTTCTTGTTCTTCTTGTTCTTGTTCTTCTTGTTCTTCTTGTTCTTCTTGTTCTTGTTCTTCTTGTTGTTCTTGTTCTTGTTCTTCTTGTTGTTCTTGTTCTTCTTGTTCTTCTTGTTCTTCTTGTTCTTGTTCTTCTTCTTCTTCTTCTGCGTACGCAGTCAGACAGTAACCATTATTTTCTCGAAAAAAGCGGCGGTCATCCTGAGACTCTCGCCACTACCATAGAGCTTGTCTTGCAGTTCCACTGGCAATGGCCACATCTGCTCTCTCTGATCCCCGTATGTCGGGCAGTTCTGCAGCAGATGTTCAGTGGTCATTTTACCAGTACCGCACGGGCATTCGTCGGTACACCCTATCTTCAATTTGTTGAATAGGTGGTACCTCAGTCTGTTGTGGCCAGTGCGAAGTCTGAAGACAACGACCTGCTCTCTTCGGTTCAACTGGTAATAGGCATCGTTTTTGGGTTCTTGTTCTTCTTGTTCTTCTTGTTCTTGTTCTTCTTGTTGTTCTTGTTCTTCTTGTTCTTGTTCTTCTTGTTCTTGTTCTTGTTCTTCTTGTTCTTGTTCTTCTTGTTGTTCTTGTTCTTCTTGTTTTTGTTCTTCTTGTTCTTCTTGTTCTTCTTGTTGTTCTTGTTCTTCTTGTTCTTCTTGTTCTTGTTCTTCTTGTTGTTCTTGTTCTTGTTCTTCTTGTTGTTCTTGTTCTTCTTGTTCTTCTTGTTCTTGTTATTCTTGTTGTTCTTCTTCTTCTTGTTCTTGTTCTTCTTGTTGTTCTTGTTCTTCTTGTTCTTCTTGTTCTTGTTCTTCTTGTTCTTGTTCTTCTTGTTCTTGTTCTTCTTGTTCTTGTTTTTCTTGTTCTTGTTCTTCTTGTTGTTCTTGTTCTTCTTGTTCTTGTTCTTCTTGTTGTTCTTGTTCTTCTTGTTTTTGTTCTTCTTGTTCTTCTTGTTCTTGTTCTTCTTGTTGTTCTTGTTCTTCTTGTTCTTCTTGTTCTTGTTCTTCTTGTTGTTCTTGTTCTTGTTCTTCTTGTTGTTCTTGTTCTTCTTGTTCTTCTTGTTCTTGTTATTCTTGTTGTTCTTCTTCTTCTTGTTCTTGTTCTTCTTGTTCTTCTTGTTCTTCTTGTTCTTGTTCTTCTTGTTCTTGTTCTTCTTGTTCTTGTTCTTCTTGTTCTTGTTTTTCTTGTTCTTGTTCTTCTTGTTGTTCTTGTTCTTCTTGTTCTTCTTGTTCTTGTTCTTCTTGTTGTTCTTGTTCTTCTTGTTCTTCTTGTTCTTGTTCTTCTTGTTGTTCTTGTTCTTGTTCTTCTTGTTGTTCTTGTTCTTCTTGTTCTTCTTGTTCTTGTTATTCTTGTTGTTCTTCTTCTTCTTGTTCTTGTTCTTCTTGTTCTTCTTGTTCTTCTTGTTCTTCTTGTTCTTCTTGTTCTTGTTCTTCTTGTTCTTGTTCTTCTTGTTCTTGTTCTTCTTGTTCTCTTTCTTCTTGTTGTTTTTGTTCTTCTTGTTCTTCTTGTTCTTGTTCTTCTTGTTGTTCTTGTTCTTCTTGTTCTTCTTGTTCTTGTTCTTCTTGTTGTTCTTGTTCTTCTTGTTCTTGTTCTTCTTGTTCTTGTTCTTCTTGTTCTTCTTGTTCTTGTTCTTCTTGTTCTTGTTCTTCTTGTTGTTCTTGTTCTTCTTGTTCTTCTTGTTCTTGTTCTTCTTGTTCTTCTTGTTGTTCTTGTTCTTCTTGTTCTTCTTGTTCTTGTTCTTCTTGTTCTTGTTCTTCTTGTTCTTCTTGTTCTTCTTGTTCTTGTTCTTCTTGTTGTTCTTGTTCTTCTTGTTCTTGTTCTTCTTGTTGTTCTTGTTCTTCTTGTTCTTGTTCTTCTTGTTCTTGTTCTTCTTGTTCTTGTTCTTCTTGTTCTTGTTCTTCTTGTTGTTCTTGTTCTTCTTGTTCTTGTTCTTCTTGTTCTTGTTCTTCTTGTTCTTCTTGTTCTTCTTGTTCTTGTTCTTCTTGTTCTTGTTCTTCTTGTTCTTGTTCTTTTTGTTCTTGTTTTTCTTGTTCTTGTTCTTCTTGTTCTTGTTCTTCTTGTTGTTCTTGTTCTTCTTGTTCTTCTTGTTCTTGTTCTTCTTGTTGTTCTTGTTCTTCTTGTTCTTGTTCTTCTTGTTCTTGTTCTTCTTGTTCTTGTTCTTCTTGTTGTTCTTGTTCTTGTTCTTCTTGTTGTTCTTGTTCTTCTTGTTCTTCTTGTTCTTGTTCTTCTTGTTCTTGTTCTTCTTGTTGTTCTTGTTCTTGTTCTTCTTGTTGTTCTTGTTCTTCTTGTTCTTCTTGTTCTTGTTCTTCTTGTTCTTGTTCTTCTTGTTCTTCTTGTTCTTGTTCTTCTTGTTGTTCTTGTTCTTCTTGTTCTTGTTCTTCTTGTTGTTCTTGTTCTTCTTGTTCTTGTTCTTCTTGTTCTTCTTGTTCTTGTTATTCTTGTTGTTCTTAATCTTCTTGTTCTTGTTCTTCTTGTTCTTGTTCTTCTTGTTCTTGTTCTTCTTGTTCTTGTTCTTCTTGTTCTTGTTCTTCTTGTTGTTCTTGTTCTTCTTGTTTTTGTTCTTCTTGTTCTTCTTGTTCTTGTTCTTCTTGTTCTTTTTCTTCTTGTTGTTCTTGTTCTTCTTGTTCTTGTTCTTCTTGTTGTTCTTCTTCTTCTTGTTCTTCTTGTTCTTGTTCTTCTTGTTCTTGTTCTTCTTGTTGTTCTTGTTCTTCTTGTTCTTCTTGTTCTTGTTCTTCTTGTTCTTGTTCTTCTTGTTGTTCTTGTTCTTGTTCTTCTTGTTCTTGTTCTTCTTGTTGTTCTTGTTCTTCTTGTTCTTCTTGTTCTTGTTCTTCTTGTTCTTGTTCTTCTTGTTGTTCTTGTTCTTCTTCTTCTTCTTGTTCTTGTTCTTCTTGTTCTTGTTCTTCTTGTTCTTGTTCTTCTTGTTCTTGTTCTTCTTGTTGTTCTTGTTCTTCTTGTTCTTGTTCTTCTTGTTCTTGTTCTTCTTGTTGTTCTTGTTCTTCTTGTTCTCATTTCTCATATTCTTCTTGTTCTTGTTCTTCTTGTTCTTGTTCTTCTTGTTCTTGTTCTTCTTGTTCTTCTTGTTCTTGTTCTTCTTGTTCTTGTTCTTCTTGTTGTTCTTGTTCTTCTTGTTCTTGTTCTTCTTGTTCTTGTTCTTCTTGTTGTTCTTGTTCTTCTTGTTCTTGTTCTTCTTGTTCTTGTTCTTCTTGTTCTTGTTGTTCTTAATCTTCTTGTTCTTGTTCTTCTTGTTCTTGTTCTTCTTGTTCTTGTTCTTCTTGTTCTTGTTCTTCTTGTTCTTGTTCTTCTTGTTGTTCTTGTTCTTCTTGTTTTTGTTCTTCTTGTTCTTCTTGTTCTTGTTCTTCTTGTTCTTTTTCTTCTTGTTGTTCTTGTTCTTCTTGTTCTTGTTCTTCTTGTTGTTCTTCTTCTTCTTGTTCTTCTTGTTCTTGTTCTTCTTGTTCTTGTTCTTCTTGTTGTTCTTGTTCTTCTTGTTCTTCTTGTTCTTGTTCTTCTTGTTCTTGTTCTTCTTGTTGTTCTTGTTCTTGTTCTTCTTGTTCTTGTTCTTCTTGTTGTTCTTGTTCTTCTTGTTCTGCTTGTTCTTGTTCTTCTTGTTCTTGTTCTTCTTGTTGTTCTTGTTCTTCTTCTTCTTCTTGTTCTTGTTCTTCTTGTTCTTGTTCTTCTTGTTCTTGTTCTTCTTGTTCTTGTTCTTCTTGTTGTTCTTGTTCTTCTTGTTCTTGTTCTTCTTGTTCTTGTTCTTCTTGTTGTTCTTGTTCTTCTTGTTCTCATTTCTCATATTCTTCTTGTTCTTGTTCTTCTTGTTCTTGTTCTTCTTGTTCTTGTTCTTCTTGTTCTTCTTGTTCTTGTTCTTCTTGTTCTTGTTCTTCTTGTTGTTCTTGTTCTTCTTGTTCTTGTTCTTCTTGTTCTTGTTCTTCTTGTTGTTCTTGTTCTTCTTGTTCTTGTTCTTCTTGTTCTTGTTCTTCTTGTTCTTGTTCTTCTTGTTCTTCTTGTTCTTGTTCTTCTTGTTCTTGTTCTTCTTGTTCTTGTTCTTCTTGTTGTTCTTGTTCTTGTTCTTCTTGTTCTTGTTCTTCTTGTTCTTCTTGTTCTTGTTCTTGTTCTTCTTGCTGTTCTTGTTCTTCTTGTTCTTGTTCTTCTTGTTCTTCTTGTTCTTGTTCTTCTTGTTCTTCTTGTTCTTGTTCTTCTTGTTCTTGTTCTTCTTGCTGTTCTTGTTCTTCTTGTTCTTCTTGTTCTTCTTGTTCTTGTTCTTCTTGTTCTTGTTCTTCTTGTTCTTGTTCTTCTTGCTGTTCTTGTTCTTCTTGTTCTTGTTCTTCTTGTTGTTCTTGGTCTTCTTGTTTTTGTTCTTCTTGTTCTTCTTGTTCTTGTTCTTCTTGTTGTTCTTGTTCTTCTTGTTCTTGTTCTTCTTGTTCTTCTTGTTCTTGTTCTTCTTGTTCTTCTTGTTCTTGTTCTTCTTGTTCTTGTTCTTCTTGTTCTTGTTCTTCTTGTTCTTGTTCTTCTTGTTGTTCTTGTTCTTCTTGTTTTTGTTCTTCTTGTTCTTCTTGTTCTTGTTCTTCTTGTTCTTCTTGTTCTTCTTGTTCTTGTTCTTCTTGTTCTTCTTGTTCTTGTTCTTCTTGTTCTTGTTCTTCTTGTTGTTCTTGTTCTTCTTGTTCTTGTTCTTCTTGTTCTTGTTCTTCTTGTTGTTCTTGTTCTTCTTGTTCTTCTTGTTCTTGTTCTTCTTGTTCTTGTTCTTCTTGTTCTTGTTCTTCTTGTTCTTGTTCTTCTTGTTGTTCTTGTTCTTCTTGTTCTTGTTCTTCTTGTTCTTGTTCTTCTTGTTGTTCTTGTTCTTCTTGTTCTCATTTCTCATATTCTTCTTGTTCTTGTTCTTCTTGTTCTTGTTCTTCTTGTTCTTGTTCTTCTTGTTCTTCTTGTTCTTGTTCTTCTTGTTCTTGTTCTTCTTGTTGTTCTTGTTCTTCTTGTTCTTGTTCTTCTTGTTCTTGTTCTTCTTGTTCTTCTTGTTCTTGTTCTTCTTGTTCTTGTTCTTCTTGTTGTTCTTGTTCTTCTTGTTCTTGTTCTTCTTGTTCTTGTTCTTCTTGTTGTTCTTGTTCTTTTTGTTCTTGTTCTTCTTGTTCTTGTTCTTCTTCTTCTTGTTCTTCTTGTTCTTGTTCTTCTTGTTCTTGTTCTTCTTGTTCTTGTTCTTCTTGTTGTTCTTGTTCTTGTTCTTCTTGTTCTTGTTCTTCTTGTTCTTCTTGTTCTTGTTCTTCTTGTTCTTGTTCTTCTTGCTGTTCTTGTTCTTCTTGTTCTTGTTCTTCTTGTTCTTCTTGTTCTTGTTCTTCTTGTTCTTCTTGTTCTTGTTCTTCTTGTTCTTGTTCTTCTTGCTGTTCTTGTTCTTCTTGTTGTTCTTGTTCTTCTTGTTCTTCTTGTTCTTGTTCTTCTTGTTCTTGTTCTTCTTGTTCTTGTTCTTCTTGCTGTTCTTGTTCTTCTTGTTCTTGTTCTTCTTGTTGTTCTTGGTCTTCTTGTTTTTGTTCTTCTTGTTCTTCTTGTTCTTGTTCTTCTTGTTGTTCTTGTTTTTCTTGTTTTTGTTCTTCTTGTTCTTCTTGTTCTTGTTCTTCTTGTTCTTCTTGTTCTTGTTCTTCTTGTTCTTGTTCTTCTTGTTCTTCTTGTTCTTCTTGTTCTTGTTGTTCTTGTTCTTCTTGTTCTTGTTCTTCTTGTTGTTCTTGTTCTTCTTGTTCTTGTTCTTCTTGTTCTTCTTGTTCTTGTTCTTCTTGTTCTTCTTGTTCTTGTTCTTCTTATTCTTGTTCTTCTTGTTCTTCTTGTTCTTCTTGTTCTTGTTCTTCTTGTTGTTCTTGTTCTTCTTTTTCTTGTTCTTCTTGTTGTTCTTGTTCTTCTTGTTTTTGTTCTTCTTGTTCTTCTTGTTCTTGTTCTTCTTGTTGTTCTTGTTCTTCTTGTTCTTCTTGTTCTTGTTCTTCTTGTTCTTCTTGTTCTTGTTCTTCTTGTTCTTGTTCTTCTTGTTGTTATTGTTGTTCTTGTTCTTCTTGTTGTTCTTGTTCTTATTGTTCTCATTTCTCATATTCTTGTTGTTCTTATTCCTCATATTCGTGTTCTTCTTGTTCTTCTTCTTGTCTTGTTCTTCTTCTTGTCTTGTTCTTCTTCTTGTCTTGTTCTTCTTCTTGTCTTGTTCTTCTTCTTCTTGTTCGTTCTGAAAAGGACGTTGTGACATTGTGTCGTAGTTTAGAACGAGGCTGCGATATCTATGCATTTCGACCCAACACTTCCAGTTTGAGCTGGCTTTTTGAGTACCGGGTTTGCTTTCCGACTGCAATTCCTATACCTTGGCCAGACAACACAATTGATTGACGCAGCTTGTTTTCGGGGCTGGCACTTGGTGGTGTCTTGATCAGTATGTTTCACCTGACCCTGACGGGAGGTAGGGGTCTTGATCAGTATGTTTCATCTGACCCTGGCGTCAGATAGGGGCCTTGATCAGTATGTTTCACCTAACCCTGACGTGAGGTAGGGGCCTTGATCAGTATGTTTCACCTAACCCTGACGTGAGGTAGGGGCCTTGATCAGTATGTTTCACCTAACCCTGACGTGAGGTAGGGGCCTTGATCAGTATGTTTCACCTGACCCTGACGTGAGGTAGGGGCCTTGATCAGTATGTTTCACCTGACCCTGACGTCAGGTATGGGGGTCTTGATCAGTATGTTTCACCTGACCCTGACGTCAGGTATGGGGGCCTTGATCAGTATGTTTCACCTGACCCTGACGTCAGGTATGGGGGCCTTGATCAGTATGTTTCACCTGACTCTGACATGAGGTGGAGTCTTGATCAGTATGTTTCACCCAGCCCTGATTGTACTTACCCCACCCAACACCGCCCTTCCCGCCACCTCCTTCATAAAGGAAAACAACGAGAACCTACGCATACATCCAACCAACGATCAGCAGGTTACGATGGCAGGCATACTTGTGCTGGATTTGATCCTCGGTCTCAAGTCTATATATTCGTCTACTGACAATTAGTTATGAAAGACAAGGCGTCGAGGAAGGGAACTGTTCTCTCTGCCTCATAAAAAAGCTAAATGATATTAGTTAATGAAGCTGGCAACTATTTACTGTCCTGCCCCAGTGTCACCCATAGGATTACAGTTACTGTGACTCGTACGCGCCGCCACCCCTCCAACCAGTGTCACCCATCAGATTACAGTTACTGTGACTCGTACGCGCCGCCACCCCTCCAACCAGTGTCACCCATCGGATTACAGTTACTGTGACTCGTACGCGCCGCCACCCCTCCAACCAGTGTCACCCATAGGATTACAGTTACTGTGACTCGTACGCGCCGCCACCCCTCCAACCAGTGTCACCCATCGGATTACAGTTACTGTGACTCGTACGCGCCGCCACCCCTCCAACCAGTGTCACCCATCGGATTACAGTTACTGTGACTCGTACGCGCCGCCACCCCTCCAACCAGTGTCACCCATCGGATTACAGTTACTGTGACTCGTACGCGCCGCCACCCCTCCAACCAGTGTCACCCATAGGATTACAGTTACTGTGACTCGTACGCGCCGCCACCCCTCCAACCAGTGTCACCCATCGGATTACAGTTACTGTGACTGGTATGCACCACCCCTCCAACCAGTGTCACCCATCGGATTACAGTTACTGTGACTGGTATGCGCCACCCCTCCAACCCATCACACTTACACATTCGATTTATTTAGTATATATATATAAATATCACGTGACATGTTGCTTCTCAAACATAGTCCTCTTCACAGTAACAGCCTTGAACTCACCTTGAGTTCTGACAAGACGACCCACGTCACACACGAACATCTTCAAGCTGTCAGTAATGTTCTGATACCATCTTCTTCTGGGACGACCTCTTCCCATTTTACCCTGGCCCGTGCCTTCCACTATCTGTCTCTCCAGGTAGTTGCGTCTTTTCATATGATCAAAATACCCTAACTTCTTCCTTGTGTTGTTAATTATAAGCCAGTTGTTGCTCAATTATTTCTCTTTTTAATTTCTCCCCTGTCCAAACTATATTCAATATTCCTCTATAACACTTCATTTCGAAAGATAATATCTGTTTTTCAATAGTTTTATTTAATATCCATGTCTCGCACCCATATGTTGCCACAGGGAAAACATGTCATAACCAGTTGAATCCTCTTCTTTCTGTTCTCTGCCACACATTTTTGATCTGCATTAGTTTGTCTGTGGCGTTTGTAAACCTTCAGCCGATTTCAACCGAACAGTCCCCAGGAATTCTGATTCTGGATCCTAAATGCTCAAACGATTTCACATCTTCTATTTCTATTTATCGATGATAGTTATTGATTTGTTCACTACTTTGTTATCATATTTGAGTTTTTGTTGGTATTAAAATGTCGATTTTGGACCTGTCAGTATTTTTTTTTGGGTTGACTCGTCTAAATTGTCCAGCTTGTGTCACCGAAATGAGAACTGCGCTGAGAAGGTGTGTCAACACGACAACCAGCCTAGCGACCTGTTTGACATTTCCTGTCTAGTCAACCTGTACGTTTGTGGCTTTCCTCGGCCATAACGTCTGTAAATGTCAGTTTTGTGTTGTGTAAGGTCTGTTAACAGACATGTTTAGCTAGACTTACATTGAGCCTGGGTCTAGGGCAAGGGATGTAGACGCTACTAGTGGGAGAAAACAATATTAGAAAGATAGATAAGGAAAGGGACTTAGGGGTTATAATAGATCATACAGGAAAGGTGAGTGAGCAAGTTCAGGTAGCAGTGAAAAAGGCAAATGCAATGTTAGGTATGATAAAAAGAAATATTAAACATAGGAGCAAGGAAGTGATCGTCAAACTGTATAAAGCTTTAGTTAGACCTAGATTGGAGTACTGTGTACAGGTGTGGAGTCCTTATCATAGAGGGGACATAAACATGCTAGAAAGAATACAAAAAAGAGCGACAAAGATGATAGTGGGATTCCAGAATTACAGTTATGAGGAATGACTCAGAAAAACCGGCCTACAGTGTCTCGAAGAGAGAAGAATTCGTGGTGACTTAATACAGGTTTATAAGATGATCAGAGGAATCGATAAATTAGACTATAACAAGTTTTTTTAAAATACAGCCACCTACAATAACACGAGGGCATAGCTACAAGCTGACTAAAGAGAGGTCCAGGTTAGATATTAGGAAATATTTTTTTAGTCAGAGAGTGGTGTCTGCTTGGAATGCATTGCCAGGGGAGGTAGTGGAGGCAGGGACAGTTAATGCATTTAGGAATAAACCGGATGCGCATAGCTTTTAGAGCAAGGTGATGTAAATGTAACTGGTTGTATACAGACTCTGCAGGGTCTTCTAAACCAGTATAAAGACGTTAAGTTAAGTTAAGTAACAGCTTCGCCTACACTGAACCTGGCTCTGGAGTATACAGACTGCAGAGTCTTCTAAACCAGTGTCAGTTCCGTTCAGTTGATCCCGTAACCCATCAGGTCGTTGGGGCACACATGAAGACACTACCAAAATCCCACGCCATCCCTCTCTGTATAAAGACGTTAAGTTAAGGGGTGTGTACGCTACTAGGGACGTAACAGCTTCGCTTACACTGGGTCTGGGGCAAGGGGTGTGTACGCTACTAGTGACGTAACAGCTTCGCTTACACTGAGCCTGGGTCTGGGGCAAAGGGTGTGTACGCTACTAGTGACGTTAACAGACATGTTTAGCTAGACTTACACTGAGCCTGGGTCTGGGGCAAGGGGTGTGTACGCTACTAGTGACGTAACAGCTTGGATAAATTAAACGAAAAACAACCTGAAAACAAACGTCAAGGTAGTTAACAGACGTGCTTGTCAAGGATAAAGTGTTAAATACTGTAAGCAGTGCACTTCAACATGGGCGTTAGCGCCTACTAATGGCTGACTTTAGTTTTCATGTGTTTGGTAGCAGAATAAATGCATTCTGTATTAAGCACATATTATTATGACAATGCAGGGGCTATACGACCTGAGGAAACTATGCCATAATTACTTAGTCGCCCCTCTTCTACCGTGAGGTGTAGAGGTCTATGCCATAATACCAGTAAAAAAAGTGCATATTTTGAGAACCTGTGTTCTTCATTTAGCAGCAACGGCTGTGAAACACGAACAGCCACTCAAATCTCAAGGAATAGAATCGAGTCGCAATGTTACAGAAAGGTTCTAAAAAATACAGTGGACCGAAAAAAAAGTAGAAATGAAACATTCGACAAGAGTTGGGCAAAGATAACTGACTCATAAATTCCATCATAAACAAAAAAAATAAATAAATAACTACTTTAGCCACATCAAAATTCGACACAGCTGTCTTGAGACAACGGCAATGGAAGGTATGGTGCAGCGCAAGAGAGGCAGATGTCATGGAATGGGTGGACATGACTGGAGCAGGCTGGAGATTTGGCATGAGGTCGAGTTTCTTTCAAACGTGCTGTGATGGAAGCAACGTTCTTCAAAGGGCACGCCACATGATGACGATGTATTAGCAACATAAACAATATACAGACTCAAAGGACGATCCCGAAATTCTTTTAAATTTTGATTTTAGTGGACGGTAAGAAGAATGTGTCTTCATGAAAGTTATAAAGGTAGGCGCAGGTATAGGTTGAGGAGCCATGCACTAATGTGTTAGGTCACAGCATGTTTACCAGGTGGGACGGGCCGCAGACGCAGTAGTCAATCAGCTGACAGTAGTCAGCGACTCAAAGCTGACATCTTACATCAGAGCCAGGGACACATAACTATTCCGCCTCAAGTGGCGGCCCTGGAAACAGACTACAATCATGCAGCCTGGCTAAGAGATTAGGAATCCACGAAGAAAGGCAAACCGTGTTACAAAAATGCCGTGCCAAAATTGGATATGATATGTCGAAATTCGCGTATATCGCAGCTTCGCTGTAAATGACACCATAACGCCACAAACATCCTTTTCAGTACGAACGATGAAAAAGAAGAAAATGAGTCCTTTCCTTGCTGTATTTTCTTCCCTAACAATAAAGCAGGTACTCATTTACATCTGGGTAGAATAGAACGTCACAAGTGGAATCGAACAGAGTACCTTTGACGTGAAAAGAGAGCACTCTACCGCTAGCCTTATCAAATGTTCTTGTGCTAATAGATTAGCGTATTGGTGAACCGATGGATGAATCTGATAGGTAAATTGGCATCGCTAGTAGACATCACAGGAATAGAACTACTGTAACCTTCCAAACATGGGAAAGGTGGCTCCAGAGGGTTTTGCATGGGACTACCAACTATATCGTTTAAAACCATTGAAACTGCCGTTCCTGGTGCTCATCTACACTCGTCGTGTAAAGGACCAGCTGTAGTGGTTGACCCATGTTAGACACCCATGACCCATGTTAGACACCCATGACCCATGTTAGACACCCATGACCCATGTTAGACACCCATGACCCATGTTAGACACCCATGACCCATGTTAGAAACCCATGACCAATGTTAGACACCCATGTTAGACACCCATGTTAGACACCCATGTTAGACACACATGTTAGATACCCACGTTAGACACACATGTTAGACACCCATGACCCATGTTAGACATCCATGTTAGACACCCATGCTAGACACCCATGTTAGACACCCATGACCCATGTTAGACACCCATGTTAGACACTCATGTTAGACACCCATGTTAGACACCATGACCCATGTTAGACACCCATGCTAGACACCTATGTTAGACACCCATAACCCATATTAGACACCCATAACCCATGTTAGACACCTATGTTAGACACCCATAACCCATGTTAGACACCCATGACCCATGTCAGACACCCATGTATACACCCACCCATTTCAGACCCTTACACATGTCAGACACTCACAAATGTCAGACACCCACCCATGTCAGACACCCACCCATGTCAGACACCCACCCATGTCAGACACCATCCCATGGCAGATACCCATGTCAGACACCCACCCATATCACACACTCACCCATGTTAGGCACCCATGTCAGACACCCACCCATGTCAGACACCCATGTCAGACACCCGCCCATATTATGCACTCATGTCAAACACCCACCCATGTCAGACACCTATGTCAGACATCGACCCATGTCAGACAACCAACCATGTCAGACATCGACCTATGTCAGACACCCACCCATGTCAGACACACACCCATGTCAGACACACACCCATGTCAGACATCGACCCATGGAAAACACCCATATCAGACACCCACCAATGTCAGACACCCATGACAGACAGCCACTCATGACAGACAGCCACCCATGTCAGACACCCATGACAGACAGCCACCCATGTCAGACACCCATGTCAGACACTCATGACATACACCCATGACAGACAGCCACCCATGTCAGACACCCATGACAGACAGCCACCCATGTCAGACACCCATGACATACAGCCACCCATGTCAGACACCCATGACAGACAGCCACCCATGTCAGACATCCATGACAGACAGCCACCCATGTCAGATACCCACCAATGTCAGACATCCATGTCAGACATATACCCATGTCAGACAGCCACCCATGTCAGACACCAACCCATGTCAGACACACACCCACGTCAGATACCCACCCATGTAAGACACCCATCCATGTAAGACACCCACCCATGTAAGACACCCACTCATGTCAGACACACACCCATGTCAGACACCCACCCATGTCAGACACCCACCCATGTCAGACACCCACCCATATCAGACAACCACCCATGTCAGACACCCACCATATCAGACACCTGTTTACAGCTTGGTAGACCTGAGCTTGCCAAAACCTGGTACCTACACTCTATTCGTCGTTTGACAATAGAGGCAATGGAACAGGGCCGGATCGATTACAGTACACCTCTGACAGGTATTAAGAGTCGCTACTACTGAGTGAATGTTGACCTTTCTCCATGCTGATCCATGATCCAAATAATGATATGCCTGGTCCTTTTGATAATGTCCGGACGTGATTGCCAGAGCGTGTTCTGACGACCTTGGTCCCTCTAACTCTCGCGAGAACCGGTTGTCCCGAATAATGGTGTACATGTGAACCTGGGCGAGACATGGTTATTGTATGTGTTGTTTTTGTTGTGAATGTGGGTACAGTACCTTTCCTAACATCCTGGGACCTAGATGTGAATGTAGGTACATCAGCTTTCTTAACATCCTGGGACCTAGATGTGAATGTAGGTACAGCAGCTTTCTTAACATCCTGAGGCCTAGAAGTGAATGTGGGTACATCACCTTTCCTAACATCCTGGGGCCTAGATGTGAATGTGAGTACAGCACCTTTCTTAACATCCTGAGGCCTAAATGTGAATGTGGGTACAGTACCTTTCCTAACATCCTGGGGCCTAGATGTGAATGTGGGTACAGCACCTTTCCTAACATCCTGGGGCCTATTTGTGAAGGTGGGCATGATCCTCCTGGATGTAGTGCAATGCAGGCTCCTCAGTAAGCTCACTACTACGGGATCATATTGCCGATTCCCACCCCATTAGCCAGACTGCAATTAAAGAGCCTGTTTACAGAGAGAAGCGCTTGGAATTGAAGTGGGATCTTGATCAGTATATTTTTCCTGGCCGTGACTAAATTGGTCTGATCAGTATGCTTGATTTGGCTCTAACTAACTTAGTCTGGTCAGTATGTTTTGCCTGACCCTGACTAACTAGGTCTGGTCAGTATGTTTTGCCTGACCGTGACAAACTAGGTCTGGTCAGTATGTTTTGCCTGACCCTGACTAACTAGGTCTGGTCAGTATGTTTTGCCTGACCCTGACTAACTAGGTCTGGTCAGTATGTTTTGCCTGACCCTGACTAACTAGGTCTGGTCAGTATGTTTTGCCTGACCCTGACTAACTAGGTCTGGTCAGTATGTTTTGCCTGACCCTGACTAACTAGGTCTGGTCAGTATGTTTTGCCTGACCCTGACTAACTAGGTCTGGTCAGTATTTTTTGCCTGACCCTGACTAACTTAGTCTAGTCAGAAAGTTTTGCCTGACCCTGACTAACTTAGTCTGGGCAGTATGTTTTGTCTGACCCTGACTAACAGTCTTGTCAGCACGTTTGCCTGACCCTGACTAACTTAGTCTGGTCAGTATGTTTGCCTGACCCTGACTAACTTAGTATAGTCAGCACGTTTTGTCTGACCCTGACTAACTTAGTCTGGTCAGTATGTTTTGCTTGACCCTGACTAACTTAGCCTGGTCAGTATGTTTTGCCTGACCCTGACTAACTACGTCTGGTCAGTATGTTTTGCCTGACCCTGACTAACTAGGTCTGGTCAGTATGTTTTGCCTGACCCTGACTAACTAGGTCTGGTCAGTATGTTTTGCCTGACCCTGACTAACTTAGTCTGGTCAGTATGTTTTGCCTGACCCTGACTAACTAGGTCTAGTCAGCATGTTTTGCCTGACCAGACTTTAGTCTCCTTCCCCCTCATGGCCGTTGTATGCTCCTATTAATGACCTGTGTGCTCCTATTTTTGGTAATGTCTGAACACGATTGGCAGTGGGTGATAGCAGGACCTTGGTCTGGCTAACCTTAACGAGGACCGGTTGTGTCGAAGAATGGTTGACCTGCTTTATGTGACACGCGGCAAATGTAGGGGTTTATTTTGTGACTTGGGGCTTGAACTATTTATTGTGAATGAGAAGATGGCGATGAGGACGCAACACAGTGTATGAGCTGACAGCATCCACGACTCATAGTTGTCTAGTTACATGAAGGTCAGTGAACCACAGCTGACAGCATCCAGCGAGTCATAGCTGTCTGGTTACATGAAGGTCAGTGAACCACAGCTGACAGCATCCAGCGACTCATAGCTGTCTGCTTACATCAAAGTCAGCGAATCAGAGCTGTCTGCTTACATCAAGGTCAGCGAACCACAGCTGACAGCATCCAGCGACTCCTAGCCGTCTTCTTACATCAAAGTAAGCGAACCAGAGCTGTCTGCTTACATCAAGGTCAGCGAACCACAGCTGACAGCATCCAGCGACTCCTAGCCGTCTTCTTACATCAAAGTAAGCGAACCAGAGCTGTCTGCGTACATCAAGGTCGGCGAACCACAGCTGACAGCATCCAGCGACTCATAGCTGTCTGCTTACATCAAAGTCAGCGAACCAGAGCTGTCTGCTTACATCAATGTAAGCGAACCACAGCTGACAGCATCCAGCGACTCATAGCTGGCTGGTTACATCAAGGTCAGCGAACCACAGCTGACCAAGACCCTATTCCGTCTCCACGAGCTGTACTAGTGTACCCTAACTATAAGAGAACATGGATCGCCGAGGGAGGGCAAACCCGGTACAAAACAAAAATGCCGCCCTGAACCAAATGAGTATCGCCACGACCTTTTCAGAACGAACACTAAAGAGGAAGAAGAAGTGAGAAAACAAATATATCCCTTTAATATTCCTCATCCTTTACTTCCTTGCTCGCTTTCATGTATCCACGCCAACGACTCAAACGAAGTAATTTATGTGCCAATGTTTTTTAGGAGCTAGGTACATAGTATTGTACTGTGTTCCCGGACGCTAGACCACATAGAGGAGGACATCTCTACTCAAAGTCCGGGTAGATGGAGGTCGAAAACCCGGGAGAGCAGGACGTGTAAGGGCAGTATCACCTAAAAGAAATGATATCCTACTGCTACCTTGCAGGAAGGTTGAGGACAACCAAAGACGAAGGAAAACAAACCCGAAATAGCGAACAGAAAGCAGATATACTTAGTCAGAGAACGCAAAGCAAGGTGCATTATATCTCGTGGTATCATGCAGAGGTGTGACAAAAGGTTATATATCTCGTGGTATCATGCAGAGTGTGACAAAAGGTTATATATCTCGTGATACCATGCAGGGTGAAACAAAAGGTTATAAATCTCGTGATACCATGCAGGGTGGAACAAAAGGTTATATATCTCGTGGTATCATGCAGTGTGACAAAAGGTTATATATATCTCGTGGTTTCATCCAGAGTGTGACAAAAGGTTATATATCTCGTGGTATCATGCAGAGTGTGACAAAAGGTTATATATATCTCGTGGTTTCATCCAGAGTGTGACAAAAGGTTATATATATCTCGTGGTTTCATCCAGAGTGTGACAAAAGGTTATATATCTCGTGGTATCATGCAGAGTGTGACAAAAGGCTCTAGATATGGTACTGTGTTTGTGAAGATCCTCGCCAGGAAGAGTACCAAACTCTATGCCTCGAAGAGACCCACCCAAAGCTACTGGTGACCACTCTGACTCAGTTCGGAGAGCCGGAAAACAGAAACAAGAAAAAACAAAACATAAAGAACTCCTTGAAACCAAGAAGACTTAACAAAATGCCCTAGAATGCAAATGACATATGCCATAAAATGCAGGCGTTGACAGCGAGAATTGTGAAGGAGGTAATAAACCACTAACCTAGATTCTCTATCAGGGGATACGAGCACACAGACAGGAATACCTAGTCAACTACGAAGACAAGGGGAGGTCGATAGTCTATCCAAAGGGGACAAAGAAACTGGTACAGGAAGCTATACAAGAAACCAGGTTATCGTACTACGCCTTCGAGCTGGCTACACCAGAATGAGACACCACCTATACACCACAAAAGACCAGGTTATCGTACTACGCCTTCGAGCTGGCTACACCAGTATGAGACACTACCTATACACCACAAAAGACCAGGTTATCGTACTACGGTCTTCGAACTGGCCACACCAATATGAAACATCACCTCTACAGCAAAGCGGTCTAACAACCATGAAAGCAGCACATGTATTTCAGGACTATCTCCAGCACACAGATCCGAGGAGAAGGTTTTGGCACTCGCTGACTCCCCTCGAGGAGAAGGATCTGGCACTCGCTGACTCCCCTCGAGGAGAAACTGAACGGCAGTACCAAGACCATGAACAAGAGAGCAGACGTTATTGGAGAATGTGGAATCCCGGTTTAAATAAGCAATGATCGCAGAAGAAGTAATGCCTTCCAAGCTATAGTAGGAGTGTTTGTTAGCTGGCGTTGTTGTAGAAGCTATTCGTACATTTATTCACTCTTGACGAATTTTCTGTAGTGGAGGGTCAAAGTGACTCTCCGTACATCTCGGGGCATACTGAAGTAGGTGAACTTGGGTGTTCCTTGCTGAAGTGCAATTCAAGAAGGTTCACCACCACGGAGATCAGAGTATTGACCAGACTTTTGTTACACTGCCTGTCTCCATATACACGGCGGGGATGTGAGGTAGTGTCTTGGTCAGCATGTTCCACCTAACCCTAACGGTATAACTTCACACCCATCCTGTGCTTTATAAAACATTCCTCGTACCAGCTCTCCAACATCTTCTGTGTACAATTCCCGAATACTGATATTGTACGTCATTATTGCATACCAAGAACTGAACGCCAGCTTCAAACAAGTCATGCATGATTTCAGTTCTGTGTGAACGTATTGGGTCTCGCGACCTTTGAGATTAAATGGTCTGCCTTACTCTTTCGTATTCAACTTTCAGACACACCGCTGGAATAGGAAGGTTTCATCAAAACACTTGTGTTGTACACTTATGCAGTAGTAGCTTCTGTAGTAGGTCGTTGTACACAATGAGGTTGCTAGCCCATGCACAACTCTCTGTAGTCGCCTCTTACGACATTCTTGAAAGATTCATGTAGACATATTCTTTGTTCCCTGGGTACCACTCGGCCTGTTGAAAGGAAGTGCTTGTGCCTAAACTAATCATCGTTCTTCTATCACTGACCTCTTCTGTCTCTTCCTCTTTTCCGTAACTGTCATTTCCCCTTTCTTCCTCTTCTTTGTTCTATTCTTTTCTCCTCCTATTCTTTTATAATCTTTTCGCTTCTCGTTTCTTCTTTTTCTTTTTCCTCTTCTTCTTCTTCTTCTTCTTCTTCTTCTCTACCACTTTCTCGTCTCTTCTTTTCTCTTTTTCTTCTTCTTCTTTACCACTTTCTCGTCTCTTCTTTTCTCTTTTTCTTCTTCTTCTTCTTCGTTCTGAAAAGAACGTTTGTGACTCTGTGTCGTAGTTGACAGCCTTGCTGCAGTCTCTATACCTATAGGCCCGAGACATCCGATTTCAGCATATAATTTTTTGGACCTGGCTTGCCTCTCCTCTACGATACCTAGTTTTTTAGTTAGACTGCATGGTTACATTCTGTTTTAGGGCCGCCATTTGAAGGTTGCTTAGGGTCTTGGTCAGTTATGGGTCACTGACACTGATGGAAGCAGCCACCTATGAGTCGTTGGCTGTTATCAGCTTATCCACCACTGTATCTTTGTCCCCAAAATATAAATGATTGGGCAAATTCTTCTTGGAAATAGGAGGAAATGAAAGTAGAGCTTTTTGAAATATTGGGCAGAGCGAAGACAAGCAGAAAACAAATAAACAAAATCTTCCGCAGTGCTTTTTAATGAAACCACCCACATTTCATTCTTGGACCGAACCACATAATTGTGACGTCACAGTGAAGAACGAGGCAATAATGCATTTGAGGTGGGGGTGTGGGGGGGGGTGTGGGGGGTGAATTGTTGCAGGAAATGGCGTATACCACACGCCAGTGAGTTCTGTAGCTACACGTATAGGGCTCCACCTTCTCGGCCTTTTAGTCTGGCACCATTTCAAAGGACCTGTCCGGCTTTGGTGACCCTGCCAGGAGTAGAACTTTCTCCGGTATAGCTCCCGGATCGTTGGTACTTGGAAGTTCTCCAAGCTCGGCAGGGAAGGCTTGCATATGGAGAGAAGATACTTGTTATATCATGATATATAGAATATTTGTATCCACTAGGCTCGGTCTGAGAATGTCATGAACACATCAAGTGGTATACTACTGCCAATAACCATAATAAAACTCGTTTCTCCATTCACTAATAATCCTATCGTGTCCATTTTCTTTTCCTGATTGTCAAAAATGGGGTATAATTGTACTGCACTTGTGAATGCTATCACATTTCCTTGATTATCTCCCGTCAGTTTCGGAACGTCCCGCATGTGTTGTCGCGCACCAAATAAAGGGAATTTTGGTTGTGCGTTTTAATGATGTGCATATCTCTGGTACGTTTTGTTGTGGGACGAGCTGTTTACTGTAGACTGCCTACAGTTGACGGTTATACAGATGTCATTTCTCTGGATAATGTGTTTAAGTTACGCTCTGAAACTTACCGTGTGTTGCCTTTGTATGTAGATTTAGGATTTGTCTTTATCTGTGTTTCATGGAAGTTTTATCATTATTGTTATTATTATTACTATTATTATATAACCGAGTGGTTTGCCGGAGTCTATGTGTATGACAAGGACACGAATAGCACCACTGCCCTACAGACAGCATGTAGTAAGAGGCGACTAACTGTGTGACATAGCATAACATTGACCTTGGTTAGGGAGTTTGTAAAGAGCATCATAGATGGCGCTAACAGGCTGCGGTTCTACTTTGCTCTGGTGTTTGAGTCTATTAAGATGGTCTCGCACATCAGTTGCGATATAGTTGAGTAATAAGCTGCTCTAGCTACATCAAGCTCACACCAGAGATGGGACCTGCGCATGGGCGTATGCCCCTAAAGACGGACAGGTCGACTAAAGCTACGATCTTTATATATATATATATATATTTTGCGTCTTGTGAAGAAGGGGTGGTTGTGGGAGGCACATGATCGTTAGCAAGTTTTTATCACTGCTATTCTATGAAACAGAAAGAATTAGTTCAACTGCTCCAACCGAAGCATAGGGTCACCAGTGCAGCTAGCCAATTTACTAGAAACCTATATCCGAGTAGTTGTAGTGGGGTTTGATAGTGGTTTTACATGATCCTAGCCCTATACACAACCTTCCTAAGTCACCTCTTGTGACATGATTGGGGTTTACAGTGGTCGTATCCTTGTCTCCCTGAGTACCCCTCCCCCCCCCAGATGGTATAAGCACATACAAGAGGGAATAACTCTAACCTGGAATCACAGAAAGAGACGAAGGTATGAACAAGAGAAATAGTGGATGAGATTCATATCAGAGAATCATTATCAGTTAGGTCGTGTAGACAACCTTCGTTATTACTACCACGATAAGAGTTAGGTCGTGAAGATGACCTTTGTTATTACTACCACGATAAGAGTTAGGTCGTGTAGATGACCTTCGTTATTACTACCACGATAAGAGTTAGGTCGTATCGACGACCTTCGTTATTACTACCACGATAAGAGTTAGGTCGTGTAGACGACCTTTGTTATTACTACCACGATAAGAGTTAGGTCGTGTAGACAACCTTCGTTATTACTACCACGATAAGAGTTAGGTCGTGTAGACGACCTTTGTTATTACTACCACGATAAGAGTTAGGTCGTGTAGACGACCTTCGTTATTACTACCACGATAAGAGTTAGGTCGTATAGACGACCTTCGTTATTACTACCACGATAAGAGTTAGGTCAATGACAAGAGTCTCCATCGTTGATACTGCTGTCGGGGATGAAGTAGGACAATGTCAAAACATCCCCATCGTAGATACTGCTGTCGGGGATGAAGTCTTCATTATAAGAGGCCACTTTGTTTATGATATGAGGGAGCCTGTTCCATTCATCGCTGTCTTTCCTTCCTTAACTGTCGGCCAGGTACCCATTTACTATTGGGTCGACCGGAACGTACTGGTAGGGGAACTTATCCCCTTTATCGTTGCCTTGAACAACGAGTGATCTACCACTGCTATAATCAGGCCCTCGAAGTGAGGAATTGACGGTAAACCGGCAGGTAGGGACAGCCATTAGCAATCCCCACACAAACAAACATTGACTATGAAAGATATACTGATAAACTTTCACTGTACCACACAGATAGCGCAGAACAGAAGTTTGCGCCTTCCCGCGGTAATCTAATCAGACACTAAGTTACGACATATCAGATGGAGCAGCTAACCGCGGCTTCTGCGTGGGATCAAAGAAATATTGATGGGACCCGTTGTTGAACCGCTCATTTGATAATTCACACAGTCGACCGTGCCGGGTCCTACTAGTCGTATTGATTTTGTATTGAGCACATTCTAGTGTTGATTGTAAAGTTGTGTACCTGAGCTTTTTACAGCGAAGATGTGCTGTGTGGCGTTTATAATAAGCTGCGCGTGAGTCGAGGGATAGTTTCATTAATTGGCGCTCTATTCACTTAAGGTTTACTTTCAGAGTATGTGCCTGGTTAGCTTCGGTATTCTGGTTCATTTTAACATCACTTTACGGTATTGTTATAACATGATTATTGTTATCTGTATTAAATCAGTGTATAATGAGCTTGTGAGTGGTGTAGGGGTAGAGCATTCAGACGTCCAAGCTGTAAAAGGGTACCCGGCTCGCTATCCTCATCTCCTAAAGCACTGAGACATTGCACAATAAAGTCTCGAACACTTCATCCCTGATAACAGTATGTGATATGGGTCTACCTACAGCTGTTTTATGTCCGTATTATTCCATTGGACGGACATAAACGCATTCCTTCTGATCTCACTACAAGGCCAACACGCTGTTATATGTGTGTACTTGATCTAAGAAGGCTTTCATCAGTTTGGTCAGATCCAGGTTATTCCAAGTACATGTCATCTCATATTTCTGCATTTCAGCCATTTCATGCTCATGTCATTTCATGGTTATGTCATTTTATGTTTATGTCATTTTATGTTTATGTCATTTCATGTTTATGTCATTTCATGGTTATGTCATTTCATGGTTATGTCATTTCATGGTTATATCATTTCATGGTTTTGGCATTTCATGCTCATGTCATTTCATGGTTATGTCATTTCATGCTCATGTCATTTCATGATTATGTCATTTCATGGTTATTCCATTTCTTGCCTGTGCCATTTCATACTTATGTCATTTCATACTTCTGCATGTCACTCCTAACCAAGCATCGGACCACCACTGTAGAAAGCTACTGACGATACGCCTGTGCAAAAGCACGCTTTATGCTCCTACAGCAGTGGCTGGCTTCTATAACAGTTTCATGCACATGTAGGACAATCTTTATTCACCTTTTCTGACATGTATGGAGAGTTAATGGACTTATTCATGCTCTTGAGCTATGGGCCCGATGATCCACTGCTAAGACCGCAAGGTGTGTCACACGAACCAGTTTATTTCCTGTGTGCGATACGGCGTGAACTCGCTCGGCAAGTAGGTGAGCACGAATGTGTGCACAGCGTGACTCAGTCCTGCTTCATGATTGGATTAGATGTTCGATTCGAATGATAGATCAATCAGTGTTGATATGGGGAACGATACTAGTCTGTAGGAACCATTGTGGCCCAAAACCACTGTGCCCAGAACTCTAGTGTCCAGAACCACTGTGCCCAGAACCACTCTGCCCAGAACCACTCTGCCCAGAACCACTCTGCCCAGAACCACTCTGCCCAGAATCAATGTGCCTAGAACCACTGTGCCCAGAACCCTAGTGTCCAGAACCACTGTGCCAAGAACCCTAGTGTCCAGAACCACTGTGACCAGAACCACTGTGCCCAGAACCACTGTGCCCAGAACCACTGTGCCCAGAACCACTGTGCCCAGAACTACTGTGCCCAGAACCACTGTGTCCAGAACCACTGTACCCAGAACTACTGTGCCCAGAACCACTGTACCAGATCTCTATGTTGTCAGCATATCTGGGCTGAGTCAGGTAGAAATATTTCATTCGGATTTCATCGCGTAGCCTCGCATTTGTCACACTTCTGGACTTATCACGTTTCTTAGTGTGGTGCAACTGCTGCTCATTGTCTGTCCCCATCAGACAGACACGCATTAATGTTTATATATAATCAATATTTGATGGTAGAAAAGTTGAGAAGTAAACAGTCAATAAACATGTCTAGATCGTCTGAGTCTGTATATATAAGTTAGATGCCCAACGATGATGGCGACACCATCAGGCGATTTTTGTCTTGATGAAGTAACTTGCGCTGTATTTGGGTTATAGCAAGAGTGAACTGTGCTGGTCATCAACCACATTCTCTAGTCTTGAGCTACCTTAGACTAGTGGCAAGATTTAGGTCGACGACTGGAAGTAACTCAGGATGCAGGCACTATGGTCTCATCTACCTTGAGACCAGAGGTTCGCCTGATAACTGCGGGATCGATCGTCCACTGTTTCCGTTCATAGCTTTAAGATGCGAGTGCCTTACCCCTCGACCACAGCGATCCCCGGCGTTCTGCATGTAGTAAATAACTGGTGGTAGAGAGGTTAGGACGAGTCAATAAACGCTTGAAGGCGGAATAGGGGTTTGGTCAGCTCTAGCTCACTGATTCTTGTGCCAGCAGCCAGCTATGAGTCACTGGCTCTGATGCTATGTCACTGACTCTGATGCTATGTCACTGACTCTAAAACCAGAAACCGGCTATGGTCAGCTGTCCCTGATGCGAGCAGCCAGCTCTGAGTCGCTGACCCTGCCGCTATGAGTCGCTGACCCTGACGCCTGGAGTCGCTGACCCTGACGCCAGGAGTCGCTGAACCTGCTGCTATGAGTCGCTGACCCTGACGCCAGGAGTCGCTGACCCTGACGCCAGGAGTCGCTGACCCTGACGCCAGGAGTCTCTGAACCTGCTGCTATGAGTCGCTGACCCTGACGCCATAGTCGCTAACTCTGACGCTATGAGTCGCTGTTCATGACCCTATTAGTTGCTGTCCCTGACGCTATGAGTCACCGACTCTGACGCTACGAGTCGCTGGCTACTGTCAGCTCTCACTATGCTGCATCCTTTGAAACCCGAAGAGAAGCGAAACAACTCAGCTCTCAGGCCTAGATTTAACTACGTAAATAAAGCGAATGAAATGAGATCCGGTGACTGGTGTGTTGTGGGAGTGAACATCTGTTCCGTGTTATGCTACAGCTGAGTATTCAGATATGTAAAATGTGCATTCATTCTCCGCCCGAATGTGTAAATACTTGATATGACTGTCCTGTAGAAGCCAATCATGGACAATGACTCAACAATGTTGTAGGTGACAGCGGATGCTGTATCATCCGATGGACAGCTGAAATAACTCGCACAGATTCCACCACCCAACAGAAATGATATCATCAACAAACTGCATTGCAGAGAGCACAACATAATCTTCTAGAACAGGAAGTTTATTTTTCTAGAACACAACATAATCTTCTAGAACACAACATAATCTTCTACAACACAACATAATCTTCTACAACACAACATAATCTTCTAGAACACAGCATAATCTTCTAGAGCACAGTATAATCTTCTAGAACATAGCATAATCTTCTAGAACACAGAATAATCTTCTAGAACACAGAATAATCTTCTAGAACATAGCATAATCTTCTAGAACACAGAATAATCTTCCAGAACACAGTATTGTATTTTATAACACAACATAGCCTTCTAGAACACAACATAGCCTTCTAGAACACAAAATAATTTTTTAGAACATAACATAATCTTCCAAAGCACAGTATAATCTTCCAGAACACAACATAATCTCCCAGAGCACAGTATAATCTTCCAGAGCACAACATAATCTCCCAGAGCACAGTATAATCTTCCAGAGCACAACATAATCTTCCAGAGCACAGTATAATCTTCCAGAGCACAACATAATCTTGCAGAGCACAGTATAATCTTCCAGAGCACAACATAATCTTCCAGAACACAACATAATCTTCCACAGCACAGTATAATCTTCCAGAACACAACATAATCTTCCAGAACACAACATAATTTTCCAGAGCACAGTATAATCGTTCTAGAACACATGGCACAACAAACAGATCAACAAGTTAGACTCAGCACATCCGTATGAGACATTGTAGGGTAAGACAGCTTTCTTGCCCAGGACTCACCACAGAAAGATAACGATTATTGCCTGCCACACAACACCTTATACAGCTACACTCACCTGTCACACAACACATTATACAGCTCCACTCACCTGCCACACAACACCTTATACAGCTCCACTCACCAGTCACACAACACCTTATACAGCTCCACTCACCAGTCACACAACACCTTATACAGCTCCACTCACCAGTCACACACCTTATACAGCTCCACTCACCAGTCACACAACACCTTATACAGCTCCACTCACCAGTCACACAACACCTTATACAGCTCCACTCACCTGCCACACAACACCTTATACAGCTCCACTCACCAGTCACACAACACCTTATACAGCTCCACTCACCAGCCACACAACACCTTATACAGCTCCACTCACTAGCCACACAACACCTTATACAGCTCCACGCACCAGCCACACAACACCTTATACAGCTCCACTCACCTGCCACACAACACCTTATACGGCTCCACTCACCTGCCACACAACACCTTATACAGCTCCACTCACCAGCCACACAACACCTTATACAGCTCCACTCACCAGCCACACAACACCTTATACAGCTCCACTCACCAGCCACACAACACCTTATACAGCTCCACTCACCAGCCACACAACACCTTATACAGCTCCACTCACCAGCCACACAACACCTTATACAGCTCCACTCACCTGCCACATAACACCTTATACAGCTCCACTCACCAGCCACACAACACCTTTTACAGCTCCACTCACCAGCCACACAACACCTTATACAGCTCCACTCACCTGCCACATAACACCTTATACAGCTCCACTCACCAGCCACACAACACCTTATACAGCTCCACTCACCTGCCACACAACATCTGCATGCTCTTCAACTGGGCATCGACAGCGAAAGAGCGAACAGCTGGGCAAGGCCTAGTTAATCAGCCAAAACAATAACATGTGACGTTAAACCGACAGGTGCGTGAAGGTAAACAAAAGATTGACTGAGACAGCAGTGTGCGAGGCGTGTTTAGACATTGTGTAAAACAGTAGTGCCATAGCCGACTGCAGTCGGGGATGAAGTGGTAAGAGACTTCAATGTGTTAGGTTTCCGTTTTTTACTAGGTGGTATGGCCAGTCCCTTTACTGCTGCCTTTCATTACCTAACAATAATCCAGGTAACTATTTGCAGAGCGATTGCCTGGAGCATGCCGAAATGAGATCGTTGCTGTTGCTCGAAGATTCGCTTTACGATGTTTCTTTGGCTCTTCTTACATCCTAAAGAGCACTTGGTAAGGTGGACCGACGGCCTCCTGGCTGTAGTGCAATGCAAGGCTCCCCAGTGATAGTCCCGTTTCAATCATGTCTGACTATAGGTTGGTACGACCTTGGAGTAGCAACTTTTTACTGAGTTTTTCCTTTTTCCTTTCCTTTCGGCATTGTCCCTTCACTTCCGTGTGTTGTCTCTTCACTTTCCGGTGTTGTCTCTTGACTTCCCTGTGTTGTCTCTTCACTTTCCTGTGTTGTCTGTTCACTTCCCTGTGTTGTCTCTTCACTTCCTTGTGTTGTCTGTTCACTTCCCTTTGTTGTCTATTCACTTCCCTGTGTTGTCTCTTCACTTCCGTGTGTTGTCTCTTCAATTCCCTGTGTTGTCTTTTCACTTCCGGGTGTTGTCTCTTCACTTCCCTGTGTTGTCTCTTCACTTCCCTGTGTTGTCTCTTCACTTCCCTGTGTTGTCTTTTCATTTCCCGGTGTTGTCTCTTCACTTCCCTGTATTGTCTCTTCACTTCCCTGTGTTGTCTCTTCATTTCCCGGTGTTGTCTCTTCATTTCCATGTGTTGTCTCTTGACTTCCCTGTGTTGTCTCTTGACTTCCCTGTGTTGTCTCTTCACTTCCCTGTGTTGTCTCTTCACTTCCCGGTGTTGTCTCTTCATTTCCCTGTGTTGTCTCTTCACTTCCCTGTGTTGTCTCTTCACTTTCGTGTGTTATCTCTTCACTTCCCTGTGTTGTCTCTTCATTTCCCTGTGTTGTCTCTTCACTTCCCTGTGTTGTCTCTTCACTTCCCGGTGTTGTCTCTTCACTTCCCTGTGTTGTCTCTTCATTTCCCTGTGTTGTCTCTTCACTTCCCTGTGTTGTCTCTTCACTTCCCGGTGTTGTCTCTTCACTTCCCTGTGTTGTCTCTTCATTTCCCGGTGTTGTCTCTTCATTTCCCTGTGTTGTCTCTTCACTTCTCTGTGTTGTCTCTTCACTTCCCTGTGTTGCATGAGCTTATTTTCGCCCATCCTGAGGTGGCTTTTCATGTTTAATCTTCATTCGGATCGATCTGCAGCTATGTCTTCCCAAGATGTCAGATCCATACCCAGAGTCTTCATGCCCCGTCCACATGCGTGTTTGAGCCGCAGCTGTGGTCGGCCAGCTGTGGTCGACCAGCTGTTCTTTTACTACACGCCAACTGCCCATAGAGAATATCTTTGGGGATGCGACCGTCTTCCACGCGACGAACATGACCACGCCATCGCAGTCTTCGTTGGCGCAGGAGGGTTTACATACTTTGAAAACTGGTGCTAGAAGGCACCTCCGTATTTGTCAGCTTGACTCTCCATCAGATGCCAAGGATGGATCTCATGCGCCGTAGGTGAAAGGTGTTGAGCCGTTGCTCTTGTTTGGCATAGGTTATCCACGTTTCGCTGCCATATAGAAGCGTACTGACAACCATTGTAGACCATAGCCTTGGTCTTGGCTGTAAGCTTGAGGTTTTCCCAGACACGTATAGTTTGCACACCTGGGAGACGCGACCTATCAAGCTCTGGAGTTCATGCGGACTGTGCGTTGCAATTGTAGCGCCGTCAGCAAATAACAAGTCCCTGGCAGTAATTTCTCTAATCTAGGTTTTAGCTTTGAGTCTCGCAAGATTAACCAAACGACTATCAGATCTAGTGTGAAGGCAAATCCGTTCTGTTGCATTACCAAATGGAGATTACAGTGTCGATCCCCACCTCGTTGGCCAGACTGCTGCAACACACCTGACCCTGATTACTTAGCTCCCAAACAGATCGTGTAAGGTAAAGGATCGTGGCAGACCGCTCGCTGCCAGCGGAAAAGAGTCGGGGTTCAATCACTAATCTGAGTATCTGATAACGGCTGTCTCTAGTTCTGACTATTTCTCTCTCTCTCTCTCTCTGTCTCTCTCTCTCTCTCTCTCTCTCTCTCTTCCATTCTTTCTCGTCATTTATCTCTTTCTCACTCTCTCTCTCTCTCGCACATACATACACACTACTTCTCTATATTTCTATCTTTTTCTCTTTCTCTGTTTTCATTGTCTCTCAATGTCTCTCTTTCTCACAATTTTTTGTAACTACTTCTCTCTACCACTGTCTCTCTTTCTCTCTCACTTTCTCTCGTTCTCACTATTTGTCTCTCTCACTGTTTCTCGTTCTTACTATTCTGTCTCTCACTGTCCCTTGTTCTATTTCTCTATAAGTCTTTTTGCCTCTATTTCTCGAGTTATTTGTCTCTCACTCTCTCTGTCTCGCCAATTCTCTATAGTTGTCTGATTCTCTCTATTTCTCTCTATTTCTTCTTATCAATCTCATTTCGAACTTTTTTCTTTCTGTCTCTCTCACTCAATTTCTCTTGCTTTCTTACTATTTATTTATATTTCTTTGTCTCTCTCTTCTGACAGTTTCTCTCAAGTTGGGTCATCCTTTTGACAGCTGTTTCTTTTCCAGACGCGATTCAAACCCCAAACACACACGCTACATATGCGTTACTGGAGTATTTATTGTTCTTCGTGACTCCTTTAGACTAATTGTAACTGATGTCTATAGGAATGAAGGATCTTTATACAACATACATGCCCCGAAGGACGGATGGCATTACACTTCTGACAGTCTCTCTCATTCTCTCTCAGACGTGTCGTTAACCGTCGTTGAGAGGTGTAGTTTTCTTTCGTGGGCCAGACGTTGTTGGAAGGTGTAGTTTTCTTTCGTGGGCCAGACGTTGTTGGGAGATGTAGTTTTCTTTCGTGGGCCAGACGTGTCGTTAACCGTCGTTGAGAGGTGTAGTTTTCTTTCGTGGGCCAGATGTGTCGTTAGACGGCGTGCGGAGGTGAAGTTTTCTTCGTGTGTCTCGGTTAGAGTCCATGTATAACACTGGTAGCAGAAAGTTGGTATAAAAACAGATATCAAAGTGCTGTCGCTTTGTCTCTACTAGGATGTCTGTAGGTCGTAAAAAGGTGAGAGCTGATAGGAAACCGCATTTACTTTCTAGCTTCTTGATTCCACCTCTTTGTCCATCCTTCCATCCTGAGTGAACACGCTACCCAACATTTGAAATTTCTGACCTGTTTAAGTTGTGTGCGTTTCACCTGAATATTTCATATGTTCTTTATTTTGTTGATTAGCCTTTTTCTACTTTGTATATTGAGTTTGACAGACTGACGAACACAAAAATAAACAAATGAACCTGTCCTTGCACTGATAAAGCCATTGGATAAATGTACGAGGAGTGTTCAAATGAAACCGGACCTAACTGCACCAAGTGAAAATACGTACGATGAGCATGAGGACGTCACTTCTGATATAAACAGCACATACCAGCCGTCAAGTTTGCAAAATTTCATTATCATCCGACTCATAGTTTTCTCAGAACACCGTTGAAAACATGACGGGTGTGATACGGAATCCGTGCAGAGTTGATCAGCGAGGGGTGATTCGGTTTCTAACAGCTGAAGGATGTCGACCAGTTGACATTCATCGCAAAATGCAGGCAGTGTAGGGTGACAAGAGTGTGTCGAAGACAACAGTGAAGAACTGGACAACGATGTTTAAAGAAGGATGTGAGTTAACGAAAGATCTTCCGAGACCAGGTCAGGCGCATATTGTTACGTCAGAAGGTGCCATCGCTAAAATTTATGCAGCAATTCGGGTGGACCGTCGCCGGAGCTTACGTTTCCCACACTTGTGTCACCATTCACTGCCTGCATTCTGCGATGAATGTCAACTGGTTGACATCCTTCAGCTGTTAGAAACCGAATCACCGCTCGCTAATCAACTCTGGACGGATTCCGTATCACGCCCGCTATGTTTTCAACGGTCTGCTGAGGAAACTATGAGTCGCAGGATAAAGAAATTTTACAAACTTGACGGTTGGTATGTGCTACTTCTTGGCGCATTTAGGTCCGATTTAATTTGAACACGTCTCGTATCATTGTTGATGGAACGTGTGTTGCGAAGTAAGGAAGAATGTCAGTGATGAATTCATCAATGGTTTTCAAGTTCCTATCTTATTTTGTTTGTTTTTGTTTTTCTTGCGTTCGTTTTATTTCTTAAATCCCCAAGGCAGTGTGCGTTGCGCTGTGGTTTTTATGCACCTGTTGGTACAGTGCATCCGACTTCAGCATGCATTTTATGTAAGGGTCTGCTTCCTCCTGCATTTTCTAAGGGTTTGCTTCCCCCGGGGTAACGGCCGGTGCTGTGATCGGGATCGAACCCAGCACCTTCACTACCCCACTTTGTCCCCTCTCATTTAGTTGTTTTTTGTTTTCAATAACCACATGTGACCTATCTACTGACTTGTCCTCATATGTGTGTGAGACCGGGTGTGCGCCTGTAAGAGAGAGAAAAAGCATAATTTAAAAACAAACATGCTTTATGTAACTATAATTTTGGATCGATACGTTACACATATGTGTAGTGTGTATCTGGTGTTCATGTCCCGTGTAGCTGAGATTTCTGTGGTTGAATACATACACACAGTTAGTGCTTGTGTGTACTGATGTGGTCATTTGGATCATAGGATATTACTTCAACTTCTCTCTCTCTGTCTGTCTCCCTGTCTCTCTCTGTATATCTCTGTCTCTCTCACTGTCTCTCTCTCTGTCTTTCTCTCTGTCTCTGTCTCTCTCTGTCTTTCTCTCTGCCTCTGTCTCCCTGTCTCTCTCTGTATATATCTGTTTCTCTCACTGTCTCTCTCTCTGTCTTTCTCTCTGTCTCCCTGTCCCTCTCTGTATATCTTTGTCTCTCTCACTGTCTCTCTTTGTCTCTCTCACTGTCTCTCTCTCTGTCTCTGTCTGCCTCTCTCTCTGTCTCTGTCTGTCTCTCTCTCTCTGTCTGTCTGTCTCTCTCTCTGTTTCTGTCTCTCTGTCTCTGTCTCCCTGCCTCTCTCACTGTCTCTCTCTGTCTCTCGCACTGTCTCTCTCTGTCTCTCTCACTGTCTCTCTCTGTCTTTGTCTGTCTCTCTCTCTGCCTCTGTCTCTCTCTCTGTCTCTGTCTGTCTCACTCTCTGTCTCTGTCTTCCTGTCTCTCTGTCTCCCTGTCTCTCTCTGTATATCTCTGTCTCTCTCACTGTCTCTCTCTGTCGCTCTCTCTCTCTCTTTCTCTCTCTCTAAACTGTTGGGACTATACTGTGGCCAGACCAATTAAATTATCTCTCTCTTCTCTTATTGCTTGTCCATTGGGATTATATTTTACCAGATGAATAAATGCTGCTTGGTCTTGCAGCCGCTTAGGAAGTATATAAACTAGTTTTTGTTGTTGGTGTTAATCCCGATAGAATACGAACGTTTGTCATACCGAAGTTTTGAACAAGTGTCAACTTGGTTAGGCGGCCGGTAACCAAACTACTCGGCCACTCGCCGCTCCTATCAGGTCTGTCTACTCATATTTACTAACTGGGCTTAGTACATTACTACACAGTCCTTATTCAGTTTTATACTTGCACGTGATAATATTTCGTGATAAATGAGTATATAATTGTAACAATGGATGTAAATGTTCAGCGTTGAGACATGGTATAGTAACTATGAACCTGGTCGAGGTGGTTGGGGATCGCTGTAGTCAATAGGAATAAGGCACTCGACTCTCGCAGTGATGAACGGAAACGGTGGGCGATCGAACCCCGCAAGTTTCAAGCCACCTCTGGTCTCACGGGAGGGTAGACCAGAGTTCCCGAGTTCCTCCAGTCGCCTCGACCAATAGTCTTGCCACTGATCCAAGGTGACTCGGGATAAGAGTGAGATTGATCACCGTGGCAGCTTGTTGCTCACTATAATCCAAATACAGCGCACGTCACGTTATTAAGACAAATCCGTCTGATGTTAACTTAACTTAACGTCTTTATACTGGTGTAGAAGACTCTACAGAGTCTGTATACAGCCAGTGTTGTGGGCATCATCGCTTCGCGGTGGGCAATAACTCTTTAGCGAGTTGGTTCTTATGCAGATATTGTGCAGAAAGTCAATGAAATACACGCTCCATTATCCTCACTGGCGCACTTGTCAAGGGGTAGCCAATTGAAAAGCATACGACAGGGGGTGGGGCAGAAGAAGTGGTGCTGCAGCCGGCGAAACCAACGACACTGATCAGGAAATAGTTGGCCAATGACAACCTCAGATCCATCAGGTCACAGCAATCGAGCGTCAGCGGGAGTGCGTGGGGGAGACGTCGAGGGAAAAAGTAATTCCAATCGTCCGCTGATCACTTTTTGACGACACTACACGACTGAAATTAGAAACTGGTTGTTTACAGACTCTGTAAAGACTTCTGGGGGTCGATGTGGTTGAGAGGTAAAGCACTCGCCTCTTAAAGCGATGAACAGAAACAGTAGGTGATCGAATCCTGCAAGTTTTCAAGTAACCCTTGGTCTCAATGGACATGGGTCCAGAGTGCCTGCATCCTGAGCTACCCCCAGTCGTCTTGACATGCCTTGCCACTGGTCCAATGTAGATCGGGACTAGAGAGTGAGGTTGAAGACCAGCGCATCCCCTTCCTCATTATAATCTAAATACAGGGCAAGTTACATCAAGATAAAAACCGTCTGATGATATTGCCATAATCGCTTGCGATGGTCAACTAACTAACTAGCTAACTAACTAACTAGCTGACTGACATACTGAGGCGCTGGCTATCTAGCTGACTGACTGGCTGTCTGATTTTCCGATTGACTGACTGGCAGGCTGTCTGGCTGACTATCGAGATGGTTTAAATAGCAAGCAGATAACGATTTCCGACTTCCAACCAATCGACCGAGAATCGTGGAATCCCTAAGACAATCAAACTGTTAAAAAAAAATGTTTGCTTCGAGCTTTTTTCCCATGTCTATTGACTTCCGTTAATATCTCTTGTCATGAGGATTCCAGAACAAAGAATGTCTGGCAAAACTACCAGCCGGAGTTCTTAACGCGTGTCTGATCCCACACCAGCGTCTTCTTCTCACTGCTCGCTCTACTGTTATCTGTTTGGTTCTTTCCAACAGTTCCTTCTTTTTCTTCTTCCTCGATTGTCTTCAGACTTCGACTTCAATGACTCTAACAAAGGCAGCAGTCGACTTGAGGCTCCGTGCACTTAGGTACATCTTCTCGTGGAAGGACACTGACTGTTGCCAAATGTTACTTCTTTTATCGGTATACAGTGGGCAGAAACTGTAAAATCTGTTCTGCTGTCACGGTGGCTGGGCCGCATGCACAAAGGTCCGTAGTGCCAATCTTGAACTTATTATACAGATGACATCTCAGTCTATTGTGTCATGTGCATAGCCGTAGAAAGATCACCTGGTCTCGCCTGGAGAGTTGGTGGTAAGCACCGTTTTCTAAGTGTTCTGTTCTGTCCAGGCACTCAAGTCGAGTACAACTTGTGTTTGTAAATACAAACTGTTTTATAAAATTGACTGTTTGTGTGTAGAGATGGTAACAGCCCTTAGTGATACCTTAAATGAAACATCCGTTGGTCTGTAGCTGTGTAGACTCAGCCCTTTAGGTGTGTCGTAGTGGACAATGGATTATCATGTGTGCTTCCCAAACATTCAGTTAACACTGGAAACAAAAGGGCGGCTAGGAACTCACATTGTGGCATGTCAGTGTATTGTGATTGGTCGTTCAGGAATATTCACACACATTGTATTGGATATTAAAGAAGGAACCGGATGTAGCACGAAGATAGGTGGCGGTGCTACAATAGAATGGCGGGAAAAGTGTTCCACCCGGCCGAGAGCTTGCACTATGGCGCCAACGCTGGAGGGAGACTTCACCTAACTCAAGTAAGTCTCTGGTAGCTCATTTCTTTCATCATATCTTTTCTTATACGATATATACAATAAAACTGAGCAGCACATCCTTCTTTTTCTTTTTCTGCTTCTTCTTCTTCTTCTTCTTCTTCTTATTATTATTATTATTATCTTTTTTCATCTTGGGGAATTGCGTCTTAATTCACCCCAAACAGTTGCATGGGTTTCCATCGTACATATTTGACAGCGGAGGACTGTAACGGAACATTCCATTTCTGGTTAAGGGAAGGACAGGCCGAAACAATTTTATTTTAAATATGTAAGTAAAGACTTATACATACGTAGAAGTGTAAAACAGATTGTTATATTCAGTGTTTTAGATAACATGGTCGTTATTACATCGTCTGACAGCATGGGTAATGCCATGCTGCTGTAGAGAAGTTATCGGCTATTCGCGCAGAATGTTTGACACCCACAACAGTTAAAATGTGGAATATTCTTCCCACTATCCCTAAGGACGCGAGTGGGATTGATCTTTTATTCGTGAATCGGACCTCGGGTATTCTTTCTAGATTTTCTTTCAAATCGACATGGATACTCCACACTTGGCAGTGAATGGTGACTGTGAATTGTCACGAATTGAAGAGTCTTCTAGCTTAAAGGGGTTGAACCCTTCTGTTAGTTTCTTCTTATCCGTGTGGTAGTGGACCTATTGTCATCTCAATCATGACCAGAAGCCTCCTGCAGCTGACAGTTCGCTCCTCATTGGGTAGAATCGTACATGGCTTGCTTTAGATGTATCTATAGTAATCAAACAATAACTCAACCAAACAATCAATCAATCAAACAATCAATCAATTAATCTTGGATGGCCGTTGAACTATTTTTAAACGCTTTATTGAACTTCACTTGTTAGTTAGTTAGTAAGAGTCAAATCCTGTTTTTGAAAATTCAGACACTTCTAGTTAATCTAGAATGTTGAAACTTTCACTGCAGGATTGAGACACTTCTCGATGACCTAGAAAGTTGCAACTTTCACTACAGGATTGAGACACTTCTCGGTAAACTAGTAAGTTGAAACTTTCACTGCAGGATTGAGACACTTCTCGGTAAGCTAGTAAGATGAAACTTTCACTGCAGGATTGAGACACTTCTCGGTAAGCTAGTAAGTTGAAACTTTCACTGCAGGATTGAGACACTTCTCGGTAAGCTAGTAAGTTGAAACTTTCACTGCAGGATTGAGACACTTCTCGGTAAGCTAGTAAGTTGAAACTTTCACTGCAGGATTGAGACACTTCTCGGTAAGCTAATAAGTTGAAACTTTCACTGCAGGATTGAGACACTTCTCGGTAAGCTAGTACGTTGAAACTTTCACTGCAGGATTGAGACACTTCTCGGTAAGTTAGTAAGTTGAAACTTTCACTGCAGGATTGAGACACTTCTCGGTAAGCTAGTAAGTTGAAACTTTCACTGCAGGATTGATACACTTCTCGGTAAGCTAGTAAGTTGAAACTTTCACTGCAGGATTGAGACACTTCTCGGTAAGCTAGAAAGTTGAAACTTTCACTGCAGGATTGAGACACTTCTCGGTAAGCTAGAAAGTTGAAACTTTCACTGCAGGATTGAGACACTTCTCGGTAAGCTAGTAAGTTGAAACTTTCACTGCAGGATTGAGACACTTCTCGGTAAGCTAGAAAGTTGAAACTTTCACTGCAGGATTGAGACACTTCTCGGTAAGCTAGAAAGTTGAAACTTTCACTGCAGGATTGAGACACTTCTCGGTAAGCTAGAAAGTTGAAACTTTCACTGCAGGATTGAGACACTTCTCGGTAAGCTAGAAAGTTGAAACTTTCACCGCAGGATTGAGACACTTCTCGGTAAGCTAGTAAGTTGAAACTTTCACTGCAGGATTGAGACACTTCTCGGTAAGCTTAGTAAGTAGAAACTTTCACTGCAGGATTGAGACACTTCTCGGTAAGCTAGAAAGTTGAAACTTTCACTGCAGGATTGAGACACTTCTCGGTAAGCTAGTAAGTTGAAACTTTCACTGCAGGATTGAGACACTTCTCGGTAAGCTAGAACGTTGAAACTTTCACTGCAGGATTGAGACACTTCTCGGTAAGCTAGAAAGTTGAAACTTTCACTGCAGGATTGAGACACTTCTCGGTAAGCTAGTACGATGAAACTTTCACTGCAGGATTGAGACACTTCTCGGTAAGCTAGAAAGTTGAAACTTTCACTGCAGGATTGAGACACTTCTCGGTAAGCTAGAAAGTTGAAACTTTCACTGCAGGATTGAGACACTTCTCGGTAAGCTAGAAAGTTGAAACTTTCACTGCAGGATTGAGACACTTCTCGGTAAGCTAGTACGATGAAACTTTCACTGCAGGATTGAGACACTTCTCGGTAAGCTAGAAAGTTGAAACTTTCACTGCAGGATTGAGACACTTCTCGGTAAGCTAGAAAGTTGAAACTTTCACTGCAGGATTGAGACACTTCTCGGTAAGCTAGAAAGTTGAAACTTTCACTGCAGGATTGAGACACTTCTCGGTAAGCTAGTAAGTTGAAACTTTCACTGCAGGATTGAGACACTTCTCGGTAAGCTAGAAAGTTGAAACTTTCACTGCAGGATTGAGACACTTCTCGGTAAGCTAGAAAGTTGAAACTTTCACTGCAGGATTGAGACACTTCTCGGTAAGCTAGAAAGTTGAAACTTTCACTGCAGGATTGAGACACTTCTCGGTAAGCTAGAAAGTTGAAATTTTCACTGCAGGATTGAGACACTTCTCGGTGAGCTAGAAAGTTGAAACTTTCACTGCAGGATTGAGACACTTCTCGGTAAGCTAGAAAGTTGAAACTTTCACTGCAGGATTGAGACACTTCTCGGTGAGCTAGATAGTTGAAACTTTCACTGCAGGATTGAGACACTTCTCGGTAAGCTAGAAAGTTGAAACTTTCACTGCAGGATTGAGACACTTCTCGGTAAGCTAGAAAGTTGAAACTTTCACTGCAGGATTGAGACACTTCTCGGTAAGCTAGAAAGTTGAAACTTTCACTGCAGGATTGAGACACTTCTCGGTAAGCTAGAAAGTTGAAACTTTCACTGCAGGATTGAGACACTTCTCGGTAAGCTAGAAAGTTGAAACTTTCACTGCAGGATTGAGACACTTCTCGGTAAGCTAGTAAGTTGAAACTTTCACTGCAGGATTGAGACACTTCTCGGTAAGCTAGAAAGTTGAAACTTTCACTGCAGGATTGAGACACTTCTCGGTAAGCTAGTAAGTTGAAACTTTCACTGCAGGATTGAGACACTTCTCGGTAAGCTAGAAAGTTGAAACTTTCACTGCAGGATTGAGACACTTCTCGGTAAGCTAGAAAGTTGAAACTTTCACTGCAGGATTGAGACACTTCTCGGTAAGCTAGAAAGTTGAAACTTTCACTGCAGGATTGAGACACTTCTCGGTAAGCTAGAAAGTTGAAACTTTCACTGCAGGATTGAGACACTTCTCGGTAAGCTAGAAAGTTGAAACTTTCACTGCAGGATTGAGACACTTCTCGGTAAGCTAGTAAGTTGAAACTTTCACTGCAGGATTGAGACACTTCTCGGTAAGCTAGAAAGTTGAAACTTTCACTGCAGGATTGAGACACTTCTCGGTAAGCTAGAAAGTTGAAACTTTCACTGCAGGATTGAGACACTTCTCGGTAAGCTAGAAAGTTGAAACTTTCACTGCAGGATTGAGACACTTCTCGGTAAGCTAGAAAGTTGAAACTTTCACTGCAGGATTGAGACACTTCTCGGTAAGCTAGTAAGTTGAAACTTTCACTGCAGGATTGAGACACTTCTCGGTAAGCTAGAAAGTTGAAACTTTCACTGCAGGATTGAGACACTTCTCGGTAAGCTAGAAAGTTGAAACTTTCACTGCAGGATTGAGACACTTCTCGGTAAGCTAGAAAGTTGAAACTTTCACTGCAGGATTGAGACACTTCTCGGTAAGCTAGAAAGTTGAAACTTTCACTGCAGGATTGAGACACTTCTCGGTAAGCTAGTAAGTTGAAACTTTCACTGCAGGATTGAGACACTTCTCGGTAAGCTAGAAAGTTGAAACTTTCACTGCAGGATTGAGACACTTCTCGGTAAGCTAGAAAGTTGAAACTTTCACTGCAGGATTGAGACACTTCTCGGTAAGCTAGAAAGTTGAAACTTTCACCGCAGGATTGAGACACTTCTCGGTAAGCTAGTAAGTTGAAACTTTCACTGCAGGATTGAGACACTTCTCGGTAAGCTTAGTAAGTAGAAACTTTCACTGCAGGATTGAGACACTTCTCGGTAAGCTAGAAAGTTGAAACTTTCACTGCAGGATTGAGACACTTCTCGGTAAGCTAGTAAGTTGAAACTTTCACTGCAGGATTGAGACACTTCTCGGTAAGCTAGAACGTTGAAACTTTCACTGCAGGATTGAGACACTTCTCGGTAAGCTAGAAAGTTGAAACTTTCACTGCAGGATTGAGACACTTCTCGGTAAGCTAGTACGATGAAACTTTCACTGCAGGATTGAGACACTTCTCGGTAAGCTAGAAAGTTGAAACTTTCACTGCAGGATTGAGACACTTCTCGGTAAGCTAGAAAGTTGAAACTTTCACTGCAGGATTGAGACACTTCTCGGTAAGCTAGAAAGTTGAAACTTTCACTGCAGGATTGAGACACTTCTCGGTAAGCTAGTACGATGAAACTTTCACTGCAGGATTGAGACACTTCTCGGTAAGCTAGAAAGTTGAAACTTTCACTGCAGGATTGAGACACTTCTCGGTAAGCTAGAAAGTTGAAACTTTCACTGCAGGATTGAGACACTTCTCGGTAAGCTAGAAAGTTGAAACTTTCACTGCAGGATTGAGACACTTCTCGGTAAGCTAGTAAGTTGAAACTTTCACTGCAGGATTGAGACACTTCTCGGTAAGCTAGAAAGTTGAAACTTTCACTGCAGGATTGAGACACTTCTCGGTAAGCTAGAAAGTTGAAACTTTCACTGCAGGATTGAGACACTTCTCGGTAAGCTAGAAAGTTGAAACTTTCACTGCAGGATTGAGACACTTCTCGGTAAGCTAGAAAGTTGAAATTTTCACTGCAGGATTGAGACACTTCTCGGTGAGCTAGAAAGTTGAAACTTTCACTGCAGGATTGAGACACTTCTCGGTAAGCTAGAAAGTTGAAACTTTCACTGCAGGATTGAGACACTTCTCGGTAAGCTAGTAAGTTGAAACTTTCACTGCAGGATTGAGACACTTCTCGGTAAGCTAGAAAGTTGAAACTTTCACTGCAGGATTGAGACACTTCTCGGTAAGCTAGAAAGTTGAAACTTTCACTGCAGGATTGAGACACTTCTCGGTAAGCTAGAAAGTTGAAACTTTCACTGCAGGATTGAGACACTTCTCGGTAAGCTAGAAAGTTGAAACTTTCACTGCAGGATTGAGACACTTCTCGGTAAGCTAGAAAGTTGAAACTTTCACTGCAGGATTGAGACACTTCTCGGTAAGCTAGTAAGTTGAAACTTTCACTGCAGGATTGAGACACTTCTCGGTAAGCTAGAAAGTTGAAACTTTCACTGCAGGATTGAGACACTTCTCGGTAAGCTAGAAAGTTGAAACTTTCACTGCTGGATTGAGACACTTCTCGGTAAGCTAGAAAGTTGAAACTTTCACTGCAGGATTGAGACACTTCTCGGTAAGCTAGAAAGTTGAAACTTTCACTGCAGGATTGAGACACTTCTCGGTAAGCTAGAAAGTTGAAACTTTCACTGCAGGATTGAGACACTTCTCGGTAAGCTAGTAAGTTGAAACTTTCACTGCAGGATTGAGACACTTCTCGGTAAGCTAGAAAGTTGAAACTTTCACTGCAGGATTGAGACACTTCTCGGTAAGCTAGAAAGTTGAAACTTTCACTGCAGGATTGAGACACTTCTCGGTAAGCTAGAAAGTTGAAACTTTCACTGCAGGATTGAGACACTTCTCGGTAAGCTAGAAAGTTGAAACTTTCACTGCAGGATTGAGACACTTCTCGGTAAGCTAGAAAGTTGAAACTTTCACTGCAGGATTGAGACACTTCTCGGTAAGCTAGAAAGTTGAAACTTTCACTGCAGGATTGAGACACTTCTCGGTAAGCTAGTAAGTTGAAACTTTCACTGCAGGATTGAGACACTTCTCGGTAAGCTAGAAAGTTGAAACTTTCACTGCAGGATTGAGACACTTCTCGGTAAGCTAGAAAGTTGAAACTTTCACTGCAGGATTGAGACACTTCTCGGTAAGCTAGAAAGTTGAAACTTTCACTGCAGGATTGAGACACTTCTCGGTAAGCTAGAAAGTTGAAACTTTCACTGCAGGATTGAGACACTTCTCGGTAAGCTAGTAAGTTGAAACTTTCACTGCAGGATTGAGACACTTCTCGGTAAGCTAGAAAGTTGAAACTTTCACTGCAGGATTGAGACACTTCTCGGTAAGCTAGAAAGTTGAAACTTTCACTGCAGGATTGAGACACTTCTCGGTAAGCTAGAAAGTTGAAACTTTCACTGCAGGATTGAGACACTTCTCGGTAAGCTAGAAAGTTGAAACTTTCACTGCAGGACAAGTACAAACTCGATGACAATACACTTTCATGATATTTTTGGACCATCATCATGGCTATTCGGGGTCATTTGTAATCAATGAAGTGGGGTCATTTTACCTGTGTAGTCAAACAAACCAACACAACATAATTTCTTTGTGAAACTTAATTTTCAATCGGCACGGTGGTCTAGGCTTGTGATCCTCGCCTAGGATGCTATAGGTACGTAGTTCAGATCCAGGTCGATTCCTATGATTTTTTTTGTCTTCAAATTTTCTATTTAAAATCTGATTGGAATGTTTCTCAATACATTCCATTTGATTATGGCTTGGCTTCGTTCGTTCTCAATCTCCCGCTACCAAACCCTGAAAGGGCTTAGGTAGTAGAATGTAGTCCAGAGAACGGAATGCGTTGTGTCGTAGTTTACAGCTTAACTGCGATATTTGCACCTTTTGCACATTGCGGTCCAACACATCCGACTTCAGCAAGCATTTTTTGAGTACCGGGTTAGCATTCCCTCTTCGATCCCTTCTCCTTAGCCAGTCTGCCCTGCTGCAGCCTGTTATCCAGGATCACCGCGTGGAGGTGTAGAAGGGTCTTGGCAGCTTTGGTTTGCTGGCCCTGATGCTAGCACTCAGCTATGGGTCGCTGACCACTGCAGCTCATGTGCTGCTCAGCATCTTTATCGCAAAGAGCAGTATCATTGACACTTTTGTTGAGTGGTCCAGGTGTTCTACTGATCATCATAGTTTGTGTTTCCCTCTCGTTATTTCGCTTATTGTATTTAACATAATGTTTTATCACAAATATGAAATAAAAAGGCAGGCCGTTAAGTATTTAGAAGTATTTTGTTGTGTAAGTATTCACCGCCCCACCTTTGTATTTAAGGCTAGCGTATTTTGTAATGAAAGATAATGAGTGTTTGCCGTAAGGCGTAAAAGTGAAGACATAACTTAGTTAATAGAACTGAATTATTGTTCACTTTGTTGGTGTATTTTGGAATAAAAGAGTTAGCTAATGTTGACATATTTCATTTGGATCAACTTGTCTATATTTGACAATTTGGGAGTGATATTCAAACTGTATAAAGCATACGTTACTCATAGCTTGGAGTACTGTGTACAGGTGTGGAGTCTTTATCGTAGAAGAGATATAACATGCTGGAAAGAATACAAAAAAGAGCGACAAATCTGATAGTGGAATTCCAGAATTACAATTATGAGGAAAGACTCAGAAAAACCTCAGAAGTCGACCACTTCACTTCATCCCCGACAGCAGTGTGTGCTGTTGTACTACCTCTACCTGTGCAGGTACAAACATGCTACTCTTCTCCCTTGAGGTGTACTATCAAGCTTACTTGTGCAGGTACAAACAGCCTACTCTCCTCCCTTGAGGTGTACTATTAAGCTTACCTGTGCAGGTACAAACAGGTTACTCTACGTGTGCAGGTACAAACAGGTTGCTCTCTTCCATTTACGTGTACTCTCAAGCTTACCTGTGCAGGTACAAACATATTTCTCTCCTCCCTTCACGTGTACTATCAAGCTTACATGTACAGGCACAAACAGGTAATTCTCCTCCCTTGAGGTGTACTATCAAGCCTGGCTGAATGTGTCATGTCTTTGTTTGCTTAGAGAATATTTGTTTATATCGTGCCTTTGTCTACTTTCTGCGGGTCAATGTGAGCTTATTAAGTTTTGTAAGGGATCAAGATGCTGAGCAGCGCATGAGCTGCAGTGGTCAGCGACTCATATCTGACTGCTAGCGTCAGGGCCAGCGAACCAGAGCTGCCAAGACCCTTCTACACCTCCACGTGGTGATCCTGGATAACAGGCTGCAGCAGGGCAGACTGGCTAAGGAGAAGGGATCGAAGAGGGAATGCTAACCCGGTAATCAAAAAATGCTTGCTGAAGTCGGATGTGTTGGACCGAAAGGTGCAAATATCGCAGTCAAGCTGTAAACTACGACACAACACATTCCGTTCTCTGGACTACATTCTGCTACTTAAGCCCTTTCAATGTTTGGTAGTGGGGGATTGAGAATGAACCAAGCCAAGCCAAGCCAAGTTCTGTAAATTTATAAGGGTCAATGTACGCTTATTGAGTTCTGTAAATCTATAAGGGTCAATGTACGCTTATTGAGCTCTGTAAATCTATAAGGGTCAATGTACGCTTATTGAGTTCTGTAAATCTATGAGTCAATGTACGCTTATTGAGCTCTGTAAATCTATAAGGGTCATTGTACGCGTATTGAGTTCTGTATATCTATAAGGGTCAATGTACGCTTATTGAGTTCTGTAAATCTATAAGGGTCATTGTACGCTTATTAATATGTCTGATCAGTATGTTTTGCCTGATCCGGACTAAAATGTCTATTCAGCATTTGTCTGACCTTGACTATCATGTTTTATGAGTATGTTTTGTCTGACGAGACGTCACGAAAGATAAATACCGCCTACACAATCTGGTTGTGAAACACTTCTGACATTCTTTACGACGTCGGACTTACCGATATACCGACTTTGAATGTGTAGGACCGTTATCCAGGAATCATATCTCGGCGAGGAAACACACTACCTATCACATTCAATTGAGTGATCAGATATACCGGCCGCAGGCATCAAGAAATAAGAGACATCTGGTGACAAATGTTCAGGCAGTGTTTCCACGATTTGAGAGAATATCAGAACATAATCTAATATTTCAGGTTTTAAGTAAAAACTGAAGATGAACAATAAAAAAGGGCTCTCGTAAATTATCTGGTATCAAGATGATGGGCAGTGTATGAGCTGCAACGGCCAGCGACCCATATTTGACTGCAAGTGTCAGGGCCAATGAACCAGAGCTGCCAAGACCCTTCGATACCTTCATACGGTGATCCTGGATAACAGACTGCAACAGAGTAGGCTAACGCGGTACTCAAAAATGCTTGCTGAAGTCGGATATGTCAGACCCAATGGCACCAATATCGCAATCAAGCTATAAACTAACGAGCTGTAAGCCGCAAAAATACCTACTACATATAGCCGACACATTCGGCTACCTGACAGTCACATGCCTGTTTAAATACAAGACTGCCAAATATTCCTAGCTGTAAACTACGATACAGCACAACACATTCCGTTCTCAGGCAACATTCTGCCACTTGCAAAAAGCCCCTTTTCAGAGCGAAGAACAACAAGACGATGTAAATTAACTTCACGCATTGATAAAATGGCCAGCACAGATAAAGCTCAATTTCGCACTATAATAAATGACCCGAGAATATTTTTAAATAAAAATAAATTTAAGGAAAAAAAAAATACGTGAGCTTGACAGTGCGAGACACCACAGCAGTCTGCCGTGACCAGGATTCGAACCTGGGTTGTCGCGGCCACAACGCGAAGTACTAACCACTATACGATCACGGCCAGTGCGCCCACATGATATCGTAGCTCAGTTTACGGTCAAACCGTGGTGTCTGCTGATCAGAGAAACTGTTGGCCACATGGCCGGTTCCGTCTTTTAGGTACTACTCCAGAACGGTCCAATCATGGCCATCTATAAGTTTAGACTAAACTACAGATGGCCTCAATAAACTTTAGTAGCGTCCGTACAGACAGCACTTGCCAGGTTGAACACTATTCAGTCCTGATCTGACGAGTTTAGACGGGGAAGATGAGGTCACTCGGTGAACACTTATATCTATCCATGATTTTATATCAAGATTCACACTAAAGTTAGAATATTCAACACCAGTCTTTTCAAGTCTGTGCCAGAAACTATGAGAGGGGTACGCAGGGGGTCAATTGTACCGGATCCGAGTAAAAAAAGGGGCCCAGATGTGAGAGTGTTCTCTGTAACATGTAACAGTATTTCCTAACCTTTCTACACCCGTGGACAGGTGAAAATAAGAAAGAAATTTCACGGACAGAGGGAAATGGGAAAGAAATGTTGGGGGCAGGTGATAATATGAAAGAAATTTCGGTGGCCGGTGAAAATAGGAAAGAAATTTCGAGGGCCAGTGAAAATAGGAAAGAAATTTCGAGGTCTCGGTGAAAATAGGAAAGAAATTTCTAGGGCCGGTGAAAATAGGAAAGAAATTTCGAGGGCCAGTGAAAATAGGAAAGAAATTTCAAGGTCTCGGTGAAAATAGGAAAGAAATTTCGAGGGCCGGTGAAAATAGGAAAGAAATTTCGAGGTCTCGGTGAAAATAGGAAAGAAATTTCGAGGGCCGGTGAAAATAGGAAAGAAATTTCGAGGTCTCGGTGAAAATAGGAAAGAAATTTCGAGGGCCGGTGAAAATAGGACAGAAATTTCAGTGGCCGGTGAAAATAGGAAAGAAATTTCGAGCGCCGATGAAAATAGGAAAGAAATATCGGTGGCTGGTGAAAATAGGAAAGAAATTTCGAGGACCGGTGAGAATTGTTGGTGCATAGATCAGACAGAAATAAAAACCATCATTTATAAAAATGGTTTACAACATGAGGGACTGTGTAGCTCTTATATGATGTCTAGGGCACAACGAAGACCATGTTGTTCTATAAGAAGCACTTGACTCTTCCCATCGTTAGATGTGCCAGAGTATGTTTGTTAAATGACAGTTACGGCCTTTATTCACATTGCTGGTGTAACTGACAGTATTATAGGACAGATGAATGTGATCAAGATGCTGAGCAGCGCATGAGCGGCAGTGGTCAGCGACCCATAGCTGCCAAGACCCTTCTACACCTCCACGCGGTGATCCTAGATAAGAGGCTGCAGCAAGGCAGACTGGCTAAGGAGAAGGGATCGAAGAGGGAATGCTAACCCGGTACTCAAAAAATGCTTGTTGAAGTCGGATGTGTTGGACCGAAAGGTGCAAATATCGCAGTCAAGCTGTAAACTACGACACAACGCATTCCGTTCTCTGGACTACATTCTGCTACTTAAGCCCTTTCAGGGCTTAGTAGCGGGAGATTGAGAACGAACGAAGCCAATCCAGGACAGATGAATAAAGGTCACTTGTCTCTGCCGTACCCATAGATTATACTAGCTAGACTTTAATTTCTATCTCTGATGTAAAAAAATATAAAGTCACGTTTTATAATCCGTATCTCGTTGATCAGAAAATCGTACCACAACTGATCTGCCAAACACTTCACTCGTTGTACATAAACACTAAAAAAAAGTGTACGATACAACAACACGATGAACCAGGATATCACGTACAAAAGACGGTAGGAATATAGTTGACTATGCTGTTGGGGATCAAGTGTTATAGTACGAGGTCAAATCCTATTTATGAAGTGGGCTGGCCGGTCCCCTTCATCGATATTTTACCTTCTCTATCAGTAAACCAGGTATCCATTTATAACCGGGTCGACTGAATCGTGCCAATAATGGCATGAAATCCGGTACCTTTGTTGTGTAAAATAGCGCTCAACCCCTACGTTAAATAATCGCATATATAGGCATTCTATAAGTACTTAAAAATTCTCGAAAAGCGTACAAAGTCACTCAATAGATTGACAGAAATTAAGCGCACAAAGTCACTCTTCTTCTTCTTCTTCTGCGTACGCAGTCAGACAGTAACCATTATTTTTTCGAAAAAAGCGGCGGTCATCCTGAGGCTGTCGCCACTGCCATAGAGCTTGTCTTGCAGTTCCACTAGTGATGGCCACATCTGCTCTCTCTGATCCTCGTATGTCGGGCAGTTCTGCAGCAGATGTTCAGCGGTCATTTTACCAGTACCGCACGGGCATTCGTCGGTACACCCTATCTTCAATTTGTTGAATAGGTGGTACCTCAGTCTATTGTGGCCAGTGCGAAGTCTGAAGACGACGACCTGCTCTCTTCGGTTCAACTGGTAATAGGCATCGTTTTTGGTGTAACCAGTATGTTCGGTTTCCCATTTGGTCGTGTATCTCGCTTTGATAAGCCGTTTTGACTCTTCGTACGTCATACTAGTATCTGTTGCACAAAGTCACTCAATAGATTGACATAAATTAAGAGTACAAAGTCACTCAATAGATTGACAGAAATTAAGCGCACAAAGTCACTCAATAGATTGACAGAAATTAAGCGCACAAAGTCACTCAATAGATTGACAGAAATTAAGCGCACAAAGTCACTCAATAGATTGACAGAAATTAAGCGCACAAAGTCACTCAATAGATTGACAGAAATTAAGCGCACAAAGTCACTCAATAGATTGACAGAAATTAAGCGTACAAAGTCACTCAATAGATTGACAGAAATTAAGCGTACAAAGTCACTCAATATATTGACAGAAATTAAGTGTACAAAGTCACTCAATAGATTGACATAAATTAAACGCACAAAGTCACTCAATAGATTGACAGAAATTAAGCGCACAAAGTCACTCAATAGATTGACAGAAATTAAGCGTACAAAGTCACTCAATAGATTGACATAAATTAAGCGCACAAAGTCACTCAATAGATCGACAGAAATTAAGCGCACAACGTCACTCAATAGATTGACAGAAATTAAGCGCACAAAGTCACTCAATAGATTGACAGAAATTAAGCGCACAAAGTCACTCAATAGATTGACAGAAATTAAGCGTACAAAGTCACTCAATAGATTGACAGAAATTAAGCGTACAAAGTCACTCAATATATTTGTCAACTTAATAAGCATACACGGACCCTCGTAGATTTACAGAACTCAATAAGCATACACTGAACCTTATAAATTTACAGAACTCAAAAAGCGTACAAAGGCACTCATAGATTTACAAAACTGAATAAGCGCACAGAGTCACTCAATAGATTTACAGAACTCAATAAGCGTACATTGACACTTATAGATTTACAGAACTTAACTCTTTCAGCACTTCATTCTTTTTAGGTTTGGACCAAATTAATTTTCAGCTGTAGCAAAATTTCTCTGCATCCCTTTTACAACTGACTATTACACACTATAGCATAGACAAATATAGTACTCATTATAAATCATTGTAAAGAAAAATGGATACAGAAAATAAAAATATCCGTAAATTGCTATTTCATTATTTGAATGAATAAATATGTTGTACACAAAAAATAATTTAATCCGGATCAGGCAAAAAATGCTGATCATACAGATAAATCGTGGTCAGACATGATAGGGGCAGGCTAAACATACTGATCAGATATGGAAAACGTTAAAAACCACCCTAATCCATAAAAAGGAAAACCTGGCAAATTACCGTCCGATCTGTCTGCTCTCTTTCTTTTATAAACTCTTTCCTGGAGTGATCGTCAAACGTATAGAGAAGCTGCTATAGGAGACCCACCCAAGGGATCAGGCATGTTTAAGAGAAGGCCTCTCAACCACTGACCATCTCCACACAATCAATCCATTAATGGAGAGGACGCACGAAGTACATATGCCTTTATGTCTTGTGTTGGTGGATTATGAGAATGCTTTCGATAGCATCCAAATTATTGTGGTGCTGGATGCACTGAGAAATCAGGGAATTGAAGAAAAATACGCTCAACTGATAAGAGTAGATAAACAGCGAATGCACAACGGATGTTACCCTCTTCTATATCTATAGACATATCACCATACAGATACAACGTGTCGTCAGAGCCGGTGATACAATCTCACTAAATCTATTTACAGCAGCTCTTGAGGAGGTCTTTCAACACGTGGATAGGGGCATAAACATAGACGGGGAAATTCTTACTAATCTGAGGTTCGCTGATGACATAGGCATCCTCAGCCACGACGTTACAGAAACAGAGATAAGCCTAAATAAACTCAGCAGAGCAGATGTTGCAGCTGACCTACAAATCAATAGAAAGAAAACCCACTTCATGCTCAACACTTCTGCCCAAAAGGAGAAATTCGCCTTACAGATTGTCCAGTCAAAAACGTAAATTCGGGATCAAGATGCTGAGCAGCTGCAGAGCAGATGTTGCAGCTGACCTACAAATCAATAGAAAGAAAACCCACTTCATGCTCAACACTTCTGCCCAAAAGGAGAAATTCGCCTTACAGATTGTCCAGTCAAAAACGTAAATTCGGGATCAAGATGCTGAGCAGCGCAAGAGCTGCAGTGGTCAGCGACCCATAGCTGACTGCTAGCGTCAGGGCCAGCGAACCATAGCTGCCAAGACCCTTCTACACCTACACGTGGTGATCCTGGATAACAGGCTGCATCAGGGCAGACTGGCTAAGGAGAAGGGATCGAAGAGGGAATGCTAACCCGGTCCTCAAAAAAATGCTTGCTGAAGTCGGACGTGTTGGACCGAAAGGTGCAAATATCGCAGCCAAGCTGTAAACTACGACACAACGCATTCCGTTCTCTGGACTACATTCTGCGACTTAAGCCCTTTCAGTGTTTGCTAGTGGGAGATTGAGAACGAACGAAGAAGAAGAAGAAGAAGAAAACGTAAATTCATATATCTACTTAAGCCAAGAGATCACGAACTCCCATTTGATAAACCGGGAGATCTCACGAAGGATAACAGCAGGGCTGGCCCAACTTCAACTGTATTAAACTCATACTGCAGCATATGCGTAACTAGGGCTAACACTGTCAATAGTGTAGTTATTCCAGTCATGGTATATGGCTGCAGGTGAAGAACCTACAGAAAGCTGATGCAGATAGACTAGTAGTCTGACTACGCGTTGCTCAGGGATTGCCCAGTAATGGAGCGAAGAACATTGAAGATTTCCATTCGAGACCAAATCAGAAACGCAGTTTTCACCAGTTCGTTTTTAAAATTTTTATTTTATTTTATGTGTTTGCCTCACTAGTTTCTACTGGCGGAGGCGCGCCTATTCCACCCCAGACCGTAGTCAATTTGGGCGATATTAAGACGCATAAACCAGTGCTTGGATGCGTGTGTGTATCTGTTTGTACCTAGCCTGGTATTTCCGTGATGTTCCTCCCGTTGTTCCTCGCTTTTGATGTTCCTAGTTGACCGCCGTAGGTATTTGCATAAATATGCACAATTGTTTTCCTGGGACCATTTTGGGATTGAGTATATTTATTTTCTTTCATACTTGATTCGGATCTCTTTTTTGATTTCCTGATTTAAATATATATATCCCCCCCCCCCCCCCTTAAAAAAAATATAAAACCCAATCATACATTTTATACAGAATTGTGAAGATAGCAGTAAAGTGAGGTGTACAACGAGAATGAATGAGATGGAATGATTGGGAAATATGACAAACAATATACTGGATACATAAGGATTAAGAGTACAATATAAATTAATTGAAAAGTGTCTTCCTTCTGTTGTGAGGCCCACTTGTGTTGACTTCCTTCCGTCTGGTCTTGGTGTATCAGGTTTTGCCCGCTCTCATATATTTTTCCATCGCAGCCATGTATTCTAACTTGTAAGCGATTCACTGATTTGTGTGTCACCTTGTAGATCCCTCGTCTCACCTGTGCCCTCTAGCTCTCGCAGTCAATTAGGTGTTGAGTGTGTGGTAGGCTCAGGAACAATAGAAAGGTAGATAATTGATTAAATAATTATAGATAAAAAAGGTTGATGTAGTAGTAGTATAATTATATTAAGTGTAGATATATAGTGGTGAGGATGCCCGCAGAAGCGATATACATATATAAACCTATATATACATACATAAGTGTAAATTAAAATGTCCACATATATATATACTCATACGTACATATCTACACACCTACATATCTACACACCTACATATGTGCAAATCTACATGTGTGCACACTGTAGCGTTCGTGAATTGTCACAACCACTTGCTACATAACAGATGGGCTAATTGTAGTGTGAGTCCGTTACATTATCAGTCGACGCATCTTCCCACTGAATCCACAAGCGGCGACCACCGATCACCACGTGCAAGGCACGGGCGACACAGAAACTGTGGCCAAGCTAGAGCAATCCACCGAGTCTATCGCCACATGGGCACATGTGTGTTAATTTACCCACGGACCACAATAGGTCAAATTTAGTAGAATGTAACCACACGAAGCACCACATTTTTAAGTCGCGAGTTATACCAATGTCATTTTCAGATCCATCTCCGTACGTGGAAAATGGACCTCCTGCACCGCAAGAAAATAACCCCGTGTGCAGTCATCGCAGGAAAGACGAATCATACGCATCGTCGGACTGCGCATCAAACAAAGTGTCATGACTTGCTATTCTCCAACAGCCCACCAAGAACGCTTAGAGATGGTCGCACATGTCAGCAGGGCATTTCTGCTCGCTCCGGCACATGGCTAGAGGGCACACGTCTGTCCTACAGGGAGACCACTCTCTTCATGTATTGAGCAAAGAGATGACTAGCATTGCCTTCCGTAAATCAGAGCCAGGAGCTGCCAATAATGCTGCCATAAAATGGAACATCAACCTCCGTGAGGCTTGTGCAAATTCATCAATTGCCCACCAAACTCACAAACCAGCATCAAGGTCTCTTTTGGGTCCACAAAAAACAACAAAGCTGCACCCAACCAAGTGACAGCTGGACACACAATTATTTTGGTATGGTCATATAATTTCAGAAAGGGTGAGCCTTTAGCACGCTCCAGGATGTCTGAGACGCCCAGCTCGTCACGATATCAACAAGAAAAAATTTGAAATTTTGTTTCTCTAAGTACGGTGACCCTACCAATAGTCATTTTTATACTGCTGGATTCGTCACGTCCATCTACACACGATTTTTGCCGGTAAAAGCACCGCATGCTAGATCACAAATGGCTTTTGAACGATTTATTATTTTTTCTGCTGATTGGGCCAGGCCGACTTTTTGGGGAAAGGTGAAGTAGGTTGTTGGGAAAGATCTTTATCTTGTACATCCGCCCATTTTACTTGTTTAGATGACAGAACTACGCTTGAATTGGAAACCAATAGTTGTGTCGATATTGTAAACACAGTATCGATTCTTTGTTATGGTTTCCATGGTTTTCCATCGGAGCGCCTAGGCCTTATCCGGGAAAGTCCAAATATTAAAATTTTTCCGAAAACTTCACATTCATCTTCTTGTATCTCAGAAACCAACAAACACACAACAACAACACCAACATCAACAAGTTCTTCATTCAATTGTGTCTATAAACACAAGAAAATCATACTTATTGTCCAACAAATAGAACAGTTACAATTTTTGAAATTTGCAAAATTAAAGAATGTGAGAGATTTTCAAAAACTCAATGCAGTGTGCTAAAGGGTACCGCTTTTTCTATTACTTTCTCTGTTTCTTTTTTAATTGTTTGGTAAGATTGTTGGTTGTCTTCTGTTTTGTATTTCCTGTATTTCTTTAGAGCTTTTTGTCTTTTTTTTATTTGGTTAGTGCATTCCTCATTCCACCAGCGTACAGGTTTTTTTTTTAAACGGTTACCGTATTGGTTTTCTTTTCCTGTGGATTGTATTAAGTTAGCTGGCATGTTTTTGTTGGGTATGTGCTTTATAGCTATCTGCAGGATGTTGGTTGTTAGGTTATGGTTGAATACGTCTACGTTATCTGAGATTAAGTCTTCTCTTTTGAGTCTGAGCAGATCTTCTTGGAATCCGTTCCAGTCTGCCTTATGGTAGTTGAAATAGGGTCTGATTGATCCAGTTTTTCGTATGTATTTTTTTAAAAATAAATTGCTATGGGCAGGTGGTCTGATCCTGCATTATCCATAACTTCCCATTTGATGGTTGCTAAGTTTGGCGTCATTATTGTGATGTCTATAGCCGTATCTGATCCATTTGGATTGTTATTTATTCTGGTCATTGACCCATCGTTTATTATTATTAGATTGTTTTCTTCGCAGAAGGTCATTATTTGTTTCTCTGCCGTGTCTATGGCGCTTCCTCCCCATGCTGGATGATGTGCGTTGAAATCCCCTACTATGATTGTTCTATTGTTTATTTGTGCTTTGATTGTTTCCATGTCGTTTGTGGTGAATTTTCCTCTTGGGTTGTATATGTTTATTATTGTGATGCTCGCTGGACTACTGTCTATTTTAATGGATAGGCCTTCTAGGTTTTCGGTATTAAATGGATCCCAGTCCATTATTTTGTATTCTACATTTACTATAAAGGCTACTCCTCCTTTCTCTCCTGTCTCTCTATCGTTTCTAACTATATTGTATTTTGGAATATTGAGTCTTTTGGTTGGGTTGAGCATGGTTTCTTGAATCGCAAATATTATTGTTTCTTTTCCCAGATTGGCCAGTCCTAGGTATGGCTTAAAGTTTTTGTGTAGGCCTCTGCAGTTCCATTGTATTATTTTCATTTTGTGTTATTTTCACTTTGCTTATGCTACGTGGAATTGTTAGTCTTTCTTGAGGTTCAGTGGTTCAATCCGGTCCAATTCTATAAAAGTATTGTTCTGATTTGGGAGATTTCTTCTTTTTTTTTTTTAAATTAAAAAAAAATAAATTATCTATCTATTAGATTATACTTGCAAGGTTCTGATCTTGGCTGTTTTCCACTCTTTTCCAACAAAGTTTTGATTCATCAATATTTATAAAATAGCATAAATCATATTACCTTGATTCTGCATGGGCGATGTTTTACATACCGATACTTTACACTGTTGCTTGTGCTTCCTGTTTTACATCATTTCCGAATATCCTCTTCCCGCCTTTGTCTCGTGCGCCTGGCTCTGAGTAGATGGATAGACCTGGGGGTCCTACTTTTGTTTGTTGTTGACCGATTCCAGTAATGGAGCGAAGAACATTGAAGATTTCCATTCGAGACCAAATCAGAAACGCAGTTTTCACCAGTTCGTGAAATTTCTTTCCTATTTATACTGGTCCGCGAAACTTCTTTCCAATTTTCACGGTCAGCTAAATATCTTTTCTATTTTCACGAGTCCGGGAAATTCCTTTCTTATTGACAACTGCCAGGTGTAGACCGGTTGGGAAACATTTGTAGGTTACAGTTAACACTCTCACCACTGGGCCCCCTTTTGTACCCGGCTCTGGGTACAATTTAACCCCTGTGTACACCCTCTCATAGTTTTTATTACAGACTTTACACTAGCGTTGAATAGTATAACTTTGGTGTAAATCTTGATATGTATGTATGTATGTATGTATGTATGTATGTATGTATGTATGTATGTGTATATATATATATATATATATATATATATATATATATACATATATATATATATATATATATATATATATATATACACACACATATATATATATATATATATATATATATATATATATATATATATATATATATATATATATATATATACATACACACACACACCCGCAGACCGCTACACACACATATATATATATATATATATATATATATATATATATACACACACTCATAAAATACGGTCTGACAAGTGTTCAGCCTGGCAAGTGCTGTTTGTGCAGACGCTAATCTAGTTAATTTATGGATTGACAGTACGGGAGTACCTAACAGACGGAACTCCAAGGGGTCAACAGTTTCTCTGATCAGCAGAGACCACGGTTTGACCCTAAACTGAGCTACGGTTTCATGTGGCCGTGATCGTATAGTGGATTTATTTAAAAATGTCTTGTGTCTTTTATATTCATTTTCTTCTTTTAAGTACCCGTTTTATATTCCGACATATTCTTGGATGTTTCAAAACAATAAGTTATATACATAACTTTTGTTAAGTTTTATTTACATCATGTTGTTCTACCACAAGATTCAAACCAAAGTTAAAATATTCAACGGCAGTGTCATGTCGGTGATGTTGCATGCAATGAAAATACGGTGAATAACATAGGCCATACAACAAAGACTCGAGTCCTTCGTTAACAGATGCCTACGGAAGATAATGGATATAAAGTGGCAGGACATGGTGAGGAATGAAGACCTATGGGAAAGGAGCCAACAGCCACTGAAACAGCACATTAAGCGGAGGAAATTAAGCTGGATAGGGCATACGGCGACGAAGGCACTGTCCAACATAGCCAAGCAGGCTCTCACAGGAAATCCGCAGAGGAAGGGGCTGACCTACAAAAGAGAAATTTAGCGGAATCGACGATTAAATGGTTATAACAGTAAACCCTTCTTTGCTGACTTATGCCACTCCCATTGGTCTTATGACAATTATAAAACAGAAGTAAGGTATGTCCATGTATCCAGTTTTGAAACTTGCTTGGGTCGCCTATCATATAAGTTCTTTTTTAGAAACTCCTCTGTCTCTCTCTCTTTCTTTCACTGTCTGTCTGTCATATCTCTCTCACTCCCCACCCCCCCCCCTTCTCTCTCTCACGCAAAGTAAATTTACGGTTGATTTACTTCTTCGTTTGTTCGCAATGGTCTGCAACCAAGCCCTGAAATGGGATTTGCAAGTAGCAAGATGTTGCCCGGAGAACGAAATTCGTTGTGTCGTAGTTTACAGGTTGACTGCCTTATTTCCAACTTTTTGTCCAACACATCCGACAGTTTTGAGTACCGGGATAGTCTTCCCTCTTCGATCTCTTCTCCTAAACCAGTCTACTCTGGTGCCGCTTGTTATCCAGAATCACCGTTTGGAGGTGTAGACGGGTCGTGGCAGCTCTGGTTCGCTGGACGTTCGATCTACTCAAAATATTGATCCTGTATAATTTATGAGAGCCCGTTTCTTCATCTTCAGTTTTAACTGAAAACCCGTAACTTTAGATGTTCTGTTATGTTTCAGACAAAACGTACTGATCAGACATTTTAGTCATGTCGTTAAATAGTCTAACTTTGGGGAGAATCTTGATGAACGAGTATATGGAAAGAGATTATTATTAAAAAGAACCCTAAACTCATCATCAGATCAGGACTGACAAGTGTTCAGCCTGGCAAGTGCTGGCTGAGCAGACACTAGTATAGTTTATTTTGGGATTTATAGTACTGGGGCATCTAACAAACTGAACCCGCCACGGGGTCAACAGTTTCTCTGATCAGCAGAGGCCACGGTTTGACCCTAAACTGAGCTATGATAGCATGTGGGCCCTCTGGCCGTGATCGTATAGTGGTTAGTACTTCGCGTTGTGGCCGCGACAACCCAGGTTCGAATCCTGGTCACGGCAGATTTCTGTGGTGTCTCGCACTGTCAAGCTCACAATTTTTATAATAATTTTTTATTTAAAAATTTAATCATGTCTCTTATTTTCCTTTTCTTTTTAAAAATACTCGTGCTGTATTGGTTTAAATAATCTGACATATTTTTTGTTGTTTTTAAATATAAAGTACATTTTCCAAAAATTATATTTACTCTCTCAACATTAGAGTTAACATTAAAAGGAAAGGCTGGGGGGGGGGGGGGGGGGGGGAAGAGGCATTTGGGTTACGGATGGAACCTTTTCACGGACAGCTGAAAGTGTTTTCTTGTCTGTTGTCTGCGTGTGGTGTTTCGCATTCTGCAACAATAATGACATTGTTTTTGTTGCGATGGTATATAGGATTAGCAATAATTATCTTCGTTAGGGGCCAGGCAAACCAACGAAGTGCCACATTTGACAATAGGTTAACTAGTCTCAATCCTACGATATCAAGATGAGGTGAGTTTAACGAGCATAGTCTGTAAATTGTTAGAGTCAATAATCAAAGAAAACATTGTAATGCATTTAGACAAATTTAATCTAATTAGAAATAGTCAGCATGGGTTTACTAGAGGGAGATCATGCTTAACAAATCTATTAGAATTCATGGAGGAGGTTACTAAAATCATAGATAAATGGGAGCCAGTGGATGTTATGTATCTAGATTTTGCAAAGGCCTTTGATAGAGTACCTCATCAAAGATTATTTCGAAAGTTAAAATCACATGGAATAGGTGGGGAAGTTGCCATATGGATTGAAAATTGGTTAACGGGAAGAAGGCAGAGGGTGAGCATAAATAAGGAGTACTCTGGGTGGTGTGAAGTCAAAAGTGGAGTGCCACAGGGCTCGGTTTTGGGACCAATTTTGTTCTTGATATATATCAATGATTTGGACATTGATATGAGATCCATGATTGCAAAAATTGCTGATGACACAAAACTATGCAGTAGTGTCTCATCTAAAGCAGAAGTGGATATATTGAGGACGGATTTAGATAAAATTCGAGAATGGTCTGTAATCTGGCAAATGGAGTTTAATGTAGATAAATGTACAGTCATCCACATGGGTAGATTTAATATGGAACATAATTACAGAATGGAAGAGAACAATATTAGAAAGATAGATAAGGAAAGGGACCTAGGGATTATAATAGATCATACAGGAAAGGTGAGTGAGCAAGTTAAGGTAGCAGTGAAAAAGGCAAATGCAATGTTAGGTATGATAAAAAGAAATATTAAACATAGGAGCAAGGAAGTGATAGTTAAACTGTATAAAGCTTTAGTTAGACCTAGATTGGAGTACTGTGTACAGGTGTGGAGTCCTTATCATAGAAGGGATATAAACATGCTGGAAAGAATACAAAAAAGAGCGACAAAGATGATAGTGGGATTCCATAATTATAGTTATGAGGAAAGACTCAGAAAAACCGGCCTACAGTGTCTCGAAGAGAGAAGAATTCGAGGTGTCTTAATACAGGTTTATAAGATGATCAGAGGAATGGATAAATTAGACTATAACAAGTTTTTTTTTAAAAACAGCCACCCACAATAACAAGAGGGCATAGCTACAAGTTGACTAAAGAGAGGTCCAGATTAGATATTAGGAAATATTTTTTTAGTCAGAGAGTGGTGTCTGTTTGGAATGCATTGACAGGGGAGGTAGTGGAGGCAGGGACAGTTAATGCATTTAAGAATAAACCGGATGCGCATAGCTTTTAGAGCAAGGTGATGTAAATGTAACTGGTTGTATACAGACTCTGCAGGGTCTTCTAAACCAGTATAAAGACGTTAAGTTAAGATTGTAGGCTTCTGTATTGCAAGGTCTCATGGCATACTCCAACAATTCCATGACTGAATGTATCACGTGACTTCTGACACACTCTCTCACACTATCACTCTCTCACTCTTTCTTTCCCAATCTCTCTCTCTCTCTCTCTCTCTCGTCTAGGTTATTTCTTTGGCTCCTGTTGTTCAGTTAGACTAATTCTTGTAGACGTCAAGCGACATCTCCGCCATTAATTCGTTCTCTCCAGTATTCCGCAACCTCGTTTTGAAAATCATTAAACAATTGAAAGAAAAAGTGGGGGTGGGGGTGGGGGAGAACTAGGTGCAAATTCAAGTTGATCTAATACAAGTTAATCTAATACAAGCTGATCTAATACAAGTTGGTCTAATACAAGTTGATCTAATACAAGTTGGTCTAATACAAGTTGGTCTAATACAAGTTGATCTAATACAAGCCGGTCTAATACAAGTTGAGCTAATACAAGTTGATCTAATACAAGTTGATCTAATACAAGTTGATCTAATACAAGTTGATCTAATACAAGTTGGTCTAATACAAGTTGATCTAATACAAGCCGGTCTAATACAAGTTGAGCTAATACAAGTTGATCTAATACAAGTTGGTCTAATACAAGTTGATCTAATACAAGTTGGTCTAATACAAGTTAGTCTAATACAAGTTGATCTAATACAAGTTGATCTAATGCCAAGTTGATCTAATACAAGTTGATCTAATACAAGTTGATCTTTGGCAGTGCGTACTAATTATAGAATGACACGCAGTCAATTTACTTCTTCTTCTTCTTCTTCTTCTTCTTCTTCTTCTTCTTCGTGTTCTACTTCTTCTTCGTTCGTTCTTAATGACCGGCTACCAAGCCTTGAAATGGGCTTTGCAAGGTACAAGATGTTGCCATGAGAACGGAATGCGCTGTGTCGTAGTTTACAGCTTGACTAAGAAATTTGCAAATTTCGGTACGACTCATTCGACTTCAGCAAGCATTTTTGAGTGCCGGGTTAACCTTCCTTCTTCGATCCCTTCTCCTTAGCCAGTCTTCTCTATTGCCGCCTGTTATCCAGGATCACCGTGTGGGGATGTAGAAAAGTTTTGGCAGCTCTTATTCGCTGGCCGTGGTGCAAGCGGTCGGTTTGGGTCGCTGACCACTGCAGCTCATGCACTACTCAAAATATTTTTAAAATTGTTTTAAATTTTACGTGTTCGACTCACTAGTTTCTACTGGCGGAGGCGCGCCCATTCCACCACAGACCATAGTCAATCGGGCAATATTAAGACACATAAACCAGTGCTTGGATGCATGTGTGCGTCTGTATGTACCTATGTTAAGTTTTTGCGCTCCCAGAAGCCAGCCCAACAAATGTGCAATGGAATGGGCCTTACCTTGAAGGCACGCGTGAAAGTTGTGCTAGATTGTGATTGTTGGAGAGAGTAAAAGGAAACAAGATTGTTGGAGAGAGTAAAATGAAACAAGAGTGTGATTGTTGGAGAGAGTAAAATGAAACAAGATTGTTGGAGAGAGTAAAATGAAACAAGATTGTTGGAGAGAGTAAAATGAAACAAGATTGTTGGAGAGAGTAAAATGAAACAAGATTGTTGGAGAGAGTAAAATGAAACAAGATTGTTGGAGAGAGTAAAATGAAACACGATTGTTGGAGAGAGTAAAATGAAACAAGAGTGTGATTGTTGGAGAGAGTAAAATGAAACAAGATTGTTGGAGAGAGTAAAATGAAACAAGATTGTTGGAGAGAGTAAAATGAAACAAGATTGTGATTGTTGGAGAGAGTAAAATGAAACAAGATTGTTGGAGAGAGTAAAATGAAACACGATTGTTGGAGAGAGTAAAATGAAACAAGATTGTTGGAGAGAGTAAAATGAAACAAGATTGTTGGAGAGAGTAAAATGAAACAAGATTGTTGGAGAGAGTAAAATGAAACAAGATTGTTGGAGAGAGTAAAATGAAACACGATTGTTGGAGAGAGTAAAATGAAACAAGAGTGTGATTGTTGGAGAGAGTAAAATGAAACAAGATTGTTGGAGAGAGTAAAATGAAACAAGATTGTTGGAGAGAGTAAAATGAAACAAGATTGTGATTGTTGGAGAGAGTAAAATGAAACAAGATTGTTGGAGAGAGTAAAATGAAACACGATTGTTGGAGAGAGTAAAATGAAACAAGAGTGTGATTGTTGGAGAGAGTAAAATGAAACAAGATTGTTGGAGAGAGTAAAATGAAACAAGATTGTTGGAGAGAGTAAAATGAAACAAGATTGTGATTGTTGGAGAGAGTAAAATGAAACAAGATTGTTGGAGAGAGTAAAATGAAACAAGATTGTTGGAGAGAGTAAAATGAAACAAGATTGTTGGAGAGAGTAAAATGAAACAAGATTGTGATTGTTGGAGAGAGTAAAATGAAACAAGATTGTTGGAAAGAGTAAAATGAAACAAGATTGTTGGAGAGAGTAAAATGAAACAAGATTGTTGGAGAGAGTAAAATGAAACAAGATTGTTGGAGAGAGTAAAATGAAACAAGATTGTTGGAGAGAGTAAAATGAAACAAGATTGTTGGAGAGAGTAAAATGAAACAAGATTGTTGGAGAGAGTAAAATGAAACAAGATTGTTGGAGAGAGTAAAATGAAACAAGATTGTTGGAGAGAGTAAAATGAAACAAGATTGTTGGAGAGAGTAAAATGAAACAAGATTGTTGGAGAGAGTAAAATGAAACAAGATTGTTGGAGAGAGTAAAATGAAACAAGATTGTTGGAGAGAGTAAAATGAAACAAGATTGTTGGAGAGAGTAAAATGAAACAAGATTGTGGTTGTTGGAGAGAGTAAAATGAAACAAGATTGTTGGAGAGAGTAAAATGAAACAAGAGTGTGATTGTTGGAGAGAGTAAAATGAAACAAGATTGCTGGAGAGAGTAAAATGAAACAAGATTGTTGGAGAGAGTAAAATGAAACAAGATTGTGATTGTTGGAGAGAGTAAAATGAAACAAGATTGTTGGAGAGAGTAAAATGAAACAAGAGTGTGATTGTTGGAGAGAGTAAAATGAAACAAGATTGTTGGAGAGAGTAAAATGAAACAAGATTGTTGGAGAGAGTAAAATGAAACAAGATTGTTGGAGAGAGTAAAATGAAACAAGATTGTTGGAGAGAGTAAAATGAAACAAGATTGTTGGAGAGAGTAAAATGAAACAAGATTGTTGGAGAGAGTAAAATGAAACAAGATTGTGATTGTTGGAGAGAGTAAAATGAAACAAGATTGTTGGAGAGAGTAAAATGAAACAAGAGTGTGATTGTTGGAGAGAGTAAAATGAAACAAGATTGTGATTGTTGGAGAGAGTAAAATGAAACAAGATTGTTGGAGAGAGTAAAATGAAACAAGATTGTTGGAGAGAGTAAAATGAAACAAGATTGTTGGAGAGAGTAAAATGAAACAAGATTGTTGGAGAGAGTAAAATGAAACAAGATTGTGATTGTTGGAGAGAGTAAAATGAAACAAGATTGTTGGAGAGAGTAAAATGAAACAAGATTGTTGGAGAGAGTAAAATGAAACAAGATTGTTGGAGAGAGTAAAATGAAACAAGATTGTTGGAGAGAGTAAAATGAAACAAGATTGTTGGAGAGAGTAAAATGAAACAAGATTGTGATTGTTGGAGAGAGTAAAATGAAACAAGATTGTTGGAGAGAGTAAAATGAAACAAGATTGTTGGAGAGAGTAAAATGAAACAAGATTGTTGGAGAGAGTAAAATGAAACAAGATTGTGATTGTTGGAGAGAGTAAAATGAAACAAGATTGTTGGAGAGAGTAAAATGAAACAAAAGTGTGATTGTTGGAGAGAGTAAAATGAAACACGATTGTTGGAGAGAGTAAAATGAAACAAGATTGTTGGAGAGAGTAAAATGAAACAAGATTGTTGGAGAGAGTAAAATGAAACAAGATTGTTGGAGAGAGTAAAATGAAACAAGATTGTTGGAGAGAGTAAAATGAAACAAGATTGTTGGAGAGAGTAAAATGAAACAAGATTGTGATTGTTGGAGAGAGTAAAATGAAACAAGATTGTTGGAGAGAGTAAAATGAAACACGATTGTTGGAGAGAGTAAAATTAAACAAGAGTGTGATTGTTGGAGAGAGTAAAATGAAACAAGATTGTTGGAGAGAGTAAAATGAAACAAGATTGTTGGAGAGAGTAAAATGAAACAAGATTGTGATTGTTGGAGAGAGTAAAATGAAACAAGATTGTTGGAGAGAGTAAAATGAAACAAGATTGTTGGAGAGAGTAAAATGAAACAAGATTGTTGGAGAGAGTAAAATGAAACAAGAATGTTGGAGAGAGTAAAATGAAACAAGATTGTGATTGTTGGAGAGAGTAAAATGAAACAAGATTGTTGGAGAGAGTAAAATGAAACAAGATTGTTGGAGAGAGTAAAATGAAACAAGATTGTTGGAGAGAGTAAAATGAAACAAGATTGTTGGAGAGAGTAAAATGAAACAAGATTGTTGGAGAGAGTAAAATGAAACAAGATTGTGATTGTTGGAGAGAGTAAAATGAAACAAGATTGTTGGAGAGAGTAAAATGAAACAAGATTGTTGGAGAGAGTAAAATGAAACAAGATTGTTGGAGAGAGTAAAATGAAACAAGATTGTTGGAGAGAGTAAAATGAAACAAGATTGTTGGAGAGAGTAAAATGAAACAAGATTGTTGGAGAGAGTAAAATGAAACAAGATTGTGATTGTTGGAGAGAGTAAAATGAAACAAGATTGTTGGAGAGAGTAAAATGAAACAAGATTGTTGGAGAGAGTAAAATGAAACAAGATTGTTGGAGAGAGTAAAATGAAACAAGATTGTTGGAGAGAGTAAAATGAAACAAGATTGTTGGAGAGAGTAAAATGAAACAAGATTGTTGGAGAGAGTAAAATGAAACAAGATTGTTGGAGAGAGTAAAATGAAACAAGATTGTTGGAGAGAGTAAAATGAAACAAGATTGTTGGAGAGAGTAAAATGAAACAAGATTGTTGGAGAGAGTAAAATGAAACAAGATTGTTGGAGAGAGTAAAATGAAACAAGATTGTTGGAGAGAGTAAAATGAAACAAGATTGTTGGAGAGAGTAAAATGAAACAAGATTGTGATTGTTGGAGAGAGTAAAATGAAACAAGATTGTTGAAGAGAGTAAAATGAAACAAGAGTGTGATTGTTGGAGAGAGTAAAATGAAACAAGATTGCTGGAGAGAGTAAAATGAAACAAGATTGTTGGAGAGAGTAAAATGAAACAAGATTGTGATTGTTGGAGAGAGTAAAATGAAACAAGATTGTTGGAGAGAGTAAAATGAAACAAGATTGTTGGAGAGAGTAAAATGAAACAAGATTGTTGGAGAGAGTAAAATGAAACAAGATTGTTGGAGAGAGTAAAATGAAACAAGATTGTTGGAGAGAGTAAAATGAAACAAGATTGTTGGAGAGAGTAAAATGAAACAAGATTGTTGGAGAGAGTAAAATGAAACAAGAGTGTGATTGTTGGAGAGAGTAAAATGAAACAAGATTGTTGGAGAGAGTAAAATGAAACAAGAGTGTGATTGTTGGAGAGAGTAAAATGAAACACGATTGTTGGAGAGAGTAAAATGAAACAAGATTGTTGGAGAGAGTAAAATGAAACAAGATTGTGATTGTTGGAGAGAGTAAAATGAAACAAGATTGTTGGAGAGAGTAAAATGAAACAAGATTGTTGGAGAGAGTAAAATGAAACAAGATTGTTGGAGAGAGTAAAATGAAACAAGATTGTTGGAGAGAGTAAAATGAAACAAGATTGTTGGAGAGAGTAAAATGAAACAAGATTGTTGGAGAGAGTAAAATGAAACAAGATTGTTGGAGAGAGTAAAATGAAACAAGATTGTTGGAGAGAGTAAAATGAAACAAGATTGTTGGAGAGAGTAAAATGAAACAAGATTGTGATTGTTGGAGAGAGTAAAATGAAACAAGATTGTTGGAGAGAGTAAAATGAAACAAGATTGTTGGAGAGAGTAAAATGAAACAAGATTGTTGGAGAGAGTAAAATGAAACAAGATTGTGATTGTTGGAGAGAGTAAAATGAAACAAGATTGTTGGAGAGAGTAAAATGAAACAAAAGTGTGATTGTTGGAGAGAGTAAAATGAAACACGATTGTTGGAGAGAGTAAAATGAAACAAGATTGTTGGAGAGAGTAAAATGAAACAAGATTGTTGGAGAGAGTAAAATGAAACAAGATTGTTGGAGAGAGTAAAATGAAACAAGATTGTTGGAGAGAATAAAATGAAACACGATTGTTGGAGAGAGTAAAATGAAACAAGATTGTGATTGTTGGAGAGAGTAAAATGAAACAAGATTGTTGGAGAGAGTAAAATGAAACAAGATTGTTGGAGAGAGTAAAATGAAACAAGATTGTTGGAGAGAGTAAAATGAAACAAGATTGTTGGAGAAAGTAAAATGAAACAAGATTGTTGGAGAGAGTAAAATGAAACAAGATTGTGATTGTTGGAGAGAGTAAAATGAAACAAGATTGTTGGAGAGAATAAAATGAAACACGATTGTTGGAGAGAGTAAAATGAAACAAGATTGTGATTGTTGGAGAGAGTAAAATGAAACAAGATTGTTGGAGAGAGTAAAATGAAACAAGATTGTTGGAGAGAGTAAAATGAAACAAGATTGTTGGAGAGAGTAAAATGAAACAAGATTGTTTTAGAGAGTAAAATGAAACAAGATTGTTGGAGAGAGTAAAATGAAACAAGATTGTGATTGTTGGAGAGAGTAAAATGAAACAAGATTGTTGGAGAGAGTAAAATGAAACAAGATTGTTGGAGAGAGTAAAATGAAACAAGATTGTTGGAGAGAGTAAAATGAAACAAGATTGTTGGAGAGAGTAAAATGAAACAAGATTGTGATTGTTGGAGAGAGTAAAATGAAACAAGATTGTGATTGTTGGAGAGAGTAAAATGAAACAAGATTGTTGGAGAGAGTAAAATGAAACAAGATTGTGATTGTTGGAGGGAGTAAAATGAAACAAGATTGTTGGAGAGAGTAAAATGAAACAAGATTGTTGGAGAGAGTAAAATGAAACAAGATTGTTGGAGAGAGTAAAATGAAACAAGATTGTTGGAGAGAGTAAAATGAAACAAGATTGTTGGAGAGAGTAAAATGAAACAAGATTGTTGGAGAGAGTAAAATGAAACAAGATTGTGATTGTTGGAGAGAGTAAAATGAAACAAGATTGTTGGAGAGAGTAAAATGAAACAAGATTGTGATTGTTGGAGAGAGTAAAATGAAACAAGATTGTTGGAGAGAGTAAAATGAAACAAGATTGTGATTGTTGGAGAGAGTAAAATGAAACAAGATTGTTGGAGAGAAAAATGAAACAAGATTGTTGGAGAGAGTAAAATGAAACAAGATTGTTGGAGAGAAAAATGAAACAAGATTGTTGGAGAGAGTAAAATGAAACAAGATTGTTGGAGAGAGTAAAATGAAACAAGATTGTTGGAGAGAGTAAAATGAAACAAGATTGTTGGAGAAAGTAAAATGAAACAAGATTGTTGGAGAGAGTAAAATGAAACAAGATTGTGATTGTTGGAGAGAGTAAAATGAAACAAGATTGTTGGAGAGAATAAAATGAAACACGATTGTTGGAGAGAGTAAAATGAAACAAGATTGTGATTGTTGGAGAGAGTAAAATGAAACAAGATTGTTGGAGAGAGTAAAATGAAACAAGATTGTTGGAGAGAGTAAAATGAAACAAGATTGTTGGAGAGAGTAAAATGAAACAAGATTGTTTTAGAGAGTAAAATGAAACAAGATTGTTGGAGAGAGTAAAATGAAACAAGATTGTGATTGTTGGAGAGAGTAAAATGAAACAAGATTGTTGGAGAGAGTAAAATGAAACAAGATTGTTGGAGAGAGTAAAATGAAACAAGATTGTTGGAGAGAGTAAAATGAAACAAGATTGTTGGAGAGAGTAAAATGAAACAAGATTGTGATTGTTGGAGAGAGTAAAATGAAACAAGATTGTGATTGTTGGAGAGAGTAAAATGAAACAAGATTGTTGGAGAGAGTAAAATGAAACAAGATTGTGATTGTTGGAGGGAGTAAAATGAAACAAGATTGTTGGAGAGAGTAAAATGAAACAAGATTGTTGGAGAGAGTAAAATGAAACAAGATTGTTGGAGAGAGTAAAATGAAACAAGATTGTTGGAGAGAGTAAAATGAAACAAGATTGTTGGAGAGAGTAAAATGAAACAAGATTGTTGGAGAGAGTAAAATGAAACAAGATTGTGATTGTTGGAGAGAGTAAAATGAAACAAGATTGTTGGAGAGAGTAAAATGAAACAAGATTGTGATTGTTGGAGAGAGTAAAATGAAACAAGATTGTTGGAGAGAGTAAAATGAAACAAGATTGTGATTGTTGGAGAGAGTAAAATGAAACAAGATTGTTGGAGAGAAAAATGAAACAAGATTGTTGGAGAGAGTAAAATGAAACAAGATTGTTGGAGAGAAAAATGAAACAAGATTGTTGGAGAGAGTAAAATGAAACAAGATTGTGATTGTTGGAGAGAGTAAAATGAAACAAGATTGTTGGATAGAGTAAAATGAAACAAGATTGTTGGAGAGAGTAAAATGAAACAAGAGTGTGATTGTTGGATAGAGTAAAATGAAACAAGATTGTTGGAGAGAGTAAAATGAAACAAGATTGTTGGAGAGAGTAAAATGAAACAAGATTGTTGGAGAGAGTAAAATGAAACAAGAGTGAAAGAAAGATTCCTCTCCCGACCTTGATAATTGATGAGAGGCCGTTTCTTCATCTTCAGTTTTAACTGAAAACCCGTAACTTTAGATATTCTGTTCTGTTTCAGATAGAACGAACTGCAAGACAAGCTCTATGGCAGTGGCGACAGCTTCAGGATGACCGCCGCTTTTTTCGAAAAAATAATGGTTACTGTCTGACTGCGTACGAAGAAGAAGAAGAAGATAGAACGTACTGATCAGACATGTTAGTGATGTCGTTAAATAGTCTAACTTTGGGGCGAATCTTGATGTACGAGTATATGGAAAGAGATTATTATTAAAAAGAACGCTAAACTCATCATCAGATCAGGACTGACAAGTGTTCAGCCTGGCTTGTGCTGCCTGTGCGGATGCGAATCTAGTTTATTGAGGGATTGACAGCGATGGGGGGTACCTAGCAAACGGAACCTGCCACGGGGCCAACAGTTTCTTTGATCAGCAGAGGCCACGGTTTGACCCTAAACTGAGCTGTAATAGCATGTGGGCGCGCTGGCCGTGATCGTATAGTGGTTAGTACTTCGCGTTGTGGCCGCGACAACCCAGGTTCGAATCCTGGTCACGGCAGACTTCTGTGGTGTCACGCACTGTCAAGCTCACAATTTTTTTTTAATTTAAAAATTTCATCGAGTTTCTTATTAATTTTTCTTCTTTAAAATACTCGTGCTGTATTGTTTTACATAATCCGACATATTCTTGTTGTTTCTAAATATAATGTACATGTTCTTAAAATTGTATTTACTCTCTCAATATTACTAGGCTTTGACATCAAAAGGATTCGGGGGGGGGGGGGGGGGCGGAATTTGGGTTACGGATGACACCTTTTCACGGACAGCTGAAAGTGTTTTCTTGCCTGTTGTCTGCGTGTGGTGCAACTATAGTTACATTGTTTTTGTTGAAATGGTATACAGGATTATAATTAATTACCTTCTTTAGGGGTCAGGTCAACCAACGAAGTACCAGATTTGACAATGTGATAACAAGTCTCAAGTCTACGGTATCAAGATTGTAGGCTTCTGTTTTGCAAAGGCTCATGGCACACTCCAACAATCTGATGTCTGAATGTATCACGTGAATTCTGACACGCACGAGAAATTCGATAATACGTAACAAGCGAAGAGTAGTTATTGTCATCTGAAACACGTAGAACGCGAAGAGTAGTCATTGTCATCTGAAACACGTAACAAGCGAAGAGTAGTCATTGTCATCTGAAACACGTAGCTAGCGAAGAGTAGTCATCGTCATCTGAAACACGTAGCTAACGAAGAGTAGTCATTGTCATCTGAAACACGTAACAAGCGAAGAGTAGTCATTGTCATCTGAAACACGTAGCTAGCGAAGAGTAGTCATCGTCATCTGAAACACGTAGCTAACGAAGAGTAGTCATTGTCATCTGAAACACGTAGCGAGCAAAGAGTAGTCATCGTCATCTGAAACACGTAGCGAGCAAAGAGTAGTCATGGACAGTTGAAACACGTAGCGAGCAAAGAGTAGTCATGGACAGTTGAAACACGTAGCGAGCAAAGAGTAGTCATCGTCATCTGAAACACGTAGCTAGCAAAGAGTAGTCATCGTCATCTGAAACACGTAGCTAGCGAAGAGTAGTCATTGTCATCTGAAACACGTAGCGAGCAAAGAGTAGTCATGGACAGTTGAAACACGTAGCGAGCAAAGAGTAGTCATAGACAGGTGAAACACGTAGCGAGCGAAGAATAATCATGGTGAGGTGAAACACGTATCCAACGAAGAGCAATCATGGTGATAACAAGCGGAGGAAATTATTCCGGATAGGGCATACGGCGACGAAGGCACTGTCCAACATAGCCAGACAGGGTCTCATATGAAATCCTCAGAGTAAGTGAAAAAGGGGTTGACCTACAAAAGAGTCTGTGAGAGGGATCTACGATTAAATGGTTATACAGTAAACCCTTCTTTGCTGACTTATGCCACTCCCATTGGTCTCACGGCAGTTATAAAACAGAAGTAAGGTATGACCAGGTATCCAGTTTTGAAACTTGCTTGCGTCGCCTATCGTATGTTCATTTTTAGAAACTCCTCTTTCTCTCTCTCTCTTTCTTTCAGTTTCACTCTCTCTCTATCTATGTCTCTCCTCCGTCTCTCTCTCTCTCTGTCTGACGCAGCCAATTTACTTCTTTTTCTTCTTCTTCGTTTGTTCTCAATGACCCGCTACCAAGCCCCGAAATAGGATTTGCAAGTAGCAAGATGTCGCCCGGAGAACGAAATCCGGTGTGTCGTAGTTTACAGATTAACTGCGATATTTCCAACTTTTTGTCCAACACATCCGACAGTTTTGAGTACCGAGTTGGTCTTCCCTCTTCGATCTCTTCTCTTAAGCCAGTCTACTCTGGTGCCGCTTGTTATCCAGGATCACCGTTTGGGGTGTAGACTGGTCGTGGCAGCTCTGGTTCGCTGGACGTGATGATAGCAGTCAGTTTTGGTTCGCTGAACGCTACATCTTATGCACTACTGAAAATCGTAATCCCTGATATTTTGATGAGAACCCGTTTCTTCATCTTCAGTTTTAACTGAGAACCCGTAACTTTAGATGTTCTGTTATGTTTCAGACATAATATACTTATCAGACACTTTAGTCATGTTGTTGAATACTGAATAGTGTAACTTTGTGGCGAATTTTTATGTACCAGTATATGCATAGATTGTTATTAAAAAGAGCGCTAAACTCATCAGATCAGATCAGAACAGAAAAGTGTTCAGCCTGGAAAGTGCTGTGTGCACGGAAGCTAATCTAGTTAATTTAGGGATTGACGGTACTGGAGTACCTAACAGACGGAACCCGCCACGGGGTCAACAGCGCCTATGATCAGCAGACGACACAGTTTGACCCTAAACTGAGCTACAATAGCATGTGGGCCCGCTGGCCGTGATCGTATAGTGGTTAGTACTTCGCGTTGTGGCCGCGACAACCTAGGTTCGAATCCTGGTCACGGCAGACTGCTGTGGTGTCTCGCACTGTCAAGCTCACCATTTTTTTTAAATAGAAAATTTTCCTTTTCTTTTTTTCTTTTCCTTTTCTTCATTCAAATACTCGTGCTGTATAAGTTTTACATTCCGACATATTTTCTAAACACAAACAAAGGGATAGACATAACATTGCTCATTTTATTTACATGTATCTCTCACCTTGACTTGGCTTTGACATGAAAAGGCGGGGGGTGGGGGCGTATTTGAGCCACATTTGGCACGTTTTTACGGCCAGATGAAAGTATTTTCTTGCTTGGGTGTTTATGGTACCGTTATTACGATTAAATTGTTTTGGTTGGAAGGGTATACCGGATTTGCAACAATTATCTTCTTTAGGGGTCAGGTCAAGCAACGAAGTGCCAGATTTGTCAATAGGATGATTAGGCTGAGACTTAGGTCCTCAAGAATCCAGGGCTCTTCTTTTGCAAGGGCTCGTGGCATGCTCTAATATTACGATGACTGAATGTATCACGTGACGGCACATATGTACACATTAAAGCGTAGTAGTAGTCACTGTAGTATTAGCAGTACTAGTAGTAGTTGTAGTGGTGGTAGTAGTTGTAATAGTAGTATCGGTACAAGTAGTAGTGTAGTGCTAGTAATATAAGCGGTAGGGGTAGTAGTATTATTAGTAGTTATAGCAATACTAATAGTACATCTAGTACTGGTAGTAGTAGAAGTGGTAGCAGTAGTAGTAGTAGAAGTAGTAGCAGTACTAGTAGTAGTTGTAGTACTGGTACTAGTAGTAGTAGAGATAGTATCAGCACTGAATAGTAGTTGTAGTAGTGGTTGTAGAAATAGTAGCAGTACTAATAGTAGTAGTAGTAATAGAGGATGTAGTAGCAGTACTAATAGTAGTAGTAGTAATAGATGATGTAGTAGCAGTACTAATAGTAGTAGTAGTAGAAGTAGTAGTAGCAGTAGTAGTAGTCGTAGTAGTAGTAGTAGAAGACGTAGTAGCAGTACTAGTAGTAGTTGTAGTAGTTGTAATTGCAGAAGCGATATTGATAGTAGGAGTAGTGGAAGTAGAAGTAGTATCAGTACAAGTAGTAGTGGTATTAGTAATTGTAGAAGTAGTAGCAGTACAAGTAGTAGTGGTATTAGTAATTGTAGAAGTAGTAGCAGTACTAGTAGTGGTTGTAGTAGTAGCCCTAGAAGTAGGAGCAGTACTAGTAGTAGTTGTAGTTGTAGCCCTAGAAGTAGGAGCAGTACTAGTAGTAGTTGTAGTAGTACTAGAAGTAGGAGCAGTACTAGTAGTAGTTGTAGTACTGGTACTAGTAGTAGTAGAGATTGTATCAGTACTAGGGATCAAGATGCTGAGCAGCGCATGAGCTACAGTGGTCAGCGACCCATAGCTGACTGCTAGCATCAGGGCGAGCGAACCAGATCTGCCAAGACCCTTCTACACCTCCACGTGGTGATCCTGGATAACAGGCTGCAGCAGGGCAGACTGGCTAAGGAGAAGGGATCGAAGAGGGAATGCTAACCCGGTACTCAAAAAATGCTTGCTGAAGTCGGATGTGTTGGACCGAAAGGTGCAAATATCGCAGTCAAGCTGTAAACTAACACACAACGCATTCCGTTCTCTGGACTACATTCTGCTGCTTAAGCCCTTTCAGGGTTTGGTAGCGGGAGATTGAGAACGAAGAAGAAGAAGAAGAAGAAGAAGTATCAGTACTAAATAATAGTTGTAGTAGTGGTTGTAGAAGTAGTAGCAGTACTAGTTGTAGTAGTTGTATCAGTAGTAGTAGCAGAAGCAATATTGATAGTAGCAGTAGTAGTCCAATAACATATATATATATATATATAGGAGTTTAAATCAATCACGTCAGATAGATCGATAATTGACCAATACAGTATGTACCTGCAATTGTGGTTTGTGTGTCCCAGGCGACCCATGTCTGGTAGACATGAAACCCATATCGCTTATGTCTCAGGCGACCCATGACTGGTAGAATTGAAACCCATTTCGTTTATGTTTTAGGCGAACCCATGACTGGTAGACTTGAAACTCACACCGTTTATGTTTCAGGTGACCCATGACTTTTAGACTGAAACCCATATCGTTTAGACCTAGCACAGCAACAATCAGCTAATCAAACCTATAGACAAGGCGTGTACAACTTTCGAACCGCGTTCTGCATTTGACCCCGTCCTGATTGTATCCAGCACGCGAGAACTTTTGCCAATTTAACCAAATGTGCTCCGGATGTTGATTTTGTTTCTGACGACTGTGGAATGTAAACTTGTGAACTTTACTATGTAAAGCAAGTTTAAAGTCGATTGAGGTGATGCTGACACGGTAAGAAACGAGCAATCAAAATTCCGAACTGAAATTTGTTAGTGCACGCAAGCAGAACATTCGCCCACAACTATTAGTATGAAATTGATCGCCTTATGAGTCTGTAATATGTAAGTTTATGTTATTTTTTTTTTTTTTTTTTTTTTTTTTTTGCGTTCGCCTTATTTATCTATTCCCCAAGGCGTGTGTGCGTTACACTGTGGTTTTTATTTTGCGCCTGTCGGCCCAGTGCATCCGACTTCAGCATGCATTTTATGTAAGGGTCTGCTTCCTCCTGCATTTTCTAAGGGTTTGCTTCCCCGGGGTAACGGCCGGTGCTGTGATGGGGATCGAACCCAGCACCTTGTGGTTGTGAGCCGTGCCACTTAACCACTAGGCCACGCCGTCCCCAACAGTTTATGTTATTTAAATGTATTGATATCTTGTTGTCTATCGCGATTTATTATATAGGTTGTTTTTTTTTCTGTTAGACCTGTGTCGGCGTGCTAAATTATTAAGGTAATATCACAGAAGAACTCGTGTGACAATTTGAAGCGATTACAAAGATTAGAGTACAAACGCAACCGATTCAACCACTTTGACTATATTTCTCAGCGGAGTCGATGATAATTCAGTTTTACGGAAGAGTTGCTTACTCTTCAACAACTGAAAGAGGCTACTGGACGAGAATCATTGCACATTAGGTCTTTCCGTCTTGTCAGACGATAGTAATTGTGCTTTGAAAAGGTAGGCAACTACAGTCCATGACGGTAACGAATGTGACTCGTAAGACCAATCCGGGCAGAGAAGCATCTTCCACATTGTGTGCAAGAAAAATTAGGACCGTTTGCGGCATCGCATGGTGTGACGTGTCTTCTCAAACTCTGAGTCTTTAGCCTATCAGCAATCAGTATCTCCTTTGTCTGTATTCCATGCTTAATCCTTCCCCTCCATGTAACACGATCCATGGCGTCCTGTTACCATGATTCCAAATCGAAGCCCGCGTCATTCATATCCCACTTGCATACATCCTTGTACCGAAGTAGTGACCGGCCCCGAGACTTTTTCCCCAACATTCTGCCATCATCCATCCTCCGAATGTGTCCCAGCCAGCGGAGCCTTCGATGACTAAGCATGGACAAGATTATGACAGTGCCTGTTCTCCCCAACACCTCAGCGTTGGTGATCTTGTCTTGCCACCCAACGCCCAGGATTCTGCGCAGGCACCTCATGTGATAGCTGAATCATACAGCAGGAAGTTAAAATCGTTTATAGAAAACTCGACGTTAAATAGGAGAAGCTGAATGGGTTATCCACCGATGGGGCTCCTTGCAATGATTGGACCAAACTTAAGACATTGTTGCTGGAGTCAGATCTGAGATCTGATATGAACATCAATACAGAAGATTTGTCTGTGCTTTATTTTATTTTACACTAACGAAACTTGTTTGCAGAATCAGTCATCTTTGGCCATATCATAATAGCGATAGTTTCATGCACGTTTCCTTGTCGAACACAAACACACCTTCACTTTCACCGACTTATGAACGACGTTCATTCCAAGCACGAAGATATAACATTCTACTGTGATATCGTTGGGGACTTAGACGCTAGTCAGTCAGGCGCAGTACACTGACCAGGACGTCGTGCCAGGGTCAGGCACAATATACTGACCAGAACGTCGAGTCAGGGTCAGGCACAATACACTGACCAGGTCGTCGCGCCAGGATCAAGCACAATATACTGACCAGGACGTCGCGTCAGAGTCAGCCGCAGTACACTGACCAAGACATCGAGTCAAGATCAGGCACAATATACTGACCAGGACGTCGAGTCAGGGTCAGGCACAATACACTGACCAGGACGTCGCGCAATGGTCAGGCACAATCCATTGACCAGGACGTCGCGCAATGGTCAGGCACAATACACTGACCAGGACGTCGCGCAATGGTCAGGCACAATACACTGACCACGACGTCGCGCAATGGTCAGACACAATACACTGACTAGGACGTCGCGCAAGGGTCAGGCACAATACACTGACCAGGACGTCGCGCAAGGGTCAGACACAATACACTGACCAGGACGTCGCGCAATGGTCAGGCACAATACACTGACAAGGACGTCGCGTAAGGGTAAGACACAATACACTGACCAGGACGTCGCGTCAGGGTCAGGCACAATACACTGACCAGGACGTCGCGCAAGGGTCAGGCACAATACACTGACCAGGACGTCGCGCAAGGGTCAGGCACAATACACTGACCAGGACGTCGCGTAAGGGTCAAGTACAATACACTGACCAGGACGTCGCGCAATGGTCAGGCACAATACACTGACCAGAACGTCGCGCAATGGTCAGGCACAATACACTGATCAGGACGTTGCGCAAAGGTCAGGCACAATACACTGACCAGGACGTCGCGCAAGGGTCAGGCACAATACACTGATCAGGACGTCGCGCAAAGGTCAGGCACAATACACTGACCAGGACGTCGCGCAAGGGTCAGGCACAATACACTGATCAGGACGTCGCGCAAAGGTCAGGCACAATACACTGACCAGGACGTCGCGCAAGGGTCAGGCATAATGCACTGACCAAGTCCACAATCTCTCTTATATGTAGCGTTCCTTGGAAACAGGCTCATTTCAAAGCAGCCTGGGTGACGAGACGTGATCCCCCTAATAGTGAGCAGATGAAGCGAAGTATAGCACAACCTTCTGGAGTACCGTGGCCCAGTTTCATCAGCATGCTCGGGATGTGAGGGTTGTGGGCATTCAACCACTGTGAATGCCGGAATTCGAAAATAGAAAGTAAGTTTGATCTGGAATTTCTTGTAAACGTTACAACTCATATCAGTGAACTCATTGCTAAGTTTCGAATTAAAGGACAGTTGTTTCGTGGGTTGTGTAAACATAACAATACATTTCAGAATACACTTTGTCTCGAGGTAAATCAACTAAAAATATGCGATACCCATCATGTTCCCACCCTCTGCAGCCACAACAGAGACTCTGGTAACAATTCTTTTGTGGACGAGTTGATGTCTTTGAATGAAGCATTCAAGAGTTACTAGATTTTTGAGCAATAGAAGAACTCGTGAAAATCCTCGTTTCTCCTATTTATGTTGAATTGGAACAAGCTCCACCTTCTTTTGCAAATACGAGAACTGATTGAGCTGTAAGAGAACTGATTGAGCTGTAAGAGAACTGATTGAGCTGTAAGAGAACTGATTGGGATGCAAGAGAACTGATTGGGATGCAAGAGAACTGATTGAGCTGTAAGAGAACTGATTGGGATGCAAGAGAACTGATTGAGCTGTAAGAGAACTCAGATTTGAAGACAAAAATCAAGATGTTTCACCAAACTGTTTTGATAAGAAATAGCTTCCAGAGGACAAATGTTCAGAAATCCTCGATGATTTTGTGTTGAATCTATTATTGTACCTTTGGACCTTTTAGCAATCCATAAAGCCATACTAGAGCCATCCATTCCTTTTGTTATCCTTGCACCAGATGGATGTTACAATTGGTTCCCACCAGGTAGCAATTGATCGTCTTACGAACAATTCTTACCTGCTTGTGGTCGCCGTGCGTGCGTAGCATGTGTGTAGTTGTCTGTGTGCTATGCATGTAACACATACTCAAGTGAAAGGTAGTCAGAGAAGAAGAAGGAGTCGAAGAAGTAAGGTTAACCCGGTACCCAACAATTTCTGCTTAAGTCGGATGTGTCGGACCGAAAAGTGCAAATACCTCAGTCAAACTGTAAACTATGGCACAGCACATATCGTTCTCGTGACTACATCCTGTTACTTACAAAGATATTTTCAGGGCTTGGAAACTAGAGTGAAGAAGACGAAGAAGAAGAAGAAGAAAGAAGAAGGAGAAGAAGAAGAAGAAGGAGGAGTAGGAGAAGGAGAAGAAGAAACAGGAGAAGGAGAAGAAGAAGAGAAAGACGGGTTGGCGTCACCATATCAGACCGTAAAGAATTCTTAGTCATGTTTTTATATGTTACCTTGTGATATCTATGAGAGGACACCTGTATCTGGTTCTTTGTTTATTTCTAAGATAAGAGAAGAAGTTTTTGCTATCAGTCTTGATCTTATTAGCAATTTTTTTTCCAAGTATTTTTGCTATTTTATTCACTTTCCGAGCTATGTTTTGCTTGTCCAAATATTTTAAATATGTTTATTTCGATTTAGCTGTCATTATATATTTTTTTTCCATGCTTTATGTTTAGCTCTTCTACATTTAACTACACATCTAGTTATCAACTTTTTACGCCTTGTGTTTACCTCCCTACCTGGAACACATTCCACTTTTAGTTGTTCTAAAACTGTTTTGAAACTCTCCCACTCTTATTCAACATCTGTACATCTGACGCTATCTTTCCAGATTATGTGGCTGACTGTCTCTTTCATCTAATTAACACCTGTCTTAGAGTAGTCGTATGCTCGCGAGTATATGTTTACTTCTCTCCTTGTTATAAAATCCCAACGATTGATGAGATGGTCGCTTGAGCCAACGGTAACGTTTTCAATCATATTTTTTCTCTGTAGTAAATATTAGGTCGAGTGTGTTTTTGCTTAAGTTAGCTTCATCTACATGCTGAATGAAAAAATGGTCAGTTATGCACTTCGCAAAAGAATTTGACTCTGCAAATGCGTCCGCCATATCCCATTTTATTTCATGAAAATGTAAATCCCCCACTAATACTAATTTCTCTGCACTAGCCTTTTTATGTTACTCATTAGCTCCTCATCTTCCTCTTTTAGACTTGTAGAATATCTGTAGAATTCTCCACCCTCTGTTTTTTCACCCCCACTATCTATTACTCCCTATACACTTTCATGTTGGTTGCCAGATGATAGATAATCTTGTATAGTTATATTTACTGAATTCGCAGAGTATAATAAAACACAACCTCCCTTAGCCTTGTCTCCAACTACCTTATCTTTCCTTAACATTGTATATCCCTCTATTTTAAGTTCACTATCTGCAATGTCCTCATATGTCTAAGATTCTGTTAACCCTATTATATATGGTTTTCTTCTTCTACATTCAGTTCCAATTCTTCTCTTCCAATTACTATGCTTCTCGCATTCACATAAAAACATTTTAGTTTGTTATTTTGTGGATTTTCCAATGTTTGCTGTTGCTTTATCAGTTTTATATTTACTTTACCACTACTTATTTCACACTTCCCGGACTCGAAATCTCCCATTTGACTGCCTCCTCTTTAGCACCTTCTCGCATAACGTCAGGGTCAGGCACAACATACTGACCAGAACGTCGTGTCAGGGTCAGGCACAACATACTGACCAGACCACCATTTATCGTCCATGTAACGTTCCCAGGAGACAGGCAGGTTCCCAGGAGACAGGCAGTTTAAAAAAGCAGTCTGGCTGAAGAGAAGTGGATCGACTAGATCCCTGTAGTAGTGAGCACTACACAGATGAAGCCAAGCATAGCACAACTGCCAGGAGGACCGTGGTCCACATTCATCAGCAAGCTCGGGATATGAGAAAAGCAACTACAACCCATAACTTAACGTCCTTTCAGGGTGCACAAAAGAGTAAACATATTCATTGTTGTTGTTATTATCCACCAGCTGCTGAGCAAGCCTGTTCTTGGCAGCCCAATCTCATTCTGATATAGATACAGGTCTTCTTCAGTTGTGTCACTGCTCCGTACAGTGCGTTGGTAATTGTCGGCAGTGCTTGTAAGAATCTTTTCCTCATGTCTGCAAGCGCTTTGCACTCAATGAGTAGACGTGGAACTGTTTTATCAGGATGAGAGCAATGTCTGCTCAAAGGCAGGTACTGAAGATTGATACGGTTTAGGTGGCTATTAACTCTGGTATGCCCTGTTCGAAACTGAAAGATGAGACTTTGATCTCTTCTATGTAGTTTATTTATGTCATCGCTACTTTTTGGCTGTGACATTTCGCTAAATACACTGCGACATGTTGTTCCCGTCGCCCACCTGTTCACCCATGTTTCCCGAATTTTATTCTTAATAATTCGTTTTACGATGTCGTTATTGCAGAGTCTATCCATGTTGTTTCGAGGCTCCTGTTTTTGCCAATCTGTCGGCCATTTCGTTCCCTAGTATCCATTGCAAGGTGACATGTATCTCGTGGGCAGTGATGATGTTATTGATCGCCTTCCCCACCAAGAATATCTCCTTTTTTCTGAATGGGGTATTCTTCAGCTCTTCCAGAACCGATTTGGCGTCACTAAAAATCACAAAATCCAACAGCAACAATTCGCCAAAGTCAAGCTGTAGGTGCAAAGTCTCAGTTGCTGTTTTTATAGCCTCGGCCTCCGCTTCATCATTTGAACAGTTTTCAACGCATGAATCACAAATCTCGTATATGGATCCATCCGGGTATTTCCGTATAGATCAAGACTGCCGATTTTGGGTAGCTAGAGATTGTCTCCAAGGAACATATCTTCAGAATATTAGGTGTAGTCTCCTTGGTGGCTGCCTTTTCTGTCAGGTGTATTTTTATGACTGACAGGCAAATATTCTTACAAAGGGGGTAGTCCAAAAACGTATTTCCCATTTCTCTCTCCTCTGGTAGATGGTGAATGGGGCTTTCCTCTTCTGCTACATCCAGTGGGGACAATTGCTTCAGTCTTCTCCTTTGCTTCCAAATGTCTATTTGTACCCTATTTGGATGGTCATTTTCTTGTCTCTTGTATCTCTCTACCGCTTCATTCAGTGTCCACATCTAGCGGTTCTATGTTGTCCTCTATCTCGCAAGTCGCTGTAGGTGTTGATCTCACCCCCACCCCCCATACATTAGTCTGTGAGCTTGATTCTCCACCCGGTCAATAGATGAGATGTTATTTGTACTCACAGTGGTCTGTATGAGAAGGCTGTAGTCCATCACCGGCCGTACATAACCAAGGTATAGTTGTTGAAGAGTTTATCAGTCCCGAATTTGTACTAGCAAGTCTTTGGATTACGTTTCAATGTTTAGTTGCTTTACCTCTAACATTGCAGATGTGGCTGCCAGATTTCAACTGTCTGTTTAGTGTTACTCCTAGAAAAACTGGGGTATCCTCTTTTGCTAATAATTCCCCATTCATTTTGATGTAAATGGATCTCTACTTCTTTATGACTGCGAGAGAAGATGGTGTATATGGTTTTCTGTATATTTATCTTTAGTTTCTACAGTTCGCAGTATACTTAAATTGTTAGTAGCACTCTGTTGATCTTGGCTTTTGTCATAATGGGATATTTCTCGGTGCTTCAAATGGCGAGATCATAAGCAAACAATGCCTTTGACACATTTAGATGTCTAGTGAGGCCATTTATATAGATGAGGAAAAGGGTGCAGCCAAAGCTCCTCTTAAGGAGAGCCCTGTGGCAGTCCTTCTTCTAACGTTATCTTACTTGATGTTGCACCTGCAAAGTTGATATCTATGGTTCTGCTGGTCAGGAAGGCCTGTACCCATTTGATCATCTTTCCTTATATTCCCATTTTCTTCATTTTCAACAAAAAGCCATTCCTCCAGACCCTGTCATATGCCTGCTGTAGATCAACACACACTGCTAGTGTGGTTGTTCCATCTTGGAGTCCATCCATCACATGCTGTGTAAACCTAAAGAGGGGATCATCCTTGCGGTGCCTGAACCCTGCCTGAACCCTGCCTGGACCCTGCCTGAACCCTGCCTGAACCATGCCTGAACCCTTCTATCGAAGATTTTTGCTTTCCAGCCACCAACATAGTCTGTTGTTTACCATTCTTTCAACATACTCATTGTGGGTATTAAAAAACAACAACAACAACATCCGTGTATGGTACACACATTCGCCTTGTGTTCTCAGATGACGTGTATCAGACATACTGATACTGATTGGAAATATTTCATTGATTATTCTACTACTAGAAAATCAAAAGGCTTGTGCCTATTATCAGCCACAACTGGCCAGAAAATAAAAAAATAAAAATTTATTTACAAATGATACATTACTGCCTAAACACTGCACCCACATTGTATAGACATTCAGATCGGTGTCCGTCCCTCAAATGGTGTCAACTAGAACGATCTGTACCCCACTGGGTCCTGCTATGTGTAAAGAACGAAATGGAGACCCACACATTAAAGATAAATGACATATATTATAATGCAGTCGTGATGCTATTGTATCTTCTCGATTAAAGGAAGGGCATTGTTATATACACTCCGGGTTACCATTATGTTAGCATGGTGAATGAGGGCTGGAATGTTTGATAAGGTCACTAATGTGGACATGTTGAAATGAACCAGCAACATAATAGTGAAGGATGAGGTGATGAGAAGGCGATGACGGTAGAAAGTGCACACTTTCAGGAAACCAGCTGATAGTAGTCAGTCCATTTTTGTAGTCCTCAAGGCAAGAGAAGTAGAGGAATCCCAAAACATGAGCGGAGAAGAGAAATAGAGGGATCCCAAAACATGAATGGAGAAGAGAAGTGGGAAAAGCCAAAAAAAATGCATGGAGAAGGAAACAAGTATCACGTGGACAGAACTGAAGTTGGTTATTGAGGACAAGAGGACTTGGCGTATATTTATTGAATTGTTCAAGACTTGCGCACGACAAGACGATAACATGGATTTGATGACGGCAATCTCTTGATTTTCGTCCTGTTTTTGCAAGCCCATTTGCTTGTTGGCACATTGTTTTCAATCTGTTCTCCTTAAAATTCCCACTTCTAACACAAAGAAGGAATGGACTCCTGTTCCGATGTTTGTAACAAGACCCGTTATCTCCGTGGCCTCGCTCAGCACTTTCTTGTTAATATCTGTAGCCGTCCACCGGAACATTTAGTTTGTTCTCTAACGCCATATTTCTGTGTTTCCTGTTATCTCGTACCTCACTGTCCGTGATTGACAGACTTCCTGTTATCTCGTACCTCACTGTCCACGATTGACAGTCTTCCTGTAATCTCTTACCTCACTGTCTGTGATTGACAGTCTTCCTGTTATCTCGTACCTCACTGTCCGTGATTGACAGGCTTCCTGTTATCTCGTACCTCACTGTCCGTGATTGGCAGGCTTCCTGTTATCTCGTACCTCACTGTCCGTGATTGACAGACTTCCTGTTATCTCGTACCTCACTGTCCGTGATTGACAGTCTTCCTGTTATCTCGTACCTCACTGTCCGTGATTGACAGGCTTCCTGTTATCTCGTACCTCACTGTCCGTGATTGACAGACTTCCTGTTATCTCGTACCTCACTGTCTGTGATTGACAGTCTTCCTGTTATCTCGTACCTCACTGTCCGTGATTGACAGTCTTTCTGTTATCTCGTACCTCACTGTCCGTGATTGACAGTTTTCCTATTATCTCGTACATCACTGTCCGTGATTGACAGACGTCTTGTTATCTCGTACCTCACTGTCCGTGATTGAAAGGCTTCCTCTTCCTCTGTTATCCTACTGCCCTTGCCACGAAGAGTAGCAGACAGACGGTATATGTAGATTTCTTGTTATTGCCAGGTGGTAGACTTGTACTGTCATTAGGTGGCACTTCCTGAGTGTGTCTGATTGATCCATCGACGTCGAGGTCTACCTCTTGCATGTGGACCGAACACCTACATATCTTCTTCTTCTTCATCGTACGCAGTCAGACATCAACCTGTATGTTTTTCGAAAAAAGCAGCTGTCATCCTGAGGCTGTCGACACTTCCATAGAGCTTGTCTAGTGTTGCCACTGGTGATGGCCACATGTGCTCTCTCTGATCCTCGTATGTCGGGCAGTTTTGCAGCAAATGCTCAGCGGTCATTTACCGGTACCACACGGGCATTCGTCAGTGCCACCTATCTTCAATTTGTTGAATAGGTGGTACCTCAGTCTATTGTGGCCAGTGCGAAGTCTGAAGACCACGACCTGCTCTCTTCTGTTCAGCTGGTAATAGGCATCGTTTTTTGTGTAGCAAGTAGAACACCTGCATATAATATGCTCACGCTGCAGGCTGGTCGTAATGAATTCAGACTAAAGGACCAAACCACTTGATATGTTGGCGTCAATGTAGGCACTAGCTAAGTTTGTCCCCACTATCCGTCTCAGGGTGATGTTGGGGATTAGGTCATGGATCCTCTTTCCGACTACACTTCTTACACAGCGCATCGCACAGACAGCTCCTGATCTTACTCTGCGTTTCTAGGAAGGATCAATATTGACATTAGTACTACAATGTAGCAATAAATAGTGTATTTATCAGCCTCTTCTTAGTATAAAGAAACTCTCCAGAGTTTCACGACTGGTGCAATTTGAAAGTGACCACTATTCGCCTTCTTAATTATAAGTGCGATCTCTCTGTCCACTCTGCCGTCATCAGTGAATATACTACCTAGGTATTTAAACTCCTATACTTGCTTGATACTTTTGTAAAAAAAAATCAAATGAAAAAAATGTAAAAGTTGATTAAGAATGAGTTTAATCAAAATTATAAAATGGGTATGGTCAGATACCGCACCGAGACGAGAACACAAACAACATCTACGTTACGACCAATAGTCCTTCATGAGGGACAAGAAATAACAACAATACTGAACTAACAAATCAACATATAAGGAAAACATTGTCTACTTATCTGATAGTAGACACAGTCTGTCTAGGCGACTGGTTGGGTGAGATGCTTGACTGAATATGACGGAGATCGGTCAAATAATGTGGCCATGAGAGCGTAAGAAGTGATGGGGAATGCGGCGGATAAGCCAGTGGTGGCTAAATATGGAAACGGTACTTGATACTTTTGACACTGCCGTGAAAACTTGTGTGCAGATGTTCTCGCGATATCGTCATGGTTTCTGTATTGTCAGTTTTGATCTTCATGTCATATTCGTTACACGCGAAATTGAGGTAGGTTATGTGGTGTTGTAGGTCGTCTCCATTCTGGAGAAAGATGACCTGATGATCATCAAACAACATTTCATCGAGGGACTCCTCGTTGAGGTTAGCCAACTGTGTGATTGTATTCATAGAAATTATGAATAAACGTGGAGAAAGAACACACAAATGTTGTACACCACTCAGCACTGGAAACCAATTTGTCATACCAGCATTTGTTCGTACTGCACCTTCGCTGCTTATGTAGAAGGCACGAATGCATTAAGTAATTAACCATCCACACCATATTCCTCCATTACCTCTCATAGCTTGCATCGGTTGTATCTGGTCATATGCCTTTTCCTGATCAATGAAGACCACGTGGAGTTTCTTATTGTATTCTGCGGTTTTTTTAAACTGAACTGTACTGTCTGAGTGTAAATATAGTATCCAAAGATCTAGTGCCTTTCCGGAAGCCTGGTTGTGAAGAACTGAGCCATGACCTACTCTAGATAATTGGTCATGACTGAGCATTGGCCCGGCAATACCTGGTTCTCGTCGTTCAAGGACCCGTGCTAAATGTTTTTTTCCGGCGTGGGTAAGGCGGGATCTGTCCAATACGAGCTGCAGTCTTGTCTGCTGACCTTGTTTTTCCAAATGGGTACCACAACCGCTTATTACCAATTCAGGCCTGATTGAAGATCTATGTGAGCCATCGCACTCCTACTTCTTTCCAATCGTTGGATGCCACACCACCACTGCTTTGTGGGATACCTGGTTATTGGAAAGGCTTCGGGAGTACACCCTGAGGAAAAATCTGCATTCTGTGTTATCTCCAGTCGTTTTGATAATGTCGTGCCACAGGCCAAAGGTAGCTCAGGACGAGAGGGTGAGATTGGCATATTGCGCAAAACTTCTTCACTTTAATCACCGCGCAAGTCATCCATTTCAGCGGACAGAACAAAAGGAAAATATTGTGCAGCCACACGGCTGTACACACACACGCGCACAGAGACAGAGAGATAGAGAGAGAGAGAGAGAGAAGAGAGAGCGAGAGAGAGAGTGAGAGAAAGGTCTTCATCACACGTGATGGACGAACGTCATACCTCTTGACAAGTTTTAATGGCATCTACAGATAAGTTGTCTACACCTGGGGCCCTGTAGTTAGGGATTCTTCTAATTGCCCCCTTGACTTCTTGTTCGAGTATTAATCTGTTGTTATGGGCAATATCAAATTCACATATCTGGGCAGCACGCTGTCGAGATCTGTCAGCCTAGACGATGAGGTGGCAAGCAGAATAGCAAAGGCCAGCACAGCCTTTGGTAGAATGCGCTCGATGGTCTGGGCACGTCGTGGCATCAGCGTCAAGACTAAACTCAAAGTCTACCGTGCAACCATCATTCCAACCCTACTATACGATTGCGAAAGCTGAACTGTATACTCTGAACATGCAAGGAAGTTAAACCACTTACACACAGGTTGCCTGGGGCGAATATTCCACATCCGATGGCAAGATCGTGTCACTGACATCGAGGTACTCTCGAGGGCTAACATGCCTAGCATCCATGCACTGCTAGAAAAAGCACGACTAGGATGGGCCGGACACCTCGTCCGTATGTCAGACGAGCGGCTCCCAAAGAAGCTTCTCTACGGCGAGCTGAGAGAGGGATGGCGCGAGATAGGGCGCCCAAAGAAACGTTTTAAAGACGGTCTGAAGGACTCACTAAAAAGCTGCCAGATAGACATCGACACCTGGGAATGTCTTGCGCAAAACAGATCTGACTGGAGAAGCGCAGTCAAATCGGGTGTAGCTGCCGGTGAAGACGACCGTGTTGTGAAAGCCCAGAACAGACGCGAGACACGGAAATCCCGAGCAGCGGGAACACCATCCCATTCTACAAACCTCGTGTGCCCGATATGTAGCAGATGTTTCGTGCTCGCATTGGCCTGTTCAGCCACATGCGCACCCACACCCAACAGGAAAATCTGTCACAAGGATGATGTCGGCGGTCCTCATCGACAACGATGGACAGACAGCTATTATTATGGGCAATATATTTCAGGGTTACACTACAGAATCATGCTGCACAGATGCTATACCGCTATCTTCTTGTGCACTTGGGAGAAGTAATTCTGTGAAATACTCCACGTCTCTGTCGCTTATCCGTTCAGGTTCATAGAGTGGTTGCCCTTCTTTATCATTGACCACTTTTTCATTAGCCCAGTTATTTCGGTCATGCGACACAATCCGAAAAAACTGGATCATATTTCTGTCCTCATAGACAGCCACTTGCTGCATAACATATGTTTACTCTTCTTCATCCGTGTTGGTTTTTAGCTTTTCCATTTTATTATTTTTTCTAAATTGCACACATTTCATCTACAGGTAAACGAGTGCTATTTGTATTGAACTTGATGAGCAGATGTTAACTGCTTCAAATTTACTTTGTTGTTTCACCTGCAGAAATACATTTTTTAGAAGTATTCATTACTTCAATCTCTTTTCTATAATAACACTTGACTTCCTGTGTGTCTCTGAGGTTAAATCAATGCAAATATTGTTTGGCCTGCTGAAAGGGAATATTAAAACGCTATATTAGCTCTAGTTTAAGAGAATGTGTGTGTCCATATAAAACAAGTAACACACAATTTCATGGGGTTTGGAGATTAACGCCTAGTCAGGTAAAACATAATGATTACACATATTAGTCTGAGTCAGGTAAAACATACTGATTACACATATTAGTCTGAGTCAGGTAAAACATACTGATTACACATATTAGTCTGAGTCAGGTAAAACATACTGATTACACATATTAGTCTGAGTCAGGTAAAACATACTGATTACACATATTAGTCTGAGTCAGGTAAAACATACTGATTACACATATTAGTCTGAGTCAGGTAAAACATACTGATTACACATATTAGTCTGAGTCAGGTAAAACATACTGACCAAGCCCCCTCCCACACTCCTCACCTTCACATCCACCCTCCTCACCTTCACATCCACCCTCCTCACCTTCACATCCACCCTCATCACCTTCACATCCACCCTCCTCACCTTCACATCCACCCTCCTCACCTTCACATCCACCCTCCTCACCTTCACACCCACCCTCCTCACCTTTACACCCACCCTCCTCACCTTTACACCCACCCTCCTCACCTTGACATCCACCCTCCTCACCTTCACATCCACTCTCCTCACCTTCACACCCACCCTACTCACCTTCACATCCACCCTCCTCACCTTCACATCCACCCTCCTCGCCTTCACATCCACCCTCCTCACCTTCACATCCACTCTCATCACCTTCACATCCACCCTCCTCACCTTCACACCCACCCTACTCACCTTCACATCCACCCTCCTCACCTTCACATCCACCCTCTTCACCTTCACACCCACCCTCCTCACCTTTACACCCACCCTCCTCACCTTTATACCCACCCTCCTCACATTCACACCCACCCTCCTCACCTTTACACCCACCCTCCTCACCTTTACACCCACCCTCCTCACCTTTACACCCACCCTCCTCACCTTCACATCCACCCTCCTCACCTTTACACCCACCCTCCTCACCTTTACATCCACCATCCTCACCTTTACATCCACCATCCTCACCTTCACACCCACCCTCCTCACCTTGCACCCACCCTCCTCACCTTCACATCCACCCTCCTCACCTTCACATCCACACAGGTTTGCCTGGAAACAAGTTGCTTTATGACAGACTGGCTATCGAGAGTGGGGAATCGACGTGAACACCGTAGTAGTGAGCGACACACAGATGAAGCCAAACACAGCACAACCGGCTGGATAATCGCGGTCCACTTTCATTGGCACCCCAGGGATGTGAGAAAAACTGGTACAAACCGGCACTTAGAGCCCTTTTCATGAATTAACGCCTTTTCGTGGCTTACTCAATAGTACATTTACTCATTGTGAGGGGTCATTCTTACAACAACAGCACAATTACATATACATACAATATGATAATACATACTATATGATAATACATACTATATGATAATACATACTATATCATAGTGTCACTGAGCAGCAAAGATGGCGCCGTAACTGGCTGCGGGTCTTCATTGCTCTGATGTTTTAGTTTATTACAGATGCCGTCAGACCACGCATTTGCCGGACATTCACACTAGTCACGACTTACACTTATGTTCACGGAAACGTGTTGTTGTTTTCCATTTGGACTGTTTACTTCGTTCGTTTTGTGTGTTTTCTTCCGTCCGATTATCCTGGAATGGACATCGGCTATATGAATAGCACTACGCTTAAACATGTGTCATATTTCACGATCTAGTTCACCCAGCTGAACTTCACGAGATTGGCGCCCTTCGCCCTAGCTGAAGACAGTGTCAGCTTTGTTGGCATGAAATTTAGACACAACTATAATGAACTGCTACCTGGAGAGAGATGTGCTCCGTCAGGTGTGTAGCGGCACAAGACTACAAACTGAAATAACGGCGACTCAACGACCTTCTAGGGTATAGAACTGATGATGATGACTATGTGATACTAAATCTCATAGCGGAAACGATTCACATCGACGCCTTTTTGCCTGTCTCTTGTAGTGCGGTTCTAGAGCATTTCTCGGAAGGGCCCAGCGATAGTCTGCTAGCAAATGGTAAACCGTTACCATTATGGAGCAGCACAGCTTTTAAACTCAACTTGGACGAATCAATGAACAGCCTCAAATCGCCATCTGTGTAGTTGATGTATAGTGCTGCCCTCAGACGCCACTATATTGCCTCAAAAATTGAGATTATCTGTCATTTTGAAATATGAAAGTTCTTTTTTGCCGAGAACGAAACACAGAAACATGCACATTCTATTCTAGAAGATTCTATTATTGCAGTTTGAGACACCAACAGCTCTGCTTTACTTTTTAGCAGTTCTAGATCTCTGACTAGATCATTCAATTCACTTTTGGGAATGGTATGTGGCTGCGCAGACTCTTCAATAGACACGAAACAGGATATATTGATGAAGATGCTTTCACGGGTCACGGATGTCCACTGTCATTATGGTCTTATTGATCATCCAGGGTATAAGATGCTGGTAGGTCTGGAGCAGGAAGTCCTTCCCAGTGAGGCACTGATTGCATAGCAGAGGGAATATTTGTATAGGTCACATGTCGCTTTTTCTTCTTAGAGATACCATGTCCAATTGGGGGAATCATGTTAAAGAAACATTCATTAAGATAATTTGCCGAATGCCTTGGCATCACTGGAATGCAATAGGCATGGATAGTCATTTCCAGTTCACCAGCAGCACAGATTCGCTGCACACGATTGGCAACATGACTGGGGGTCTAATACCGACCCTGGCCAGCGATCTCACAACCACAATAGAAGCTGAAAGCTCTCTTTATCCTTGGTGTAATAGGTCGTCTTTGTGAAAGTAAAGTTATTTACCCGCAAAATAGGGCAAAAATAATCTCAACTACTCACACGTTCAGGCGGCTTCCTCAACGACACGTCTGTACTTACAGAATCTTTAGTATAAAAAATGATAAGAAGGAGATTGGGTTGCAAGAACTGCTACAGATTGCGTCACTCTTTTGACGCCGAAGGCTATCAACTTCCTAAGAAATCATGCACTAGGGCTTTGGAAAAGAGAAGGACTGGGTTATTTTGCGTCGGGAAGAGGAAGTCACCAGTCACTACTACCTCACACCCCATCCGCCGCGAAAACTGAAGCTAATGTTGAATTTTACAGTTTATATTCGTGATCAGAATGTCCTAATTAGTTTTAAAATAACAACGTTTTGTCTGGAATACATGTTTATGTTGTCCAGGGGCATTGATCGACACTATTAAGGTTGCTGCTGGGTTACTATCATACCTACAATACCACGCTCTATTACGTTATATTCGTTTTGGGGTTATTAAAACTGGCTTGGGGGTCTCTCGTGTGGAGACAGCGTGGGGAATAGCACGAGTAAATACCCTGGTAAATAATCACTGGTGTCCTTATAATCAAAGGCAAGTCCCTGGTCCCACGCTGGCTATCGGATAACCTTGCACGAAGTACGGGCTTGTTCAAGTTACCGATACGAAGAAGGAAACACACAGGTGAGAATAAACCATAAATGGGAACGTCTAAAAACAGTATGCAAGCAGCAAATAAATCATTACCAAAAAAAGAACTTAGGAAAAAACCAAGAATGGATAACAGATGACATCTTAACTGAAATGGCTGATAGAAAGAAGGCTAAAACACTCCAGCATATTCATCACTAGAGGAAGAGAAACGTACAATATGCAGGCTGGCCAAAGAACAGTGGTTGGAAGAAAAATGCAAGGTAATAGAAGACACAAGACTAAAACACAATACTAGAGACATGCATATGGAAATAAAGAAAACATGAACAAGACACAGGTGGCCCAGAGTGGGAGATGCATCCAAGGAAGAATGGTGCCATTTTGATGGATAAGAGTGGCGTATCAAACAAATGGGCAGAAGGTGCAAAACTACCACAATCAGATACTAGTATGACATACGAAGAGTCAAAACGGCTTATTAGAGCTAGATACATGACCGAATGGGAAACCGAACATACTGGTTACACCAAAAACGATGCCTATTACCAGTTGAACAGAAAAGAGCAGGTCGTGGTCTTCAGACTTCGCACTGGCCACAATAGACTCAGGTACCACCTATTCAACAAATTGAAGATAGGTGGCACCGACGAATGCCCGTGTGGTACCGGCAAAATGACCGCTGAGCATTTGCTGCAAAACTGCTCGACATACGAGGATCAGAGAGAGCAGTGGCCATCACCAGTAGCAACACTAGACAAGCTCTATGGCAGTGTCGACAGCCTCAGGATGACGGCTGCTTTTTTCGAAAAAATAATGATTACTGTCTGACTGCGTACGAAGAAGAAGAAGAAACAAATGGGCGCATTATACAAGGGAACTTTTTGAGGACAGTCGCGGAACCAAACCATCAACATATGATAATGAAGGACCCAGCATCCTAAGATCAGAAGTGGAGGATGTGATAAAATCTATGAGAAAATAGAAAGCAATAGGCCGGACTCTATGAACATAGAAAAGATAGAGACCCTAGAGGAATTTGGTACAGATATACTCACTGGTCTGTGTAATGACGAATACAATACTAGATGCATACCAACAGACCTGAAAGCATCTACGTTTATAACAGTACCCAAAAAACCTCATGCAACAGAATGTTCAGACTTTAGAACAATAAGTCTCATGAGTAATACAATTAAAACTACTCAAGATCATACAAGAGAGAAAATAAGAGGTAAAGTAGAGAGGGAAGTTTCAGAAGAACAATTTGGTTTTCGAAAGTACGAATAATAGAACAAAAGAAATCAGTTTTCTGTTTGAGAACTATGACAGAGAAATATAAAGAAATACAAAATTGCATTTATATTTACTTCATAGACTACCAGAAGGCTTTTGGCAGAGCTCAACATGGGACAATAATTAAATGTCTCCAAGAAACAGGTTTAGATGGGGAAAAGACATAAGACTCCTCAGTAATCTGAGGGGGAGGCGGTATAATGAGGGGTAGGGTGGGGAGGCGGTATAATGAGGGGTGGGGGAGGTGGTCGTTACTGTTTATTCACGGCTGAGCAATTTGTGTACGAGACGGGGATACCTCTCATCCGACACGAGGTACCTCTCATCCGACACGGTGTACCTCTCATCTGACACGGGGTACCTCTCATCCGACACTGGGTACCTCTCATCCGACACGGTGTACCTCTCATCCGACACGGTGTACCTCTCATCCGACACGAGGTACCTCTCATCCGACACGGGGTACCTCTCATCCGACACGGGGTACCCCTCATCCGACACGGGGTACCTCTCATCCGACACGGGGTACCTCTCATCCGACACAGGACACCTCTAATCCAACACAGGACACCTCTAATCCGAAACGATGTACCTCTCATCAGATACGGGTTACTTCTCATCCGACACAGGGTACCCCTTATCCGACATTGGGTAATTCTCATCCAGACAGGTTCAACGTCTCAGTAATGCAATGGTTTTATTTTTATCCGGAGTAAAATACAAATCTGGCATGCACACGTCATGTCGACTGCAGAGGTATGCGGCTTTTGTTCCTCAACCCTAAACACCTCACCCTGGGGAGACGAACATTGTGATTAAACTCCGTAATGATCCACAATTGATGAAGTTGTTTCGTGTGTGCTAGCTAACATTAAAGTTGACATGACCGTAGTCTGTTTGTGTGAACGTCTATTTCTCCTATTTTAGCCAACTTCCCAGAACCTAGAGAGTTGACATTGTGTACACACTTTACTAGTGGGACCTGTTAATTTATCATACTGTGATGGATCCTGGACAGATCATTCAAAAGCTTGAGGAGTTCGTGGTCTAAGGTAGCAGGCTTGGTTTGCAATCTCAACATACCGGATTCGAAATCACTTCGTGTCCAGTTTGGTTGTACATGTCGAGGATTTTTCTCGGTATGACCGCTTCTTCTTTGCGTTCGGTTTCGTGTCCTTGTTTTATGCCACCAGATAGGCTGCCTCCATAAAGTGACACGTCAGTCGCAGGTCCTCAATGGTTCCCCACAGTTTGTCTTGTATGTTTCTCTTCTCGGGCCAGGTCTTCTCACGGGAGTCTTGGTGTAGTGGACATGTTTGCAGGATGTGTTCTGGAATCTGGGGTCCTCTCTGACATGTGCATTGTGCAGTCTGTATTGCTTTCATTTTATGCTTGTGTTCATTTAGTCTGTAATTACCTGTTCTGATGCGGAAAATTGTGGTATACTGTATCCTATTCAGTATATTGATTGGGTCCTGTGGGTATTTACTGTTTGTTCTCTCTATCCACTGTTGTTCATATTTTTTTTTGATTGTTGCCTTGACTTCTGGCAGTGACACTGGCTGGGTGAATTGTTCTCTTTGTCTTCCCTCCCTGGCCAGTCTGTCCGCCCATTCATTTCCAGGTATACCGCAGTGAGCTGGAATCCACTGGAGGGTCATTTTATTGTGGTCTGAGAGTTTATTTAGCTGGCGTATCAGTTCCCTTTCCATACTATTTCGTGGTTCCCGTCATGAGGCTTGCAAAATGCCCATGCAGTCACACAAAAAACACTATTCTGTTATCCTTTAACCATTATCTCGGTATAGCCGCTTCTCCATGAACATAAAGGATTGGCAAAACTACTGTACTGCAACATTGATATTGTTGAGCGTACTAGATACACACACACGCACCCATCACTTATCATTGTTGTTGTTGTTGTCGAATGCCCACAGTGAGTAGATGTACTGTTTTGGGCACCCAGAAAAGGACGTTAAGTTGCGGTTTGTTGTAGCATCCCTCACATTCCGAGCATGCTGGTAAACGTGGAGTTCTCCAGACGGTTGTGCTATTTTTGGCTTCATCTGCGTGTCGTTCACTACTACGGGGATTACGTCGATCCCTCACCTCGTTAGCCAGGCTGCCATGAAAACATCCCGTTTTCATGGAAGACTACTAGGACGTCGAATTGAGGGTCTTGTCCAGTATGTTTTGCTTGACCCTGACTAACATGTCTGATCTGTATATATCTTGTCTGACAAGACGTTAGTCCTCTTACCCACTCCGGCCAATATATTCCTGATATCACCCACAGGATTACAGCCTGGGGTTGAAAGGGAAGTCCGGCCCCGGTAGAATCCAGAAAGACAAACTTTCAATGAAACAAATGTAGTTGTGTAATATTTACTTGTTAAACGTTGACCCGACTTTCAGGAGACACCAGACACTGACGTGTATTACCATGTCATTAACATGTTTTCAACCGTTATATCTCCCGTCCTGTTCCCACTGATCTAAATTGATGCTGGCTGGACTGCCAAGGACATGCCTAGCTCTGTTTACTGTTCCCGCTTTCAAGGACGGGATACAGAATAGCAGACATACCTGCACCTCTAATCCGTAGCGTTCCTCATATAATTCACCTTCAGTTCTTTAAATTTGCTTCCACCTTCTCAACACCCTGTGATATTCCCCGAGGCGCGTCCTCTGCTGATCTTTCGGGCCGATGTTTGTTTGTTTCTGGTCAAATTTACTCGTGCTAACTTCTTCATTGTGGACGGATTTTCTCTAGAAACGCTCGGAAGTGGCTCTTCTTTCATCACAGAGCGCACTGAAGAATGCGGACTTCGGTCCTTCATCGCCCCTTCCT